>PVKS010000252.1:70793-223524 GCA_004027875.1 Aplodontia rufa
AACAAAATAATATAAAATGTGTATATATTCTGGATATTGCATTTATCCCCAGGAGTGCCCCCCCAATTACCCTCCCTTATCCCTCCCTTCCCCTTCCCACTATAACTCTAAAAAAAGTATTAGATTGTAAAGCATTACATCTTATCTGGATTTAACTCATGCTACTAGACCAACTTTCTCATTGTCCAGGGTCTAGTCCTCACCTCCACAGATGAGTGGAGAAAATCGACCCTTAGATCTCTGGGTTAAGCTGATTTTACTCATCATGATCTCTTCCATAGCCATCCATTGTTTCACTTTTTATATTTGTTTCTATTCTTCTTCCTATAATAGACAAATTATCTTGTTCTCTCTTTTGCTTTCTTTATTTTATTTACATTTTCTTATCTTTAAAGATATAACTTGCTACCTCTCTTCTGCTTGCTACATTCAATTTTGTAATTTCAAAACTTTCTTTTGCCTTCCAACCCCTCTTTCCTTTCTCCTAATGAAATATAAATTTGCCATATTTTAGAATGATTTAATTTATATAATTCCTGCCTTGGTATCTTAGTCAGATTTTTATCACAGTGACCAAATGACCTGATAATAACAATATAGACCAAAGGAATATTTTTTGACTCATGGTTTCAGAGGTTTAATCCATAGGTGACTGAGTCCATTGCTCTAGAACCAAGGTAAGGCAGAACATTATGGTGCAAGGGAATGGCAGAGGAAGCAGTTCAGGACATAATATCCAGGAAGCAGAGAAAGTGTTCTGCTCACCAGGGACATAATATAAACTTCAAAGGCACACCCTCAGTACTTATCTCCTCCAGCTGCAACCTACTTGCCTATATTTAAATCCCAGTTTTTAATTTGTATCAGTGGATCAATGCATGGATTAGGTCATATTCCTCACAATCTAATCATTCACCTCTAAAAATATGACATTGTCTCACACATGAGTTTGTTTGTTTGTTTGTTTATGAGAGAGGGACAGTGATAGAGACAGAGAAAAACAACTTTACTGAGTTTTTCACATGGCTTTTGTTGCTCCAACACTTAGTTGTGAACGTGGTGCTGGGGTTTGAACCCGAGTCCTTGTGCTTGCCAGGCAGGCGCCAAAACCGCTGAGCCATTGCTCCAGCCCATCACACATGAGTTTTTGAGGGTCACCATGTATCTAAATGATAACACTATTGTTCACATTGCTGTGATTATTAGTACTGTGGATGGCATAGTTGCCACTTGTTGTTTATTTTACTGGTAGATCCAATGTTACTGGCTGTTTACTTAAATTGCTATTGTTAATTGCTGACCCCTTTATTCCTCTTGTTGTAGTGGTGTTGTGGATATCATAGTAGGCACTGGGTATTCATTTTCATGCTGTATATTGAATGCTACTGTTGTTTTTTACTCATATTATGAGAGGTTTTTGGGAATCTACTGGGACACTAATTAACAGGGTAGAGACTCTACTTCAGAGTTATATCCACAAGCCAGATAAAAGATAATACACCTTACTCAACATGCAAACTAACCCTACTTAAACTTGATCAGTACTCTACACATAATATAGTGGAAAGAAAACTCCCATACTGATGATCAGGCTCCAAATATGAACAGCTAAGTTGGGGGAGGTATTCAATCCTACAGAAAAAAACAGAAGATGTAAGATAGAGGCTCACAGGAATCTGTACTATTGTACCAACTCTGTAAGAATGAATCAAATCAGCAGTTTTAGAGGAGGAGACCTGGAAGATTGGAGGTTCAAGTTCACTTTTGGATTTTACTTAAATTATGTGTTGATACTAAGATGCACAAACAGCACAAGACTTATTAGGATATAGCCACTCCCCAAAATATCCACTAATTAAAGAGGAATTGGAAACCATCTCAGATGTGCAAATCTAAGACCTCAGGAAACATGAGGAAAAGGCAAATAAGCAATTAAAGAAGGAACAATGATGATTCAAAATAAGGATAAATTAAAGAATCCATGACCACTAAACAAAAACTACAGAAAGCATGTAAATAGTATATACACACATCAAACCCCAAAGTTCCCAAATGGGTGATGCATACTAGAAGAGAAGTTAAACAAATGAAAATTAAGATTGAATTAAATTAAAAAAATAAAATTGAATTAAATATATAAAACCAAAATTGTTGGAAATAATAACTAGCTCTCCATAATAGCTCTACTGTGAATGGTCTCAAGTCTTCAATTAAAAGACATAGATTGCCAGATTTGATTACAAAAACAATTACTAGCTATATACTATTTGTACAAAACTCCACTTATAGGTAAGATCATTCACAAACTGAAAGTAAAAGGATGTAAAAAAAGATATTCCACATAAATCGGTCTGTAAACAAGCAGGAGTAGCTATTCTCAACTGACAAATTAGGTTTCAAGCAAATTAATCAGAACATGCAACAAAGGCCCTACACACTGGTAAAAGAGAAACATCCAAAAAGAAAATGTAACAATAGAAAATATTAATATCTCAAGCATCAATGTACCTAATTACATAATACAAATACATCTTGACATTAAGTCTCAGATAGACCCTACCATAGTAATACTGATTATTTCAACACACTCCTTTCACCAATACACAGGTCATCCAGGTGTGAAATCTATAGACATTTTTTATCTTAATGATATTATAAATTAATTGAAACTAAAGACATTTATGGACTATTCCATTTATAAACAGCAGAATTAATTTATTTTCTTAGCAGCTTTCCTTTTCCTAAATAGACCATATTATAGGACACAAACAAAGGTTTTGCAAATGCAAGATAATCATTTTAATCACATTTCATCAGATCATAATGAAAAAATAAAATTTAACACCAAGAAGTATAGAAATCACATTAATACAGTGAGATTATCTAATACTCTTATGAATGAGGAATGAATCATAGAAAATATGACAGAAGAAATTTTGAAAACATAGAATCAATAATGAATATTAACACAACTTACCAAAATCTCTGGGACTTTGCAAAGGTTGTTCTGAGAGGAAAGTTTGTAGCATGAATTTCCCACATTTAAAAAATTAAGATCCCAAATAAGCAATCTAATGCTATATTCCAATGCCCTCGAAAAACTAGAGAAAAAATTCCCAAAGCAGTGGAAGATGGGAAATAATTAGGATCAGAGCCAAAGTTGAGGAAATCAAAATCGTAAAAAAGAAAAATAAAATATCATTATAACAAAGAGTTGACACTTTCAAAAGATAAAACAAGACTGATAAACCCTTAGCTAAACTAATTGAAAGAGAGAAGGCCAAAATTAAAAATAGAGACTATAAAAGGAAGTATCACCACAGATAGTTTTGAAATCTAGAGGATCGTTAGGGACTATTGTGAAAGATTATATACCCATAACCTGGAAAATCTGGCAGATATTGACACATTTTAGATACATATGACCTCCACTAATTGAAACAAGATGTTATAAAAAAAACTAAACAGAACAATAGCAAACTAAATGATTAGAGCAATAATAAAAAGCCTTCCCAAAAAGAAAGACCTGTGACCAGATGGAACCTCAGCTGAATTCTACCAAACCATTAAATGAGAATGTCTATCCTACTAAAATTTTTTAATGAAATAAAATGGAAGGCACTCCCAAATACATTTTGTGAAGCCAGTATCACCATGATACCCAAGTCAGATAAAGATGCAGGAAAAAAAGAAAGAAAAGAAAATGACAGACTGAGATCACTGATAAACATACATGAAAAATCTTAATAAAATATTAATAATATATATTATACATCATGGGCAAATTGGATTCATCCCATGATTTAAGATTGGTTCAACATAAGCAAATCAAGAAATGTAATTTATCATATAATTCAAATAAAGAACAAAAATCACATGATCATATCAATAGATGCAGGAAAAGCTGCTGAGAACATTCAGCACCATTCCTGTTAAAACACTGAAGAAATTGGGGGTAGAAAAAACTTACCTCAACATCATAGATTGTGTATGACAAATCCAAAGTCCATGTCGTACTGAATAGAGAAAAACTGAAAGCATTTCCTCTAAAATCAGTAACTAAACCAGGATGTCTATGAACATCAATTCTATTCAATACAGTTCTTAAAATTCTAGTCAGACAAATCAGATAAGGGAGGAAAATCAATATGAAACAGTACACAAAAGAAAAGCCAAACTACTTCTGTTTGCTAATGACATGATTCTACAAAGAGAAGATCGCTGGTCCCCACAAAGAAAAAAAAAACTGCCATAAGATTTCTAGATCTGATAAAAAATATTCTGCAATGTACCAGGATATAAGGTCAACATACCAAAAAATCAATTGCTATTTTTTAACTCCAATAATGAATCTGCTAGAAAAAAAAAAGTACTCTACTTATAGTAGTCTTAATGAAACAAAATACTTAGGAATAAATCTAGGGAAGTGAAAGACTTCTACAAGGAAAATCATAAAACATCAAAGACAGAAGTTGGCAAAGAATTTAAAAGATTAAAATATCTATCATGTTCATGGATTAGTAGAATTAACATTGAATTGGCTTTATTACCTAAAGCAATCTACAGATTTAATACAATTTCAATGAAAATACCAATAACATTTGAACAGAATATCTTTCCTCCAAACTACATTTTTGTACATATTTGACAAAGTCAAATATCAGATGGTTAAATATTTGTGGGCTTGTCTAAGTGTTTTCTATTCTGTTTGATGGTTTATTTTGCTTATTATAATACTAATACTAGTCTCTTTTTTGCTATTACAGCTTTATAATATAATTTTAAGTCAGGTAATATGATACCTCGTACCTCACAATTCTTTTTTTTTTCGTAGTAATGCTTTGGCTATTCTGGGTTTTTTTTATAGCTCCAAATGAATTTGACAATTAATTTTTCTATCTCTATGAAGAAAGACATTGGCATCTTGATGGGGAATGCATTGAATCTGCACAGAGATTTTGGCTCAATGATCATTTTCATTATATTGATTCTGCCTAATCAGAAACATGGAATGTATTTCCATCTTCTCAGGTCTTCTTCAGTTTCTTTCTTCAGTGTTCAATAATTTTTATGATAGTGGTGTTTTACTTTCCTTGTTAGATTAATTCTCAAGTATTTTACTCTTTTTGAGGATATTGTGAATAGGAAAGATGTCCTGATTTTTTCTTCAGCTGAATTGTTGTTGGAGTAGAAGAAAGCTCTTGCTTTATGGATGTTGATCTTATATGCTGCCACTTGGCTAAATTCATTTATAAGCTCTTGAAGTCTTTTGATAGAGGTTTTTCAGTCTTTTAGGCATAGGCTCATATCATCAGTAAATAGAGATAGTTTAATCCTCTTTTCTTATTCAAATCCCTTTGATTCCCTTATCTTGTCAGATTGTTCTGACTATGGTTTCAAGAGAGAACCTACAGAATGGACGATAATCATGGCCTGCTACTTCTCTGACAGTGGGCTGATATACAAAATATACAAAAACTCAAAATCTTAACACCAGAAACATAAATAATCCAATCAATAAATGGGCTATGAAACTAAACAAACTTTTCAACAAAGAATGTTCAGAAAGCACATAAATATAAGAAAATGTTCCACAACACTAGAAATCAGATAATTGCAAATCAAAATTGCACTGAGATTTCACCTCATTCCAGTCAGAGTGGCAAAGATGAAGAATGTGAACAATAACAGATGCTGGAGGGGTTGTGGGGAGAAAGGAACACTAACAAACTGTTGGTTGGCCTGAAAATTGGTATAGCCACTCTGGAAAGCTGTGTAGGGACTCCTCAGAAAATTAAAGGTGGAACCACCATATGACCCAGCTATTCTACCCCTGGGTATTTTCCCAGAAGAGGTAGAATCGGCATATTACACAGACAAAGCTACATAAATGTTTAGAGCAGCTTAACTTAAAATAGCTAAATTATGGAAACAACCTAGATGCCCTTCTCATGCATACGTATACACATATACATAAATATACACACACATACACACACATATATTCATACACAATGGAGTTCTACTTAATTATTGGAAAATGATTTCATGGTTTTTGCAGGTAAATGGATGGAAATGGAGAAAATCATGGCGAGTGAAATAAGCCAAACACAGTGCCTCAAGGGGTCGAATGTTTGCTCTCTTATGTAGAAGCTAGAGTTAAACCTAAGATAGGATGAAATTTAGTCAAGTTTAATTAATAGTCTCACCAAATTTGAACACTTTAGCTTGAGGAACCATAGCTATGTAGGAGGAAGTGGGGAGGAGAAAGGGAGGGAAGTGAGGGAGATAAAAGGGGGATTATCAATGTAGGGGTATACTTTACTCCCATAAGAAACCAAACTATACTGAGGCAGGCATATAAATCTAGAAAATTCAATAATTAAAATACATGTATATAGTTATTTATAGCTGTAACATAGGGGAATTATAGAGACATGAGATCAGCAAGTAGGTATGTGGATGGGGGGAGATCCTAGGCAAGGATAGCATTTAAACTGCTTTGTCATTACGTTTGCATGTATGAATGTGTAACCACTAATCTCTACAATATGTACAACTGTGCTGAACCAACAAAAAAGCAAAGTATTCCATACAGTATTTATATCCCCCTTTTTCCCTCGCCATTCTCTCCTCCTCCTTCTGTCCCTTACCCACATATCTTGACTTCTCCCAAATTTTAAGTTATACTGAGTTTGATGGGTCTATGCTGAATAATACATATACAGGTATTTAAATCTGGAAATTATAAAATATTTATATATAGATATATATATTTATACAAATATATGTAATTGGAGGGAGGAAATCAGTGTGATAAGACATCAGGGAGGGGGGAAAAACAGGGTAAGGAATGGGACCAAATTATATCATCATAACATGCGCATGTACGAATGTATAACAATAAATCCCTTCACTATGTAAAAATATAATGCACCAATAAAATAAATAAGTAAAAACAAGCAAAAAATGAAACAAAAAAAATACAAATAACATTCTTCACTGTGTAAGGAAAGAGACGGAAATGAAGGAAAGAGAGGAGAGTGGCGTCTCAACAATAACACAGGTTTAATCAGGAGAAACCTGAGGAGGGGAACCCAGTGGAGTCAGGGACCCACCTGCTGTTTACAGTCTGTGGTAGATATGGAGTGTTTGAGGTGGGAGGTGTTCTCAACAGGAATTTTCCTAGTTTAACTGGGCTTTTCTGGAGGATGGGGATTGATTAAACTGAGGTTTTCAGTAGGGTGGGGATCCTCTGAGAACGGCCCAAGGCAGTAGGTTCCAGTGAGGGTCCCAGTCTAAAGATTTTCAAACAGTGACTGAGGTTTGCTGCCTGGCTAAGTGGCTTCTGGTAAATTTCCATATCTATCACACAATACTAGAAAAAAATGTTTCTAAAATTAATATGGAAGAAAAGAAGACTCAGAATAGACAGAATTTCTGAGCAACATGACTGAAGTTGAAGGCATCACATTATTTCAAATTATACAACAGAGCTACAGTAAGAAAGGCAGCACGGTATTGGCATAGAAACTAACATGAATACCATTGGAATAGAAGAGAAGACGGAGACAAATCCATATAGATATAGTCATCTGATCCCTGACATAGTTGTCAAAAACATTTGTTGGAGAAAAGATAGCTTTTTTTATTGGTTCAATATGATCTTACATATTGAAGTGATTCATTGCTTCACATTCATATATGTGTACATAATGACAGAGTAGCTGAAACCTAATCCTTATCCAGGATCTCCCCTGCTTCACCCACTCACTGATTTTGTGTCTCTTCTGTAATTCCCCCATGTTACAGATATAAATAACCTTGTACATGTACTTTAATCATTGAAATTGCTAGATTTATATGCCTGCCTCAGCACATTTGGGATGCTCCTGGGTGTCAAGTGTACTCTATGGTTTGGTAATTCCCTGTTCTCTCCCTCTCCTCCCTCCCTTCCTGCTTCATACCTATAGTTGCCACCGCTAATACTTACTTCATATTTGATGAATATATTAAATAAACTTGGCTAACTTTCATCCTATCATTGGTTTTATGCTAGCTTCCACATATGAAAGAAAACATTTGACCCTTAAGACTCTGTGTTTGGCTTGTTTCATTCAACATGATTTTTTAAAGTGTACTGGGAAAACTGGATATGCACATGTAGAAAAATGAAACTAGAACCCTATTTCTCACCCTGCAAAAAAAAAAAAAATTCAAGTGTATCAAACACCTAAGAATTTGTCCAGAAACACTGAAACAGCTAAAAGAAGACTTGGGGACAACACCCCAACATATTGGCACAGATATGTCTTCCTAAATAAGATCCCTAAAGCTTAAGAAATAAAATAGAAAATCAGTTGAGTATAAAGAGAGAGACCACAGCATGGGAGAAAATCTTACCAGTGAATCTTTCCATAGGCTATTAATATCCAGAATATATAAGGAGCTCAAAAAATTAACACCCAAAAATCATATGACCATATCAATAAATGGACAAATGAACTAGCAGGCATTTATCAAAAGAAGAAATATTAATGGTCAATAATTACATTACAAATACTTTGATATCCTTATCAATCAGGGAAACAGAAATGAACACTACATGTTTAATCTGACGTCAGTTATAATGGAAATCATCAGGAATACAAATAACAATGCTGGTCAGGATGTGGTGACAAGGTATACTTATACATTTTTGGTAGGACTGAAAATTAGTAAAACCACTTTGGAAAGAGGTAAAGTCAAAAGAGTAGGAAAGGAACCACCATAGGACCCAGCTATTCCATTCCATTATGTTCATTGAAAAGAACTAAAATTAGTCTACTACATTGATATATGCATACCAATGTTTATAGCAGCACAAATCACAATACCCAATTTATAGAACTAGGCTTAGTGCCCATCCACAAATGATTGGATAAAGAAAATGTGGTCTATATACACAGTGGTGTTCTACTCAACCATAAAGAAGTATCAAATTGTCATTTTCTGGTAAATGGATGGAACTGAAGAACATCATTCTAAGTGAAATATAACAGACTCGAGTCAGGGTTGAATATTTTCTCTTATATGTAGAAGCTAGAGAAAAAAAACCCAAGAATTAATAATAAAAAAAAAAGGTGAGCTCACCAACATAGAATGAGGACCAGCAGGACAGTAGCGGAAGGAAATTAGAAGGGAGGGAAGAAGTAGGGAGCGTAGAGAAGTATTGGGGCCTGAAATTTACCAAATGATGTCATGTCCATTTATAAATGTACCACAATGAATCCTGGTTTATATATATAAAACATATAATATATGTAATCCTGCTTTATGTATATGTGCATATATATATAAAATGATAATATACTGACTAAAATGATGTTAATAATAAAAGAAGGGAGATCAGTAAAGTATAGCAAGGGAAATAGGGAGTTGGAAAGTGAAAGAGAAGATACTGAGGAAAGAGACTGAGCAAATTATGGTATGTGTATAGAAAATATGGATATATTTATATAATGGATAATATTAATCCTATTATGTATAATTATAATTATCCACCCATAAAAATAAAAGATTATAGTCTAAGAAATTTGGAATCTTTTTTCATACTATAGAGCTGTTCTTTTAATGACTTATTTCTAGTGAAATTTCAAACTTAAATTTTATCTTCTTCATTTCTGACTTTTTGTGTTATCCAAGATGGTTTTTACATACGGCCACTGAATTGTTTGATTTGTAAGACATTTCTTTTCTTCTCGCCTAACAATCTATGTCTTTACCGTTGATCAAATGGATTATGCACTCAAAGTATTCTTTTTCAGAGATTGTGCGAATTGTCCAGTTGTAATCCTTTGATCTAGTAGTTTATTCCTAGATTAATGTCTGGGTCTATGACATTAGAAAAAATCTGACATCAGAAAAAAATGCTGTAAGCATTTTACACATTGTTTAAACATGGTATTCAAATTCACCTATTTATGTTTGCTGCCCTTCGTATTAGTGTTTTTATCAATGCATGTATCTCATGCTCCAGGAGCAAGTAAATTTCAAAGCTGAATTTCAGTCCGTGTGACACATGGTGTCCTATAGGGACTTCTGTCAGCTGATAGCAGAGCTCAGAGGGAGGACATAGCCTGCTAATGGACACCCAGTGACTCTTTCCCCAGGTAATTTTGTCTGTGAAAACCATGTGCAGATCTGTTCCTAGTGTGTTATCTAAGGAAACTCTAAAATGTCTTCATATTATCATTCCTAATATGACATTTTCTCACTTGCAGTTATTTCCAGAGTTCCCATTAAAATTCCAAGAGGAGACAATGTTTCCTAGGTAAATTTAGAAAAAATAAAAAAAGAACATCTTTCTTATCCTCATTGGGCTTGTTTTAATTGGCAATCTAAATAGATCCAAGAAAAGTTTCATGGGGCTGTGGATAGGCATGCCATTGAATGGGATGGTGATATGTCTTCTACCTAGTTTTTCAACAGTGAACAGAAAAAAGGGAAATTGCCCAGGACATGTAAGTTAGCCTGGTTTCCAAGAGCGAGATCTTTCTGAAATATGGGAGGGCTGTTGCAGAAGAACATGATGTTGTTTTTGCCCAGCGAGTTTCAAAGACCTCTTCTACTGGCAAAGTGCACTAAGGGATTGATTCTTTGCATTCTAGCCCAGAACCACAATTGGATAATTCTGATATCCTTTTAATCCTATCTGAATCATCCAAGCATATTTGGAGCAGTCTTCTTCAGAGGTGATAAAATGGGTTCCCTACAACCCTAGGGTTCTGTTTGGAGGAAGGAATCCTCCATATTCAAATCCCTGGACATAATCCACCACCCTGTGCTTTAAGAATACCAAAAGAATTGCTGAAGTCCAAATTAGCATTTTACATGTGTACATATTTTTACTGTCAGAGCACCCTCTTGGTTCCTGTTTTCTGAATACAAAAACAGGAAGGTGCAGGAAAGTCAGGGAGTTGTAGGAAACTATAGGAAAGGGTGAAATGAGATGTGAATCCCAATAATAAACCAACACTGAGTTTACAAGTCTGTCCCTGCTGTCAGCACATCTCTGATCAATCTGCATTAAACACTTAAGCGGCTTCCCAATGCACTTAGAACAAAAGCCACACTGCTCTGCATGGACTGTGGAGCTCTTGTCAGATCACATGGCTGCTCTGACCTCAGTTCTTGGGATTCTGTATACTTTATCCAGAGGAAGCCACTGGGCATTCGTTCAACTCCCCATACTGGAAGTCCTTCCATATCTGGCAGTGACTGTACATGCTGTTCTTCTCTATGTAATGCCCTTCTCCTCTTTCACCGGGCTCTTTCTTGCCTCTTGGCTTTGAATATCCATGACAGTACATTACAAGTCTACTCTGAGTCCTTCATCCAATTTCTCTCTGCTCTAACCTAATTAGATCTTTAGTTCTGTGATTGTACTCATATGTCCGTTTTTAAGTGCTAATGTCTTCTTGCACACCGAGGACAGGCACTCCTGTCTTGTCTCTTTTTAACCTGGCCCATGGTGGTTGTGCTTTTGCTGAATAGAACAATGAGTGATCATTTAAGGCCCTATCATGAAGCTGAGGATGAGTATGTGAAGGCCTCAACTCCACAATTTGCGGAAAGACATAAACCCTGTGACAGCACCAGGGTCTGAAGGTAGGGTTATTTAATTCCATGTTTTGTATGCTCCTTGTTGCTGTAGAAACTCAGTCAATGAGTCTGTCTAAAATGCTGCAGTATCAAGACAGCTCTGGAAATTTTGTTTCTAAAATAGTCAAAGAAATTGTTTGTTGTTATATACGTTAAATAGCCAATTAGTGGACTGATTTGGGTCTTCATTGTTCCACAGATGTAGACCTCGTCTAATTTTGTAGGAGAATGGAAAGTAGTGATGATTTGCAATCATTTTAGGCTAGTTATTCTAAATTGAAGTTTTATAATACCTTTTTTAATGTTTAAAAATATTCCAAAATGGCCCTATTCTCATTCATAATCCACATTATATAGAGATTTTCACTTTTATTTATTAAAAGTAATGAGGAAGGAAAAAAATAGGTAGAAATGGAAAATAAAAGAAAAATATAGAAAGAATAAGGAAAGAAAAATAATAACAGGAACAAGGAAGAACATTAAATCCAGGGTTAAAGGATGCCCCAAAGCTCTAAAAGCACAAATGTCCATGACTATGAAAAATATGGCTATTCCTCTTCTATTATAGATTGATTCTAGCAACCTGAGCACGTCACGGTTTGTGAAGAGAATAGAGAAGGGCATAGATTTAACAGTAGGTGTACCTGTCCCTGAATCTCGTCTCGGACTTGCGCTTGGTATGTAGGTATGTCAGTACTGGATTTTTCTAAGCCTTGGTTTTCTTACCTGAAAACAGAAAATGAATGAATGAATAATTCTTTTTAAGCACAAGCTGGTTGGTAGGATCCAGTCAGCTCTCCCAAGTCTTTAGAAAAGAAGTAGACAATCAAGAAGTGCTTGTTTTCTCTTCCGGAAAACAGCTGTGCTAAAGCTGCCAAAGTGGACACAGACTGCCTGTGACATCTTTTATTTTTACCTGTTTTATATTTTACTTGCAGTTTTCCTAGAAGATAGTCAGACATGTCATAGTATTAATCAAATTCATTATTGTACATTGTTTCTATATGAATATTTCTGATGCTGAATGCATTAAACTTATTACTGGTTTAATCTTAAAAACCAAATAGGAAACTGAGGTCCTGAGACATTAAGATTTTCCAAAATATATATTCAGAAAGGCCATAAATACTGGAGTTGAAATATAAACCTGTGCTGTTATCTGATCCCAGACTTCCTTTGCTTACATAGCAATGGTCAACTGTCTGGGGTTTAGAAAAATTGTTCTTCATAGCCTTTTATATGCTGGTTCAACATTGCACCAGCATGCTTTAGTGAATCTCAGCTTCGAGCCATTAGGTGCACAGTGCACATAAAGGTGCAAACAACCTCAGAGAAGTCTCTTCCCTCTTTGCATTTATGAATCTCAAGACACATCTCAAATACTACCTTCTCAAAAGTTCTTCAATGTACAATGCTTTTGTCCCCCACTGAATATAGCTTTTTTCTTGCCTATCAAAGGTTTGTTGACTATTTTGCTTAGAAATTGGGTTCCCCAACTGTAGTACGGTTGGGTTACAAAACTGTACTAGAGATTTGGTGGGTCAGTGAACAGAAATTACAAATTAAGAAGTATTTGTTGAGTATCTTTAAAATGAAAAATCAGTTTGAGGCCACCATGGCATATGCAATTAGATAAGAGATTGTCCCAACCCTTAAGATCTTACACCACCACCTACCAAACATGATGGATTTTATTTTTAAGATGTCAATAAATGCCAGGCATGAATAAGTAGATGGATGAGTAAATGCTGTTGGAAAGATTTTATCTAGATGCCAAGGGGATGTTAAAAAAACAGAACACGCATTCTCTTTCTTCATTTGATTTACAGTCCAGTCGGAAAGAAAATAAAAACACCATGTAGTGGGTAGACCCAATATCCTTTTACCACCTTAATGGATAAATTGTGACCTTTTGGATTCAGAGCAATATTCTGAGTGGAACCACAATTTGACCTTGAATAGAAATGAAATGCCATTCTCATTTCTGACCAAAAACCAGCCAGCTATGGTATTTGTGGGAAGTTGATCTGTTGGAACCACTAAAGAGCTTCCACTTTACATTAGCACCCATTTTATGAAGCAGGAAGACTCTTAATATTAACTCTGTAATTTGAACATTAATATTGTGGTTTCACATCCTGCAGATTAAATCTGCTGTATGGCCAAAAGCTGATACACACAGCGACCCACAGTTTGCATCAGGTTGCAGATAGATCAAGAAATAGTAGAGGACAAGTTCCCTGGATGTGCCAGAGATCAACTATTCCTCCCTTTACTTCCTGGAATGAATGGCTGCACCCTTCTTTTCTCCAGTTTCTTTACCTCAATCCTCATTTTGGTCTTTTTTCAGCCCTTCAGCTAATATGCTAATTTATTTTACATTTGCCAATATGTTTCCATTGATTGCACAGAAGCTAGCTGTTAATGTAACTTCAGAGAACTACCAGAGCCCCAAGATAGTATATTCATTGACTTGGGTGGTGCAGTTTTCTCAAGGCCTAGCTAATGAACCATTTATCATAATGTTGGGACCATCTCAGTTACTTTGACGATCCCAGCCACCATGGTCACAGTTCAAGATGCTTTGGAATTTTAAGAAAATGCTATGGTCATCATGAGAATGGTGGCTTCCTAGAGTTAGGCTTTTGGAAACATGCATTCAACTTCTCGTTCTTTCTCTAGGTTAATGAACATTTTTACCTCTGAGTTGTCAACAATAAAAAGACTTGACCATGTAATTTTGACTAGATTTTAAGTGCCATCAAAATGAGGATCACTATATCATCTGGTCTATTTTTTGTTTTGTTTTAGAAGGTAATTTGATAAATTTGTTTTTACTGATATATAAAAACATAAAAAATCATGGACTGGAGCGGTGGTTCGGTAAGACTGAGCTTGCCCAGCATGTGAGAAGACCTGGGTTTAAACTCCAGCACCACATGCACAACTTTTAGGAAAACTAAGATTTCAAAGACAGAAGTTTCACTTACCATACCATTTTGTGTAATGTATGTTAATATCCCAGGGTCTTCATTAGTGATGGAACTGTAGCCAAACTCCTGCCAACCCTGAGGATGTCAGAAAATATGTCTACCTTCATTACTTCTGGATTTGGATATTAAAGGATCAGATTTCCTTCAGAGATTTTGGCATTTAATTGTGAACAAGCAAAGGTCTTTAAGTCAGGCAGTTTCACACCATGAATTTTATCAGATGTAGAGTGTCTCACTTTATATACCTTGGTGTTCATATCCGTTTCATAAAAGCTTATGATTGCCATGAAAAGAAAATCATTTACTCATAATTTATGGTACTACTGAAGTAAGACTGGTGATTTGCACAGGGATGCAACTGTCAAGGAGTATTTGAAGAAGGGAAGTGTGTTTTGAGAGATAGGGTGTGAAAGGGATTCTAGAAGAAGGACATAGGCTTTGGCTTTGAAACAGAATAGAAGGAAAGAACCAGAAGGTCAGAACTTGAACTTGTCTACAATGACCAATTAGTACAACACCTAGTGAACTGAAACCAGCCCTTTTAAGTAGGAAAGTGACCAGGAGTTTACAGATTTTGGAGAGTGTGGACTCACTGCACCTTCATTGGAAACAACAGCTTCTGGGTCATATTTAGAGAAGGGTACCAATAACTAACCCCTCCTCCCAGGTCTGTGTGGAGTGACATTTTCACTGTGCAGTTTAAGTGCCACAACTCAGCATGGAGCATCTCATATGAATATTTTTAAAGATATACTTTTATACCTAAAAAATACATGTGAATATTTAAATTATAATAATTAGGATTGACTTTCATATTTCAGTTATAAACATGGTTTAGAAAATATGCCCTCCAAAATCACTCTTTTAATAAAAGCAACTTAGAGCTCAGCCCTCTAAAGTGGTTACAAGGTGAAGGAGAATTTGAAGATGATGACTTTGAGAATTAACTCTAGGAAGGTAGAGGAGGTTTATCTATCACCATTGAAGAATTTGGAAACAGTTGGAAATTTTTGGAGTGTTGAGTTGATCATACACATTGGGACATTTTTCTCTGACTTGGATTGTTATTTTAATACTCCTTTGAAAAGATGCAGCATTGGTGTTGTTTTTCTCTGAAAATGTATCTCAACAATTAGTGTGTTAAAAGAAAATGGAAATTATTATTGTTAAATATTTATCAATAGGATTTTCCAAATTGTCTATTCTTATGTAGAGTACTGTGAGGAATCAGACAAAGTTTAAGACCTAGTCTTGGTCCCAAATGTACATGCCCTCTTCACAAAAATAAGAAAAATTTTTTTCTTAGACAGCAATAAAAGGCATTTCTGGTTAAGGGGTAAATTGTATTTATTGTACTTTTAAGTTCTATAGAACCTTCTGAGATACTTCACTTAGCAAAATTTTTTCCATCTCCATCCATTTGGCTGCTAATGCCATAATATGATTTTTTCTGATAGCTGAGTAGTTCCATCGTATATATGTACCAAAGTTTTTGAATCCACTCATCAAGTGAGGGGCATCTAGGTTGGTTCCATAATTTAGCTATAGTAAATTGAGCTGCTGGAACTGCCCTATGACCCAGCTATCCCACTCCTGGGTATTTTCCCAAAAGAGCTAGAGTTGGCTTATCATAGAGATATAGCTTCATCAATGTTTATAGCAGCTTAATCTACTATAGCATTAGGTTTATTTTGTATGTGTGTGTGTGTGGGGGTTTTTTTTTATTATTAAGAGTATATAGAGATACAAATGAGAGGGAAACATTATCAGACCATCAGTAACAAAAGTATATATACATAGTTATCCAGGGGTAATGCCCAAACATGGATGACCACCTTGAGTTTCTAATACCAGGGTTATCAGTTTGTGTGAGCAGCACTACCATCAAGTTACATTAGATTATTCACTTCTTATCCCAGAAATTCCATAGGAAATAAAGTCAAAGGCTAATTTTGCATTCATCATTAGCAGAAAGAAGAGAATAAAAGGGGTATTACTTGCATTTGTAATCACCAACTTGCCCCCATGTGTATTCCTTAAACATTTACTCATGTTTTCTCCCAGGCCTTTCCTGAGTACCCATTGCTATCTTGGTTGAATGGAAAGATTGACAATTCCTATGGTGCTTCACTTCTGCTTATGTAACCTATTTCATCATTATCAAAGAGCCAAATCAACACACATACAGACATAGAATTAAAGTTCTGTGTGCTACTCATATACAGATAGATTTCAGTATTTGCCTTTGGAAGTATTTCAATCAATTTATGATGAATAAACACTAAAAATTCATTTGTTTTAATTTGTAAAAATTAAATGTCATTCAATTTTAAAGAAGTAAAGGAAAATATTCCTTTACGGTGTGTTAGGCCCTATCTGGGTGCTAGGAAAATCACCTCTTTCCATCTTTAGCACAAGGCACATAGGAAATTCTCAGTAAGGTGTGTTGAATACGTAATGCAATTTTGCTCAAAACCTACAGAAACTTAATCCTGTCAAAAACCAAATAAGACAGTGGACTTCAGTACAGTGTGATCGCTTGGGGGCAGCAGGTGGATGTTATGAGACAATGCTTAGACAGGTCTTCTTTTTTTTTTTTTTTTTCTTTTTTCTTTTTTGAGAGAGAGAGAGAGAAGGACAAAGAGAGAATCAATTTTAATTATTTTTTCTCCAATAGTTAGTTGTGTATATGGTGCTGGAGTTTGAACCCATTCTCATGCATGGCAGGCAACTGCTCCAACTACTGAGCTACCACTCCTGCTCCTTAGCTGGGTCTTAATATAGCAGGAGCTCTGTGTCAGGCACACAACCTGGGAGCAGGTAAGGAAAGGCTGAGGCATAGGCGCGGACTTGTCTGAGGAGCTGGAGAATCTCTCTGATGGAGTCACGGCCCCATTTCACAATTCCTCCATAGCTGTGAAGTTGGACTTTATTGGAATGTGATGGGTTTCTCCTGGCATCAAGAGGGGAAATGCGTTGATGGTGCAAACTGCAGCCCAAAGTCCTCTGTGTGGAGAGGACCTCTGCTGTTGCCCTGTAGACCTGGCTGGCGTCGGGCCCAGCCCAGCCCACCTATTTTAACTTTCACTCCTTCCTAATCACAAAATGAAATGGAGTTTTCTTCAAAGTGACAGCTAAATCTCAGCCCCTCACCAACAGCCTTACCAGTGCCGCTTAATTCTGTAATCCTTTTGCCCTCCATTCCTCGTTGTGGTTAGCAAATGCCAGGAACTGTTGGAGTGACATGTGAGTTCTCTGTGCCTGACACCTCTGCTGGAAAACTTGATAAACTGCAAATACCATCAGAGTCATTTTTCAGGTGCCTGCTCAGAAACATGCCCAGGGAGGGACCAGTCCTGGGAGGTAAAACACTCCCCCTCCCTGCCTGCCATTTCCAGTCTTACATTTCTGTAAACTTGCCATGTGTCTGAGAGCTATTTTCAATGGAATACTTCCTGGGAATATTTTCCTTTACTTCTTTAAAATTGAATGACATCGAATCACAAACCCTGTTTTCCCTCCACGGACAATACCCCTGCCTCCTGCCTAAAGGGAGAGGCTGACAGTGGACTGATGTGGAGCTCCCGGAGTAGCATGGGTATCAGCCCATATCCTGTAGCATTTGAGAGTGCAGAGACACTGCGTGAGTAGCTATAAGTTACCCCACAATTGCACTCTGCAACACCACGTTCACATGAGCTTCTCTGCTCATGTGAATTGGAAACCTCTCCTCATCCTTCCTCATTTAACGTGCTGGGCTGTCATTTTAGTTTTCACTGTGCTGAGCTACTGAGTCAGTGTCTCTGTCTGTCTGTCTGTCTGTCTCTCTCTCTC
Source organism: Aplodontia rufa (assembly GCA_004027875.1). Classification (NCBI taxonomy): domain Eukaryota; kingdom Metazoa; phylum Chordata; class Mammalia; order Rodentia; family Aplodontiidae; genus Aplodontia; species Aplodontia rufa. The sequence goes on from PVKS010000252.1 coordinate 89,264, forward strand.
TCTCTCTCTCTCTCTCTGGGGAAACGGTATTAGTATTCCATGGTACACTCTTAAGCAAAACCTGAGAAAGGAATTAATCTGTCACTAGGAATGAATGCACCGGACAGTGATTTATGCAGATGCTGCACTCAGAGTGATGGTGTTCATTTCATCTGTACTTCTCACAGTGCTTCTCAGAGGCAGCACACAAACTGGCATTTGGAATTACACTGCAGCTGGATGACTGGGTACTGCTGCCCAGAGCTGGGCTACCCTAGTTCCAGCCACCAGACAAACCTAGCAGAAGGGTCATGCTGGTGGTTCCTACAGCTGGGTCACATGCTAGAATTTCCAAATCCATCACCCCTGTACTCTGTAGTTCCGAGAAAGAATTTGGTTCATAAATTATCTGTGGACTCAAGTCCATCCACCTTTCCTCCTCACAAGCCTGGCCTCACAAACTCTCCAGGGCCCTGTTGCCCTTGTTCCTTTTTTTTTGCAGCTCTCCCTGTTTTGAGATTCTGGTCATAAGCAGGGGAAGATTCATTAGAGCTGGCATTTCTTCTGGCTGGCTGGCTTCTGCACTGTTTTCTGGCAGTGAGGCTGGGAGTCTCCCTAGAGAGCTTATTTTCCTGAAATTCCCTATGTAGTTTTACAAACATAAGTGGGCTGGATAAGGTTGTGAGAAATAGCCTTGCTTTGGAACACTAATCTGAATCAAACTTCCAAATCCCTTGAAGTTCAAGCTATCAGAGGAGAAAACCCAAAGTAAACAAGCCTCTCAAGCCCCCTACCCAGCCTTCCCAGCTCCGGACTCAGCACCAGGGCTCCTCCCCATGGCCAGAGAAGCCTCCCTTGCTCTGATATTCTACTTGCAGGCAGCAGGCAAGACCAAGGCGCCCTGCTCTTCCAGGCGGGGAGGTTTCCACAGACATTTCTCTTGCCATGGTGGCTGCAATTGCTACAATTTTTCCCACCCCCTCTGCTGTCTGGAGATTCATCTGGGATTTATCTCCATAATGAGAAAAGGGAGATAGGGAAACATTGGAGCATTTTTCTCGGACTTGGATTATTTGTCATTTTGATACTCATTTTAAAAGATGCTTTTCAAATATTTAAATGTATGTGTGCTCACACAGCAGCTCCTCAGGATAGATTGCAGATGACACAGTCACTGCTTTATCTCGCCTGTGCTTGGGGCCTCTCTACTGAGTCGGTTGCCAACAGAAACTTAGCCAGAGAAAGGACAGGTTAGAAGGAGTACAAACTCTGATCTCCAGGTACAGCAGGTTTGCTCTCATGCCTTCAAAGGATCCTAACCCTGGAGTATTGGTGTCTTTACCTATAATTCCAGTGATGCCCTTAACAGAAAAGGCTGGAACTGACAGGCAAGGATCAAGACTTGAACTTTATTAATTCAGCTATCCTCTGTGTCCTCCCCCCGATGGAGACATACATGACTAACTAAGGTCTTCTTCCCACTTTTCCAAATTCGGGTTAAAGATGTCTCAAACAGATAAGAAAATGAACTCCATGTGCTATGAAGCTCCCACTTTACTAACAGTGGATTAGCAGAAGCATGTGTATGTTTAGCTCTGCAGATAGTGAACAGAATTTGAAATGCAGAATGTTAAAAGGTCCAGGACCAATTATTCTAAGATTGGCACTTCTATGTAGAAGAGCCTGAGAGAAAATTCAGAATCCACCTTGCTAAAGCACATAGGCTGAATCAGGAGTGAATGGAATTGTGAAATGGCAGTTTCATCAAAAAGCATGTCATTTATTCATTTGACAAATAATTGCTGAGTGCCTAGTATGTGTCTGCTACTGGTCTGTACACTATGATTACATTAGAAAATGAAAAAATTAATAACCTAATTAAATAGGTCTCAGAATAAAGAGATATAAAATGAGGCTGGAGCAAATCCCAAGAAGCTGTAGGCAAAAATATGTAACCAGAAATGAAGAGAACTGTATCCTGGCCTTAACTGGAAATGGAACCAGAGACAGTAGGGTAGACAATGTCATCAACTTTAAAACTCTACAAAAAGACACAACATTGCATACTCTCTCAAGTGACAGTGACTCTGGAAAGGATAACCCTGGTTAATCCTTTGCCATGGCATTAAAAGGGGTCAATTGAGGGTGAGATAATGGAAGGCCTGTGACCTCCATTATTAGAGAGCCAAATTTTGAGCAGAAAATTACAGATCTCTCCCCACAAATGACATATTTCCAAGAAGCAGTGTAACTTCCTGGAAATCACCACAGGAATTTCAAGTCTCATATTAATTAAGCTCAAAAACTATTTACTGCCTATTTTGTGCAAAATGCCGTGCTGGAGGCTGAAGCTTTAGGGTGGCTACAGTAACTTTCAAATACACTTGCACGCAGTCTTTGTTGGTGACTCCCCAATCTCTCATTTTTCTTCAACCAAAAAGTCATCACACACTCGGTGTCTGATTAACTGCATGGATGGTTCTTTGATTACTTCTCTGAGCTGCAAAAACTAAAGAAAAAGTGTGGTTTCTATATGCAGGAGACTACCAGATGTGTCAGGAGACAAGTTATAGATGCATAATATTGCTCCACAATGGTTTAAGACAACATATAGTTATGTTCTGAAGTTTGTGACCTTACCTAGAATGAAGTAGATACTCAGAAGACTAACATGTTACTTAAATGTACAAGCTTTTGGAAATACAGGAATTATGAATGCCTCCATGGAGGAAAAATTATGAGCCAGAGGGTATAGGCAAGGTAGGTCCTTAATTCAGTTTTTTCTGCCTGGGATATATTCTACTTCTACAATTTTCAAAATGAGGGTCATTGCATTTTTTAAAATCCAACCCAAAGCAAAAGAGCTCCTTAAAAATCTTACTTATTATTTCTCTACTTGAGTATGAGTCTTTTGGGATCAGATTATCTCCCAGCTTTACTCATTTTTACAATCCCTACTGTCTATTGCCCAGGTCCTGCAAGGGGTAGGCATTTACTAAATATTTTATGGATGAATGATTGATTATTATGTTGCCCATAAAGTAGCCCATGAAAGAGTAGTTGGCTAATATTTTTTTCCTGAATTAAATTGGAGAAAAAATTTAAAAAAAAATAACTTATTTACTTCCCTAAACAATGAATTCAGAATTTACAGAGGGGTAAGCTTGCGTGGGCTGTGTCTAGGAGCGGAATTCTATGTAAGAGGGACCACCACAAGGCTGTGGAGGCTAAAGAGGCACAGTACCCTTCCTGGGCAAAGCTGTGAAGGTCACAAAGACAGCTTGTCTTTCAGGCATATGTCCTGGTGAGACATGGTGCTGTCCTAGGTACTTTGCTCAGACGTGGGCATTTTGGTTTCATAGGATGTGACAGTGGACGTGGCTAACCCACTGATACTGGGAGTTGTCCCGTATTAGGTATCTAGGTTATGTCCCTGTGAAGCTCTCGCCCAGTGTTTTAGAAACAGTACCCTGACTTCCCTACCCTATTTAAGGATTTTGACTCAGTCGAATCTCCATGTTAATAATAGGAAAACTTTATGTTTTTAATGTTTCATGTTTTATTACTGTGAACTCTGAAGGAGTAAAGTTGCTTAGACCATTTTTACTCAACCAATTTTAATGCACTCAATCACATCAAAAAGAGCTCTCTGCTTTTTATTTTTTTACTTTGCATGGCCCCAAAATTCTTAATATCCATTCTAGCAAAAGGTAAGCCCTGGGAACTCACCCATAATAAAAGCTTTACATGGGCTTATAGGTTTTGCGTTATTGAGAGTTCCTAGAGGGTATAGAAGTTTAGAATCCTCTCAGTGATCCTCAAGATGGGAGGTGCCTTGGCATTTGTGGTATGCCAATTCATTGCTGCCCTGGATTGCCCTCTGCATTGCAAAACATCTGCTATTTCTAGAACTCAAATGCCAGCAGAAGCCTTTAGCTGCTGTGATAACCAAAAAGGTCCCACATATGCCCAAATACTCCCAGCAAGGAGCCTCACTCCCTGTTTACAGCATGGGTGCAGACTTGTTGAGGCGACTGAGATTGCAATGACTGAACAATGTCTCTATTATTTGCAATTTCTAATACCAGGAGTGGAACCTCCCCTCCAAGAGGAACTGTAGAGTGACTTTGTGACTAAGGGTACAAAGAGAAATGGAGCATTACAAGCACACTTAGACCTTCTCCGAAGATGCAGACAGGCAGTGTGCGGAATCATGCCAACAGCCACAGATGGGGAGGAACACTAGCCTTGTCATACTGATTTACCAATTATGCATTGTCTTCAGCATACCCTTTACTGTGTTCAATCTGGTTCCCCAACCCCCTAAGCACAGTATTTGTTTTTCTGCCACATCTTTATTATCCTGGATTTATTCTGTTCTTGGAAGTGTTAAAACCTCTAAACTCCTGTGGGAAGTTGTGGAACCAGAGAGATTTGTACAATTAACTGACACAGCTGAGAATGTTTCAAAAGGCTTGAGAATATTAGTGTTATTGTAACCATTGATGTTTATTTTCTTGCATGTTGGGATGTAGAATAAAACACTGTAACAACTTGATAACATGAAAGACAGATGCAGGAGACCTGAGTCTGTGCTCCAGGATGCTGTTGCTAGCCAGTTGGGTGGCATTGGACAAGTCACTTCTCTTCTTTCAACTTTAGTTTTCTCATGGGACTAACCTTAGAAATTTAAGTACGTATAAATTCTTTACATTTTAAAATTAAAAATTTATAACATTTAGATGGAGAAAATAAATGAAAGAAAAAGAGATAGGGGAAGAAAAGGAAAGAAGGAGAGAGGGAGGGGATAACTAAGGAAAGGAAGGAAGAAGAAGGAGAATGGGCCCTAAAACACTGAGTGAGTGCCTCATTCCTTCTTAAGCTCCCTGAAAAGTCTGTGTAAGTACTGTGGCCTGCGTTGCCTGAATCTAAAGCCAACTCTCCAAAAAAAGCACATGTGGAGACTGCAATTGTGATTGTGTACTGCAAGCACAGCTGTGGTCCAAGTCGTGCCTCATTTTTAACTACCAATGAAGCTATCACAAGCACTCTATTTTGCACATTCGTTTAACCACATTTTTAACCTGTTGTATATGAGGTACTATGAATTAAAAATTATTGCAGACAAAATCCATATATTCAGGGGTCTCACAATCTAAAAACTTGGATAAATATGTAAAGAGATGAGTAAGACCTGACAGATACAGTGCTAGAGTTGGAATCTGAGTGCCATGGTGGCAGGAAGGAGGGTGTCCACTGGAATTGTGGATGGTTCAGTCAAGGAAAGCGGCCCAGAGGAGGCACAGCATTGACCATAGCCTGGGGGCTTTACCTATCCCACTTGAAACCTGGCACACACCTTGCCTTTGGAATTCCCTTTTTATTTCATCACTCTTGCTCCAATGTGCTTCTTGCTGAGCAATGGTTAAGTGGTAGGAATGGATATTAGTAGCTTTCTTCTTTTCTCCCTATGGCTATGAGCACCCCTTACCCTCTTGTACAAAGATAGCATCACCTGGAGTGCTCAGTCTGGGTATGGCCAGTGAATTCTCTTGTTATGATATCTATCACACCTGTTTAAGAACTTCTTGTTATAATACCTTTGATTCAGATTCTACTGTCACTTGTTCTGGAATCAGACCTGTTGGTTCTTTAGGTCTGCCTTGAGCAGTGTGTGATTCTGTGTAATTCTGTGAAGTTAAATAATTAAAATTATTCTGAATGTTCCAAATAATGTTTCGATGTCATATAGCAATTAGATAGACACAGCACATTTTCAGATAGGGTCAGGAGATGCAGGCTTTCTTTATATAAATGTATAAATCTGGGGCTAGAGTGGTGGCCCGGCAGTTAGGGAGCTTGTCCTGCATGCCCAAGTACAAGGGTTCAAACCCCAGCACCACGTACACAACTAATTGTCAGAGCAACGAAGGCCATGTGAATAACTCAATAAAAATTCTCTCTCTCTCTCCCTCTCTCACGGTCCTTCTCTCTTTAAAAAAAGAAAGGAAGGAAGGAAGGAAGGAAGGAAGGAAGATAGATAGATAGATAGATACAAATGTTTGAATATTCCCAGTGATTTTTTTTTTATTCAGTTCAAGGAGTTTCCCAACCTTCCTGAAACTTACCATAAATCTTAGTTTGCCGGAGTAAAGCCTTCAAGGAAAGGAGAGACAGCCCCTGAACTGATCATTCCATTCCCAGGCTCATTAGAGAGTGAAGTGAGTCCCTGTGGCTACCACTTCTCTCTCCCCCACACCCTTGTCTCTGCCCTTAGGCAATCTGCTGTCCCTCAGCCCAGCCATCTGCTCTTAGCAATGAGGGAGCAGCGTGGTAGCCATAAATCCTGGCCGACATTGCAGTCTGGCAGAGTGAATGACAGCATGCAGTATGGAGTCTTTGGCAAAGGGTGAAGCTGTGGCTACAAATCCAAACGCTGTAAACCAGATGATGGAGTAGAAGGAAGTGCTGGCTTTTTCCTTAACCACCAGGTGATATTTCCAGAAGCAACTGTGTATCTTCGTCAATGACCGTGGAGTACTGAAGTGTGGTGGTTATCTTTTTAGAAAAATGAGCGTAGTATATCCTATTGCTTTCAACCCCTTTCAGCATTCCTCATACCTCCTTCAAAATAGTTAGTAGTTTAACTTCAAGATGTGTTTATATAGCTTTGCAAAAATAGCCACTTTTTTTTTTTGAGGAAAGGGGGCTTTTTATCACTGATGGACTCCAAATTCATTACAGTCAATAAATTCAATTCAATTTTTTGAGCCCTAAATATATGTACTCTAAGATAGAAAAAAATGGTCAATTATTTTTAGATCACTTTTATTTTGTCAACTTAGTTACTAGGTAAAATTAAAGGCATGCCATGCTCAGCAAACATGCCAAGTTTTTCCTGTTAGACATATAGGTTTATCTTCTGCAATGAGTGTTTCGGCAAGTCTGAGTGGATGCTCAAGGGATTATCAAGATTACTGGGGAGTGGCAGAACCTGAAGTTGAAGAGGAAGGATGAGACAAATCCTTAAGTGAGTTAACTCCATGGTATTAAAACATGTATGAAGGCTACCAAGAGTGAGCTCTAATATATAATATAGCAGAGACAGATTTGTTCTTAGGATGATAAACACTTTATAAGACGTTTAAGCTGTAACCGGTGTTTTAAAGGTTTTTTGTAGTTTTCTAAAAAAGATTCTATGTAACTAACTGTCAAATTCTAACTAAAATTAAATATTTACAAGTAAGCCTTAACAGTGCTTAAGCAGCAGAGGACTGTGGGAATACAGCATGTGGTATGACTTTTATACGCTAAGGGGCCCAGACCTTCTTGCCAATACATCAGGGGCTTCTCTGCCCACCTTACCCTAATATAAATGCAGTGTTTGTCTGATGATGTTAAATAATGAAGCATATGGGTGGTAGAAGCTGTATGTGCTAGACATTTCAAACACACATACACACACACACACACACACGAGACTTAAAAATATCCTGATTTAAAAATTCAGGTGTATAAGAAACAACCGAATGGCTACACATAACTTTGTGGCGTTTCAAACTAAAATTTTTGCAATATGCTAAGACTCTTTCGTTTTATAGTTTAAACTATAATTAGTTGATGCCATTAAGATAAACACTTTAAGCCAACCCCAGTTAAAAATATATACCCCAAATCAAGTTTATCTTATAATTGTGTTAAAATTTGTGTTTTGTATATATTAAAGAATTTGGCAAGCTTTAGATAATTTTTTCAACAGTCCATTATTTCTTCATATTTTTTCTAATGCCAATAATTTTTTAAAGCAATGGTTCCTTCGTCAAGTAGAGTAAGCTTATAGCAAGAATCAGCTTTTTTATTTTAGTCAGTCATAGTAATCATTGAAAATCTGAGCCCTTTTAGATCGTGCTCCAGCAGCTTACTGGCCGTTCCTCAGGGGCATGGTATTCATGGCAAAATCTCCCACAGACTTTGAAAGCAATGAAGTGGGCAACATGAGTCATGGGCCTCAAACTTCCATTTCTAATCTGTAAAATTTGTAGCCTTTTAAGGAATCAATAACTTACAGAATAAGAGAAGAATGAAAAATTAAAGTCCTTTCCAAACTTAAGCAATATATATGTAGCATTAAGTGATAATAACAATATTTTATTATATCTAATATTTTAATTCTGATATTCATCATGGTTACTTATAGCATAATATATTTTAAAAATTAAGTGATTGAGTTGGTCAATGCCCTTCCATCTCCGTTTCACCTATTTACTTAACCACGGAACAAGTAGCTATGAATTTTAGTCAGTACTTTAAAAGCAGTTCCCTAAAGGAGAGTTCTTTGAAGTGCCAAATAATAATTAGATGTACACAACAAGTCATTAGAGTAATAACGTGTTAAAATATGTAATAGCCCCAGACTATTAAATTGTCTGGAATGTTTATTTTTATTATGAATTGCAGGTACTACATTATTTTCAATAAGAAATCCAAGAGGCAAGCAAAGTTTGCAGTGTTGAGGTGCAAATGATTTAGCAAATTCCTAGGGGAAATTGACATGTTAATGATGTGCCAGAGAGCCACACTAATATTGCTCTGCATCAAAAACTATATTCTTCTCTATATTTCCAGAGTACTTTGTGCTTGCTTCTGCTCTAGTGGTGACTAAAATGTTTCCTAGAGTTACACTTAGAGTTCTCTCACTTGCTATTACAGCATCAGCACTTGGCGAACTGATGCACCTGGATTGTGACTGGCAGGTTATACGCAAACTATTGAGCTACAGATTTTTATTGATGTCACATTATTTACCTTTTGTGGAGTGTTTATTTATTTATTTTTGGTACTGTTTTGAACCCAGGGCACTTTACCACTGAGCTACATATTCCATTTATTATTTTGTAATTTGGGACAGAGTCTTGCTAAGTTACCGAGGGTGGCCTTGAACTTGTGATATTACTACCTTAGACTCCTGAGTTGCTAAAATTATGGGCAGATGCCACCAAACCCAGCTGTTCAGAGTATTTATACAATAATATCTTTTCATTTTTAGGTGGTCATCTCCTTGTTAGGTGATCTGCGCGAGGAACCTCTCCGGCAGCTAGCAGGACCCTCATTTCTCATTCCTAGCCTAGTGTGTGCATCATATAAATTCATCCTCTGTGATCTTTGCTCTCTGAATTTTCCAGCTTCGATGGAAAGGTACCCCTGCGGGGTGAGGGCAGGCACTTCCATATCTCCTGGTTCCTCCTCTCTTCCATGTCTGCACTCATCCCTCCACCCTTTTCTGCTCATCAAGTTAGGGCCAGAATTGCTGAAATGTGAAATGAAATCTGTGGCGATTTATTACTGTTTATGAGAGACTCTGTGACATGGCTGAGCCAACTTGCTTTCTACTATGCTGGGTAAGATCTGAAAGGATCTGTAGACAGATTAATTTTAGGCTGCTTTTGCGGACACTGGTTACTTCTAAGTGGATAATCATTTATCAGTAAATTACTTTCTCTGAGCCAGGTAATTCTGATCAACATGTTCATTCTCATTCTTTCTCTCCATTCCCTCCCTTACGCTCCCTGCTTCTCTTTCTCTTCCTCACACACTCCTGCTGTCCCAGACAGCTCTCACTCTCACCAACACATGCGTACGTGCACACCCCTGTACACATGCCTTCCAAAGTCAGCATTGGTTAAGATGTCCATGTATTAGTAAAAAGGTCATTGCTGCTTGCTAAACTGAAGTCAAAATGAATATAAATGGCATCAATATAGGAAGAGGTTATACTGCCCAACATAAGGAGGGGATGGATTCTAAAGAAAGGTAAATAAGACTCAATGGTATTGCAGTGACCAAAGGAGGGTTGGGACTTCCTAACGCTATAGCACTTTTACAGACCAGCGAAATTGGAGAAACTAGATCTTAGATGTCATCATCAGTTTGCTTTGTAAGTGCCTTTCTGCAAGCATGATGATTGACAGCTCTGAGGAGCTAACAGTCCGTTTACTCTCTGAGCCTGTCTGCTAAATGTAGGGTAAGGTATAGTGAAGACAAGTTTGATTCACATACAGAGAGCACTGGGAGGGAAAAGGAGAGCAAATAATCCCAGTAATTTTGCCAGTCTGAAATGAAATGCTAAGCTATGGACTTAGAGAGGGAGGAGAAAGAGAGCAAATGAAAATTTATGTGGAAAAGTACCTTATAGAAGGATTTAAGAAAAATTGTAACTCTGGAATTTTGTTAACCCATGGATGGCAGAAATGAATGTCAACTTGTAACTGGGGTTCTGTACAACAAAATTTGCCATGATACCGTTAGTCTCTGACTTTTTTGACACACAGGGATGACATTTCTAGGACAAAATAATCATATTTTTGTATTGTGGCACCATAAACTTGTTTCTGTTGTCAAGAACTGATGTCAACTAATCTCATTCTTTATATGTTACAATGCATACAAAAAGTAAAATATTCCCCTGAGTTAAATTGTTTGGTTAGAAATGAACTTTAGGGGAAAGAGGATGCTGATTTTGGTTCAGCAGGCTCAGGCACTCTAGGCTTAGAACACTGTGTTAGAAATTGGGCAGTTTGTCTGCAAAGAGGGCCCTGATGCAATTGCATAAAAGGCCAAGATTCCAGAGTGCTGATCTGAGCAAGAAGAACAAGGCTGTCGGTAGCTTTCCTTTTATTACTTTGAACACTTGAAATGCACTTGTATTTGGTATATGAATATGTATCTATTAAATGTCTATCTAGTCCCTAACATTTTAACCACGCAGGTCATTGATGAGAGTAAAATAAAATAACTAGCGACACATCGCTGTATAAGTTACTCTATTTTATTAACAAATGTAATGTGCTGAACTGCAGAACTGCAGATTCCTTGAGGGAAAGGCCCAGAACCTACCAGTGTCTCACACCCACAGTAAGAGGATTCCCTAGGAAGGACTGAGCACCTGATTTAATTACTAAAAGCAGGTTGCATGCTATGAAGATGCTGTGCTCACCTTTAGCTTGTGAGAACTCTGAAGAACCCAGCAATACGCACTCTTAAAACGAGATTATCATCAGAGATAAACTATGGAGGGGAAAAAAGCCAAGAGCGGATCAAATTCCCAATGAAAGCGTCACAGTAGAGGCCTTCTCTGGGCGATAAAGGGAGCTTTTGTTGATGTGCCCCATAGAAGTGCATATGCTTCAAGGCAACTGGTAGTCACTCAATGTGTTTAGTGTTCAGTTTTACATCCTCAGCTACCTCTTTTCTTCCACCGTAGACATCTGTGCTGAGTCTATGCCTTAACACTCTCCCCCTAGGCCTGCCTCCTCTCTTTTCTCCATCAATATCCTTTCTAATACCCACTGTCAGAGCCACTAAAATCTGCGAGGTTTGTTTCTTGACAAATGTCCCATTTTCACAGGCAGTTGAACTGAACTGCAGCTTGTGCTCCGCTCAAACATGTCAATAAACATTATTGCAAAGACGTAGAAGCAATAATGGGAATGTATAAAACTCACCTTTATTGCTTCTTGCCATGAATTTACACGCTGCTCTAAGCAGCTTTCATTCCCTTAAGAAGAAGCTGCAGGAAATCCGTTTTGGGTTGTGGGAACCCAGATGCTGATTTGGTTGTCGTCTTCCCTGGAGAATGGAAGTGGAAGGTGGAAATGCCCACCAACTTGAATTTATACATGTTGTTTCATGATATAATGTTCTGTTCTAAGTAATGCTTGTTGGTACAGGTAGGCTAGGGTCCTGCGTATAGAGTATGTAATGTTACAGATCAGAAATACTCATGAGAATAAGATCCTGAGCATGGTGATATTCTAAACCCAGGTTTCCATGGCTGTAAATCTGCTGCACTGAAAGTCCATTGTATGGAGTGAATATAAAATAAATAGTCTGATCACAGTGGTGGGAAACACACTTCATTCTATCATGTTCTGCTCTATAACTGAGCACATGGGGCCTGAGGCTGTTTGAGGTTATCAGGTAAGATAAGTCTGAGAGATCTTAGAGTGCAAAATGGCTCTTTGCTGATAGTGTCAGAATGAGGATTGCTATAACCCTGATGGTGAAATATCATGGATTAGTATGTCCTGTGGTGAAATGTCCCAGAAGGTCACTAAGTAGGGTTAAGACCCTAAAGCAATAGATTCTACATATAAGAAATACACACTGAAATGGACCAACCTATATTTATACAGACTCAAGTCTGCAGGTGATTATGTTGAAGCAGAGGCCCAGTGTGAATCAGTGTCAGTCACTCCTAATCCTTGCTAATCCGCGTGCGTGTGTGTGTTCTGTTACATCATGCTGTATCATTCCAACATCCTTTACTATAGGTTTTTCGAGATACTTGAGAGCTAAGGTCTGCTCTAATGCTTCAACTTTACTCATTTCTGCTTTCTGGAGTTAATGATAAAATTTAGCAACATAACTTTTTCACTTTTCAGACTCTAAAATTTGAAATGATTTTGGAATTTTATATTGATAGTGAATCAAGAGATCTATGTTTTGTATACCATGACTATTTTAGTCAGCTTTTTCATTGCTGTGTCTAAAAGACCTGACAAGAACAATCTTAGAGGAAGAAAAGTTCATTTGGGGTCTCACAGCTTCAGAGGTCTCAGTCTTTAGCAGTCCAGCTCCATTTCTTGGAGCTCAAGGTGAAGCTGGACATATGGTAGAAGAGTGGAGCAGATGGAACCAGGTCACATGATGACCACAAAGCACAGAGACTCCATTCACAAGATGGAAAAAATATATATCCCAAAGACATGCCCCCCAAAACCCACCTCCCCCAGCCACATCCTACCCCACCTTCAGTTGCACTCTGTTAATACCATCAGGGGATTAGTTCACTGATCAAGGATCTCATAACCCAATCATTTCTCCTCTAACCTTCTCTCATTGTTTCATACCTGAGCTTTTGGAGGAACACCAGGCATCTAAATCATAGCAATGACTGACCTCAGTTGATTTGATGTGGAATGTAAAACAGACTTTAAAAAGAAAACTTTTAAAGAAGAAAAGTATATCAGAATAGTCTATACTTTTTCTGATTAATAATATTTTTAGGTGGAAAAATCGATACATTAATTTTATTGATTAGTTTGGTACTATTATGGTCATACTGTTTAATGACATTTCACCATTATTCACTCAACCAATGTTTGCTGAATATCTATTTTGAGCCACTGTGTTAAATTCTAGACTTATTCCGGGAAATTAGCTAGAATGGGGAATATTGTCTTCTTTTTCCTTATTTTAATTCATTAATTAGGTTTTTTATTTAATCACAGTGAACAAACATTAAGAAATGAGAGGCCAAATTCAGTCACAAGGGTATTTTCAACAAAGTGCCTTTTACGCTCTATTCAAGATAAAATTGAATAATAATCTGATCATTCCCTCACTGGTTTCTCATTGCTGTGACTGTAGTTTCTTTTGTTTGCAAAGTCTAGAGCAATAAGGAACCCCTGACCTTTCCTAGGAAAGGTGGTCCAAAGCAGGTTTGTGTGCATTCCGCTTTACAAATAAACTCGCTGGCCGCTGCAACAGGCATAGTGACCTGACTGCTGCTTTTCCAATCTAGATTATTTCTACTGGCCACAGTCAAGGAGTATTTTCTTTGATTCGTTTGAAGCACAAAGGGAAGAATATTTCTGTTCTCCAAAAAACGTATTGCAAAAGAACAAATAGGCACACAGGTACTTAGGACAGACAGACATCATCTTTCCTTTATGCATCAGAGGGGAACAGGCATTTGCCTGAAAACAGGTTTCAGGGCTATGATGGAGAAACACCATGGGAGAGGGAAGCAGGTAAAAAAAAAATGCAATATAAAGAAAGCTCAAGCATATGACCTTTCAGAAAACCTGAAAGCATGAGTAGGCGGTAGACCACAGAGGGGGAAGCTTTGGGGAGATATTTTTGAGGGAAATGCCTAACGAAGCATGGTGAGTAAGAAACTGAATAAATATTAATTACAGGCAAAGCAGACATATATAGGGGCCAGTCTACAGAAAATGGGGAAAAAGCAAAAACAACTATTGACTAAGAGCTCCAGATCATGGGAATGCTAATCAGAAACTCATGTAATAGAATGTTGACTGATTTATAAGGGATGAAAATAATGAAAGAGTTATAACCAAGATACTGCCTTAAAAAGCCAAATAGATGTACACAAATGTTCCATGTACATTTTGTATTTCTGTAGCAGATTTTGGATGTCCTCTGATCCATTACTTTCAGAGGTTGTATACTTTTCCACTTATTTTCTTTTACCCACATCAGCATCTTTATATCATCCCCAATATTCTCAAGCACCAAAACTATAATCTACCATGGATGTTCGCAAGTCAGTGCAGAAGAGAAGGCAAGTCCTAGAATTCCCTGGTACCCTAGCCTCAAAGATTATATAGAACAGTCCCAATAACCAAAAAAGTTATTGTTATCAATCACTGTGGTACTGAGTAGCCTGTGAGACACTCTATTAAGACAGAATTCGGGTGGTTGGTATGAGAAATCAAGTCAGGGCAGGAGTTAGACCTGCCTGGTCTTAAAGTAAGATGAGATTATAGTTGTAATGGTTTTGCGAGCTGACAAGGGTATAAATGAGAATGATAGCATTTCAGCATGTATATTGGTGATAGAACGTAATAGCATAGCTCTTAAAAGAAATTGTTTATAAATGGCTGTTCTGTGGTTCGTTGTTACTAACATTGTGAAACAAACTTGACAGTAATTCATGGTACCTAAACTCTCAGACTTCAGAGGGGAACTTCAGAATGCTACCCTGAAGCTCTCTTTCCTACATGATGGTTTTGTCAGCTCACAAAAGCTGAGAAGTGTAGAGGATAGGACAAGGGTACAAATAAAGAGAAACATCTTCATTGCCTACGTTATAATTTTCTGGACTCCTCAAAATTCGTTTCTACGGTCCTGATGGCACTTCTTTGTCTGTTTTTGATATCTAAAGTTTATCCATATGACTTTGGCCTTGTTGCCATATGGAGATTTACTTGTTTGGAGAATGATGTTGTCATATGGAGATTTATTTCCAAATTTGGCCCCTTTTTCTTTGCCATTCTAGAATGTTTTTCTAGATCCTTCAAAGAATTGCTCTGCCAGAGGGTTAGATAGCCTCTGGCTCTGATGGTGTAGGCAATATTGAAGGATGAAGCAGAGGGACAGTACATACAGAAAGAATGCCCTTCCTTCAGCCACAATTGTATATGAAACAGAACATATGAGGGAAAGGAGGGAGGGTTAAGGGAGAGAAGAAGGAGGAAGAGAAGGAAGGAGAGAAGAGATTGCTTTTGTAGTTATTATAGGAGGTATTTCCTCTGGTTTCTGTAGAAATAACTTGTTATTACTTTCAAAAATTCTTTCCTTTGGTTATCATATAAAACATTTATTCATCAAGAGTAGTTTCATCCAAGTTTTCTGCTGTACTAAAGATAATCACATTATCATGATCTTTTTTTTTTACATTATCATGAATTTAAAGGAAGAGATAACCTCTGACCTGATAGTGTTTGGACTTAAAAGGGTAAATGGACTATAATATGCTAAAATAATGGGAAACAATTTTATTTTTTGACAATTACTCTTGTTGAGTTTTAGTTTTAGTCTGCCTGGTAGATGTTGCAGTGGAGAATCTAAACATATTATACTTTGTGCCTACAGCACAGATGGCTTTTATTCAATAAGTGGGCCAAATTGCAATAACCACAACGTGGACCTTTTTGAGCTCATAGAGTTGATGTTAGTTCTGGGAAAGGATGTTCTGGCTGCAGGTGATAGAGAGTGTTCCAGGCTGTCAGCAAATTATGTGAAAGCATGGACTGAAAATTGGGTGGAGGGACATTCATTAGGGAGGAATCAAAAACCAGAATGCCCTGGTTGTGCAACCAGGGGACTCAGAGTGCCACAGTGGCAATAAGGAAGACTTTATTTTCAGCTTTTGGGAGAACTCCAGACTTAAGTCAGGGTTGGAATTCAGTTTGGGGATGGAACCCTGCAGTTCTGTGTGAGGAGAAGGAATGTATTCCAAAGATCATTGTAGAGTTTCAATCCAAGGTCACATGCTTCATTGCAGACATGGAGTTTGAGCCTTGACCTTCTGCCTCTGCATACAGTGCTCCTCCAGCCCTTTGGGCTGTGCTTGGCTATTGAGCAACAGGATGCCAGTGGCACGTATTGGCTCTCACTGTGTAGCTTAGCTGTTCCCTCTGTGTGGCCTACATGTGTGCAGCCATGATCCTTGCCCTGCCGTGCTTGGCAGTGTACATGCAGCTATCACTTTGCTGGAGGCCTCCTGGATGGTAGAAAGCTGATATTTCCTCAGAGACCATTCTGCTCACTTGGCACAGTTCAAATCCCGTCTCTTGGCTTTCACCCACTGCTCTCCTGTTCTGCCGAATGCATCACCCTTGCCAATAGATGGGCTTCAGTTAAGCCATGCTGTAGATATCACCTATCTCATATTCCTCTGGATGTACCAATTCTGCCCCTGGATCTACTATGACTATTCCATTGACTAGCTTGCCTTTCTGCCAGTGGGTTGGCCTGACCTGATTTAGATGTTTTCCATTGAGTTATCCCCTGCTTGGCTGACAATCTATTGCCTGTGCCAGTAAGCAGACTCCTTCCAAGGTGGGTTGCTGCCACCTTGGGCTCCATCTTCCATTTCCACTGGCTTTTTCATGGTTTTTAGCATCCTACTTGGCGAGCTTACCCCCAGTATTCAATTGCTTCCATATTGTTGCTGGCCTTCTCCCCTTCCTCTGCTACATCCTTGTAACTGCTGCATTTTCTGACTCTAGTGCCCACATCTCTCTCTTATGATATGTTCTTCAAAGCATGTTAGCTTCCATTAGACTTATTTCTAGCTGAGAATATGTCATAGAATTATCTTGTATGTTCCTTATGTATAAGACTAATAAAAATCAGATGCTCACTATTATTCAAAGATTAATAAATAACACTTTACCTGGAAAAATCCTATCTTCTTTTTCTAAATCCAGAAACCATTTAAAATCTGTTGGGAACCTACTCATTGATAGATTCTATGTTACTAATTGCCAGATTCTGATCTGTTTTACTATTTGATTTGCTACTTATAAACCACTCGTGTTAGGGGAATCTTGAAGGGAAATCCAGTCCATCTCTTTCATTTTAGACATGGCAACTTCACAGTTATGCCAGACAAATGAGTTTAATGGCCTCAGGAGGAAGCTCTTGGGAACTCATTCTAGTATTTAACAATATTAGGAATATATCAGAATCAAGGTAATATGTTACACTCTTCACTCCACATACAATTACAAAGCTGCTGCCTTTTTTTCTATCAGTGAATATAAGTAATGGTTATTCTTTAAAATGACTCATTAAAATAAAACAACTACTAAGCACTATAAGTAAACAAATACCAAGTATTTCTTGTTTTATCAATACTACATGGTTCAAATTCCTTTGTACTTTCTTCTATTTAATAATTTGGCTAATTAGTTCTTTAACTTACAGTTAAAAGCCTGACTGTCCATATACAAGAGTTGAAGCTGACAGTAGGCTTAGGATGCATAGAAGGGGAAAAAACAGACAAATAAAAAAATGAACCAACCAGCAAAAAATGCAGGGGCCATCTTTCTAACATGAGTACATTTGAGTTGGTCCCTGAGATTCTATCATGTCTGTACTTAAACCCATATGTAATTTCCTAACAAAATCACTCTAACATCCAAGTTCTTCCCACAGCCCGGAAGCTCTGCACGGTCAGCCCCTTCTTCCACCCCACGTCTTCCTCCTCTCTTCCCCTGTGCTCCATCCTTACAGGGCTGCCTTCTTGCCCCTGAGTGTCCTGCTCATTTCTTCACCAGGCTTTTCACATACTGTGGCCTCTGCCTAAATGTGTTTATCTCTGCTCTTAGATTGATCCTGTCCCACCTTTGAAGGCCTTTTCCATATTGCCATCTCCTCGTAGGAGCCAACATGAGCACCCCTTCTCTTTTTGTTTTTGTTGCACTATCTGCTGCCCACCTCTTTCCCTTCATGGCATCTTCAAATTGGTCATTAAATATTGTTTGCTTACACACTTAACGTCTCTTGCCCACCAGGCCATGGGTTCCATTAGTGCAGAGAGCTTTATCAAACTAAACCCGGTGTCTGGTACATTGTAGGCATTTAATAAATACTTACTGAATAAATCCTAAATGGAATAATGGGTCTGTTGGCTGTGAAAAGAGGAGGCCCTGAGGGTTCCTGGCATGTCTTTGGTATTGGAATAGTACTGAGAATCTGCTCCCGAATTTGCTGTCTATCCTTCCCAACCATGCAGAAGAGTAGGGAAACTAGAAGCCAAGTTTAATCTGCCAAGATTTGAAACAGCAAGTGTGGCCTGGAGATGATCATCTCTCACATGCTTAAGGCTATAGTTAATTTAGGACTAGTTAGGCCGACATCCTGTTTCCAATAAAATAAGAACAAGATAAAAAGATTCAATCACAATAAAATAAAAGAGCATAAAGTCTAACAGATAAAATACCAAGGACATAGGCTTGATGCTTATTTGTCTGCCCTTTTCTTTCTACACACTACTTTAGAGAAACTCATTCATTCTCAAATCATCAAATACCTTCTTAGGGCTTCACAAAACTATACCTTGGGTCCCATTTCTTCTTGTCAACTGCAGGTAAAACTTTTTAAATGACCATCTCAGCCTCCTCCTTTTGCCGTGGAGCTAACAGATCTAATACTATTCTAAGTGACTTCATTTATTCAATAATACTTATTAAATTGTTCCAGTATACCACTGCCTATCCTAGACACTCAGCTATGATGAAGAGATCTCAGTTCCAGCATGATGTTAGATAAATGTCCCTATAATGTGTGAGCAGTTATTATAAATTACCATTAATGCTACTAGAATATAATGCAGTAAGAGAAATTGTGACAGAGAGCCCTAAATGAGGAAGTTAGTAGAAAATACATTTCTGAACTTGTGCATTGTTCCTTTGATGGCTATAGTCAACACATGGATGGATCCTGTACATGTGATCTTTTTAAAAATGCCAAGTATGGTACATTTGTATTAAAAATAACTATTATTTTGAAAATGTGCAAATAATGTACATTCACTGTAGGACAACCAGAAAATACAAAACAGCAAATATAGAAAATTGCTTCCCCTCATCCTATGTCACTGTCCACTGTCAGAAAATCAATGTTGCACATGTTTTCCCCCTTTTCCATTTATAGATAGGGGACACACACACAAACACATACACACACATGCACATACCTTATGGAATTTTAATATAATTTTAAAATCTGTTCTTTGACATTTAAACTTGTTTTTAGATAAGCCAAATACAACTTCTGGGACAACTTATGTAATTTAACATACTTCTTTTCTGAACATTTTATTTTCAAAATTTCTAAAGTAGTGAAAAATTGGAAAATTAGAAACTATGTGGTGAACACCATATGTCCATCAGCTAGATTTTATAATTAACATTTTTGCCAAATTGTTTTATCACCTCTTTATCCATCTCATTATCCATGCATCAATTTCTGATACATTTCCAAAAAAGTTGCAGTATTTTTACTGAGTTATAGATATTCATTATCCTGGTTTCTAGTCCTTTGTCAGATACATGCTACATGAATATTTTCTACCACTCTGCAGTTTGCCAATTCATTTTCTTAATGATGTCTTGATGAACATAGTTTCTGACTTTGATGAATTCTAATTTATCATGCTATTTTTCTTTAGTTATTGCTTCCTGTATGCTGTTTTAAATCTTTGTCTACTCCCAAATATAGGACTTTATATTTACACTATTTATACTTCATCTTGTTGCTTTCTGCCCAGTATTCCAACTTGTCAAAATTATTTTGAGTCTAACTCCTGTCTTCTGCTGTATTAGATATGGTTTTCAGCATTGTGTCACCTGAAAATTTGAAAGTTATTGAATGTGAATGGAAAAGAACCTTTTTCAAGTGTAATTAGAACCAAAGTTCACATTTCACCTGCTCATTTTTAGGATATCATAGGAGACAAAGTCAAATTTCCTGCCCAAATCAGTAGCATGGGGAATCTTTGTGACAGTGGCCGGTTTTATTACTTTAGAGCCCTATTTCTAAGGTTTGACGTTATTTTATTGACTTACCTATTAACATTTGGTGTTTATTGCCTTCTTTTCTAAATAGATGTTTCTTTTCTTGAAATGATCTGCACCACTATAGCTCAGTTGGAGTGGACATCTCTCTCATTGTCACCACCATGTTTTCAGCAACACAGAGACACATGTATTCATATTTATTAAATAAATTAATAGGGAAATATATAAAACTCTCCCACTTAACATTTATTTCTGCAATTTTCAAGGAATTATCTATTTTGTTAACCTTAACTTTAGAGGATTTACCACTTTACTTTTTGATGCCTGAGACATTTTAATGTTCTATGAAGTATATCTTTCCATAGTCCATCATTTTTCCAACTATACTGGTAATGGATATTAGACTACATAAACAAGTTTCTTTAGAACCTAGGTTATGATTTGCCTAAATCTGAAAACTTGAGTTAATTTGAAAGAGCCAAATTTATTAAAAGCAATCTGAACAGATTCTTTCTTAGGTGCCAGGGGTATATTTTTAAAAGAAAGAACCAGCAGCAAATTGTGCACCATTCATTCACAACTTAATAGTGCAGGACTGTAGACCTAATGATTTTAATGGTTTTCTTCAGTCTTTCCTCAGTACCAAAGAACAGCCAGTAGCCACTGAGAACTGAGCAGAGAATGTATTCGTCACGTTTTCACTTACCACCTGGCCGGTTATCATTCATTCCTCCGTAACACATGCACGTGAATGGCAAAGAGCACTAAAAATACTGATGATTTTTAATAGAACTATTTTGTGACTAATAGTATATGAGTTAACTGGGGATGAGTCTTCTACAAACCCAGATCAGTGTTAGTCACTGTAAATAATAATAAAGCAGAGGAAGACTTAGTTCCATTCCTGAGTGAAGTATTGCCAAAAGAATGGTCTCCATAAAATTAATAATGAACACATTTCCACATTTTTTTGTAGTGTTTGTTTACATACTACCAATTCTCTTGAATAGGGATTTTTCAAGAATAATATCTAAAATAATAATAGCTAGCATACTACTAATTTTATGTTAGACATTAACAATACTACTAATGAAATTTGCTGAAAATTTTGAAAAAGTTAAGGTGATCTCAATTAATAGACAGCATAGCAGACTGATAAAAGAGGTTACCATGCTGTGTAAAAAAGATGCGGGCATCCTAGGTGGAAGAAAGGGTTGCGTAAAGGCTTATGGGCAGGGATGGGCTTAGCAGATGAGCAGCCTGACTAGAGAATAATTGGTTCTCTCTAGGAACCTTGAGAAGTATGGACTGCAAGACATCAGTGGGGATTTAAATTTTCAGGATAAGGACTTCAAATTGAATCTGGAAGACAAAAAGTGAAGTACTGTAAAATTTTTTGAATCAATTATATAAAATGCATGATTATATTGGTGCACGCAAAGGTAATGTGGAGGTGATGCAAGAAGGAAATGATATGAAAACAAGATATGAAAACAGCTATGATAGGAAAACAAGAGTAAAATAAGGATAATTTACTCGGGTCTATGACAGAAGACATCATATCTTAAAAGGAAATACAGAGAAAAAATGATGGATAATTTAGAGACCAGAGTGAGGTGAAGAGTCACCAGTTTCTCTTAAATTTTGACTCCAGTAGACTTGGAAAAAATTCCCTCCTGGCTAGAATGGGATGATGTTGGGAAGTGATTTGAAGTCATTATGAACATGATGGAATGGAGGAGATATTAAATTACCAAGAAAGAGATCATCCAGTGGGTTTTGGAGGCCTTATGAGAAGCAAGTGCTAGAGAGAAAGATTTGGAGGTCATTTGCTTAAGGAAGAAATATGAACAAAGAAAAGTTATGAGCACTTTCAGAGAAACCGGTAAAGAGGTGCAGAGAGGCAGTGATTATGCCTGCGAGAAAGTTCACAGTTAAGGTCAAGAAGAACTGGAGTGACTGAGAGGAAGAGGAAAGAGTAATTCATGAGCTGAGAGAACAAGGTTAATGCAGCAATGTGTAAACCAAAGGATGAGATGGTCAGAAAAGGAGGCACAAGGTGAGAGAGAGGCGCTGAATGAGGTAAGAAGTTGATAAGGAACCTGGAGATCCAAAACCTGAAGCACCCAGATGATGCAAACTTCTGGGATTATATTAAAAAAAAATAGCATATTGATGAGTTGTTCCCAAATACAACTGTAATAGCCCTTTCCCAGGTCAATAGCAAACTGAGAACTATAATGACATTGTAGTTACATTAAAGCAAAGTAAAGTAAGTTTAGTCCTGTAAAGCTTCCTAAATAACTATTTTCTCTATTATGAAATTACAGGGACCAAAGATGATGACTGGCATATATTTGGTTGGAAAAATAACTGATATTCATATCATTCTTTACTTTCACAGTTTGTATTAACATGATGTCTTGTCATAATGATTTGATAATGTCTTTGCTTGTTTTTCTGTTGTTATCTAAAACATAAAGTGAACTGGTTCCACATAGGATCTTATGTCCATGCTCAGAGAACACTGGCAGTCGCAGGGGAGGATAAAGAAAAATTTATTCTACTTGAGTTGCTGAAAGATACTCATATTAATACAAAACCTCCATATCCTGACAGTTTTAAAGCCCAAGTGCAGGTTCAGAGCCCTGTCTGTCACTTATCTTAAGCTTCTGTGGAGAATAAAGATCAAGTATCTCTGAAGCAGTGTTTAGTGTCATAGCTGTTTCTGCAAGAGACAGGTTTTTTTTTTCTTTTTTACCCACTAAATCCCTTGCACAGTATTATCATCTGTGTTTCCATCCTGTGATTTTCTGGAAGTTCTTAGCTGTTTAAGTGCAGGCAGATTTGTTGTGGTAAAGAACAATTTCTTTTGTTGAGGTTTGGTCAGGGACTCAAGAAATACCTTTTTTTTTTTTTTTTTACTATTAAAAGTCATTTTCCATGTCTTTGAAATGAACATATTAGTAGTAATAGTACCCAAAACAGATAACACTCACATATTTTTTCTAACCCTATTTCAATATTTAATATGGGGCTGGGATGTATCTTAGAGGTAGAGTGTTTGCATAGCATGTGCAGAGCATTAAAAAGAAAATCTGACATTTTAATAGATAATTTTGAACCCCAGAAAGGAAAAGTAACTTGTTTTTCAGCATGACTAGAAAAATCTTACCTTAGGAATTAAACCAAGAGTTTTCAAGGCAACATAAAGCTTAAAAAATATAAGTTTACTTTAGAATACATACAACAACTCTGCAATCATGTTCAAAGTATTTGCAGAACTTTTTTCTAGAATATCCTATATAAGTTTTTATTTGAAATATGCACAGTGATGTTAACACTCTGGGGGATAAAATAAACATTTGAAAACGATCAATATCAAAGTCAAAGACACTACACTGACAAAAGAGGAAGTTCTACAGGGTGCTTTTTAAATGTGTTTACCTCTAGAAAATGTTATTTGAAATAAAGGTGTATCTTTATACACTTCCTCCTTGGAAAGGAATGCCCTTGCTGAATATTTTGTCTGTTGTTAGAAAATCAATCACACTGGCTGGGGTTATGTGATATTTTATCTCTCCCTATTTGATCTTAATGAAGACTCTTCTGTTGTCCTGGTGAAAGTTAAATGGGGAGATCTTTCCTACTTTACAGGGCTTCAATGTAAGCAGGTTTGTACTCTTGGTAGTTTTCAGGTTGACTCACAAAATTAGTGCAAAATCAAAGTGGATGTAAAAGTGATTCCTATAAAGGGAGACTATACAGTAAGCACGATTGTCTCTAATCTATTTGTTAATGATGCATAAACCTGACCTGGCAGAATTAGAGCCACTCATTGTGATTACAGTAACTAGAGGTCAAGTAAGTATAGCATTCAACCCCTCTGTTCCTGTTCTCTCAGTCATGGGAAAGAAATAGATTAAATTCTATGTGATATTTCAGTGGATGTTACAATGGGTGGTATAAATTCCCTCTTGCCTATGACAAAACATACTCATCAATATCCCTCTGAAGCAAATGGCCAGTTCTTTCCTCTGGGCTACTGAGGGTCAGAGAAGTAAGCTGACACTTTCAAAGGTATACAGTAGATAAATATCAGAGCAGGAAACAGATGCCAGCACTTAAGTTGTCATTCAGACAGTGGGCTGAATTGGACATCTTTCAAACCAGAGTAGAATCCATGTAAGGTCACTACCTTACCGATACTTTTAGTAGGTACTGTTTGAATAACCACTTGCATAAACAGATCTATCAGGAAACTTACATCATTGCTTGGCAGTGAGGGATGACAATCAACCATGTGTTCTCAGAGAAGTCTAGAAGTGAGGGCCCAACCAGTTGTTTTCAGGATGATTCAAAATTACTGATGGGAAGTCAAGACGTAAATCTTCAATTCAGAGAGAACAAGACCGACTTGTTTCTTCACCCAAATGACAAATCATTTTTCACCCTCACCTGTGACACAAACTATTCATTTACTAGCTTTCCTTACCCCTCTCAGTATTCTGTCTGCGTAGCAGCACCAGCTGACACAGAGAAAAGAGAGGCAAAGAAAGAGAGCAAGTTGGCAGGGAGTCAATATATTTCAGTGTTTTATTACTACAGAACTCTAGTAGCATTTAGTTGGTGAGTCTGAGCAGAAAATGAATATTTCTATAGTGACTCAGTTTTCAAGGGGAATGATTAAAGGCATAACAAAAAAAAAATCCATGGATTAATTAGCAGGTCAATGGTGGTTGAGTAGCTATTACTAAATTACATGGTTTGCATGCAAGAGAAAGAATTAATCTCCGATGTTTCTCCAGCTTGGGTGACTTGTGTGGTTAGAATTTCAGTCAGTGAGAAGAGATTCCCATTGATTGGCTGGTGTATAAGAAGATCAGAAAAGACAGCACCTGGATTCCCTTCAATTCTACACTTTCAAGACTTCATCTTGTTTTCTGTCAGTGATACATCCTTCTTCCTATAGTTACTGATAGTGAGATTTGAAGACTTGATTAATAATAAATAAAGAAAGCAGAGCTAACCATTCTATCAGAGAGGAGGAAAATCAGGGTCAGCAAAATAAGGGGTAAGTACTTAGTGCCAGCAGGGATAAACAAGTTCTAGGAGATAGGAAGGGCAAGTAATAATTTATTCTTTGGAAGAGATACAAGTGTCAAAAGGAGAGAAGCAACAGATGCACCAAGAGGCTCACTGTTTCTTTAATTCAATTAACATATATTTATGAAGAGTCATTCCAGGCATGCATACACACACACACGAACATCCTGTATTGACATATGTACCTTTTTATGTATTATTTATATATACATATACCTTACATACTTTTTTGTGTGGGTTTTTTTTTTTTTTTGGTACCAAGAATTGAACTAAGGGGTGCTTAACCATTCAGTCATTTCCCCAGCCTTTTTGTTTGTTTGTTTTGGGCTAGGGTCTTGCTTAATTGGTTAGAGCCTCACAAAGTTGCTGAGGCTGGCTTTGAACTTTAGATACTCCTGCCTTAGTCTCCAGAGCTGCTGCGATTACAGGTGCGTGACACCATACCCAGCACATACATTTTTATGCAAATGTCTCTCTGTGAGTATTAATTCCAGTGGAGAGGCAGAAATTAATAATACTAGAAATAAGTTAGCTAGGTTAGTTACCAAAAGATGCTAAGGATAAAATAAAAGTAGAATCATTTAAGGGAGCAGAGATTCAAAGGGGTGGATGTTCAGGTGTCTGTATCAAGTGGGAGTGGGCAAGCATCTTTGAGAAACTGACAGTTCAGGAGAGACTAGAACTAGGTGAATTTAGTCATGCTGATGTCTGGAGAGGGCTGGTCTAATCAGAGCTAACAGCTAGTATAGAAGTATGTGGTGCTGGTAAAGTGGGTGTGTCAGGCATAGAGGAAGAGTGCAGAGTAGCTGAAATATAATGGGTAAAAGGAGTGGAGATAGTTAGAAATAGGCTGGAAATTAGGTTGGAAATCAGGTCAGAGAATTCAGAATCAGTCTCTATATGGACCTGATGTGGAGGACTAAGCCACAGTTCTGTATCCTTCTCTCCAATCTAGGAGCAAAAGAAGATGCAAGGCAAGACATTTATGACAGCACCAACGAGAGAGAGTTGTTGCAGTGATGCAGAAGGAGAGACCAATTTGAGGCGCTTCACATAAAGTACAATTAAAAGCAAACAGCCAGGAGAGACTTGTGCGATGAGAAGGGACTGGGAGCCGTGTTCACTGTGCAAAGGAGCATAGTAATCAAACCATCAGAGTGCGAGCTCTCTGGGTTTGCATCTGGGCAGGTTCTGCCTAGAACATTTTACCTCATTTCCAAATGACTTTTAGGCCCATTAAAGTGCTGCTTTCAGTTCAATTAATAATTCAGGCAATAATACAATTATGAAATGAAACTTGATGATAGTTATTTCTAGAAGGCAGGTTGAAGTGGAAGTGGAGTCCAGGAAGTGGAAGAGGAAATAAAAGATCATTTTCCTGATTAGAACTCAGTCTGGTACAAGCAGACTTATGAATATCAAAGTAGTAAACTTGTCACATAGTCCCCTTCATTCACCTTTCGATTGAACAGAAATGAGATTAGCATATGAAGGATTCATATTTAAACTGTCCTTTGGACCCTTTTTAGCTAAAAGCTGGAGCACATTCATTGAAGAAAATCATCTATAAGATTCTCTTGGGTCGAGGTTGTACTCTTCCACAGAACTTCAGTTCTCAGCTGGATTTTGAGCAAGAAGTCAAAGCTTTGTTTTATTGTGATGACTCTCTTTGTGTGTGTGTGTGTGTGTGTGTGTGTGTGTGTGTGTATTGGCACTTTTATTTCACTTAGGCAATATGTTGTCTTACTGAATGTTTCTGGACGATAGAAATCCATTCCAAAGATACATGTGCTCCCCAGTTGCACTCAGTTTTGGCAAGAATAATTTCTCATCATAAATCGGTATAGTTCCAGAAGTAACTTGAAACCTCCAGCACAACTATGATTTTAGGTTTGTATCCCACATTTCAGAGAAGCGTTGACAATGTTGGTTTCTTTGGATGAGTCTTTCAGGTTTTCCAGCTTGTTATCCTTCTTCAAATTCAGACATGATCGATAATGTGCCATCTGTAATACACCATCATAGACAAATAAAATGATAATGTTTCTCACTTAACCTCTTCAGATGACTTATCAACTACAAACAATCAGTTACATAACACTTCAAATCAGCTGATTTTTTTGTTGCTACAACCAATGAAAGTTCACATCAATGGCATGCCACAGGGGATATTACATAATAAAATTAAAACCAAGTGAGAGTATTTCCCCTTTCCTTCCTTTTTCTGGCATAACTGACTTCTTGTGTGGCATATGGCCACTTAATGAAGGCTACAGACTAAATATGGGAGAAAGATTATTTTTCTTTGTACCAGAGAACGTTACCTAATAATATGGAAATTATTGCACTATAACCATTTTCCTGCCATCCACAAAGTTAGAAACTAACTTTAACTTTCTGCCTTGAAATCTTACTTTTTTCTTTCATTGCTCTCAGTGAAAAATAATAAAGGTGTCAAATAAAATGAATAAGACAAAAGGGATTCTTTTAGTTACCAGAGTGATGGAGGGTCGTCTACGGAGCCATTTTTAATAATGTAGAAATCGGCTGTCCTAGAAGTAGGATGCTATTCTTCCCCTAATAGCTATATCCCTGCCCCCCAAGCAGCCAGGTTAACAAGGCAACTGTCATATAAAATTGCAAGACTTGCTTATAAAATTTTGGGGAGAGTACTGGCCCTTTGATGCCTATTAGCACCTTGAGAGAGAACAGCATAGTAACAAACCTAGCTCCATGAGATTTTTGCAAAAGTTTTATTAGCTTAGTTCTTCTCCCAATGGCAACATCTCTCATAGTTCTTCCCCTCCCTTCACCTTTCACTGTGCCATTCTCAGGGGACACAGTAGAGCATACCCTTCATCAAGTACAGTTCCCCTCAGACCTCCAGTTCCCCAAATGAACTTATGTTTGTGTCCAAGTTTTTATCCAGGCAGCATGAGCACTTTTAATAAAGCTAACTAAGATGCATTCTCTAATCTACATCTGAAAGACTTTTCTGGGTCAGGGCTTCCTGGATTCCTGGTGTGAAGAAAATTGGTGAGCACCCCACGTGTTCCTCCCTTAAAAAAAATAAGAATTTAGTGCTGAATATCAACTACATTCCATTCATAAAAATAGACTACAATTTGTTCAAAGATCAGGGGAATTGTAGGATGTCACCAGGATATAACACATTTTACAAAACAAAGTGAGATTCAGGCCAAAATAGCCACCATGTCTAAGCTTCTGTGTGGCTGGTGTCTCTCTAGGCCTCTGTGGCATGACACATCAGCTCCACACCTTCATGAGTAGCAGGGATAGGACTTCTGCCTGGCTTCTCAAGCCCTTGGGTTGGTAATACCAACTCAGGAAATTGGTGAGCCTTGCAGTGGAGAGTGGAGCAAGGGTAGAAGCATTTCAGTTTTTCAATCTCCATCACCTAACAGGAGAAGACTTTTCCCTTATGGTCCTTTAAAATCACACCAAGCAAAGATGGCATGAATACCATCTGAGATGTAAAGTGAGAAATAGTGGTTGTCCACCAATACTAATTAATTTAAAATAGCAATTGCTTTAGTATTGCTGGCTGTCGGTTCCTCCACAGTTCACACTGCAATTTACTGTATTAAAAATTTGCTAATTGGAGATAGATGCTGAGAAAAACTTTTAAAAAATAACACAACTGGGTGAATGTTTTCAAGATTTTGCATTAGGCATATTTTATGAATTAAAAACACTATTAAGTCTGATACTTCCAAAGAAAAGATTTTTTGGAATTTATTCAAAGCATCTCTTTTTTTTACCCTTTCTTACTTTCTTCTGATAAATTACATTATGTTGACTTAAAGGAAATGGCATTGACAAAGTACCTTACCAACACTAGCACTCTTTTAAAGTACTCATCACCAAAACTATTAGGTAGAAAATTAATCACTTTGTGTAACTCAGTGCATTTCATTTCTAATGAAATTTGTAAAATTCAACAATATTCTTGAATACCTGTTTTGTGCAAGGCTTTATGCTACAGTCTATGGAGGACTTAAATATAAGCAAGACGTGTCCCCAAGTCTTGAACAGCTCATAGTCAAGTAGATGAATTTAGACAGTACATAAATAAATCACCTTAATGAAAAGAAGGCTAATTGATCTCTGATGCCTTGAGACTGATGATATCACTTATTTCATTCAAGTCACCAAATAAAGCTAGAATGTAGGGTCTTGTGGATTGATATTTATTTAAATTATATGCTGAGAAGTAATAAGCATGATGGTCTATTTAATTATCAATCTCCTGAGCAATTTTTCTTTTTCATTTTGGATTAGTTTCCATTCTTGAATGAAAATTGCTCTTTAATATAGATTTCTTGAACAGGCTCTTTGGGTGCTTCTGAAAATTTAATTCTTCCCTGGGTTGCCTGTCCTGCATGAGTATATGAGTGAGGGTGTTTACTTGAGCAAGCTGTAATGGAAACACCTGCCGGATCTTGATTCTCTCAATGAATTGTCTTGGCATTACTAAATGGCACCACAAACCAATTATGATATGCTGTGTAGGAGCCGTGCACTGACATTGCTTTCTAAAAGAAGGCCACTTCTTTTTCTAATCCTTTTGAGATTTGTGTACACATGTATTACACATACTCCACCTACAGGAAAATATTGCCAACTTGCATTTTTCACAGCTCTTTGCAGTTTACAAAGTGTTTTCGGTATCATGGCTCACCAAAACTTCCCCTCCACTTGCATTCCTGTCTTATGAATTGTACCTCCATGTACATGTGTGTGTTACTTGAGTTACAAACAGTGGCGCCTCCTTTATTATTGTTTCCTTTTTACAATGATGTGCATTTTGTCTCCAAAAAGACTAAGTCACTTCCGTCATAAAAGCAGTCTTCCCACTTCCCTCTGTTTCCTTGCTCACCATCTTGGCAATATTTGCTGTTGTATGTTGCCTGGATCAAGCAACAACCTCTAAATGACCACCCTGCCCCCACCTCTACTTTTGCTTCCTTATAGCCATTTCTCTACAGGAAGCCAGGATCATCTTCCTAAAATACCCATCTGATCATGATGTCCCATTTAAAACTCATCCCTGATCCCCAATTCTTCTTAGAAGAAATTCTAAACTCATTAAGCTGACCTACCAGGCACTATTTTATCTGGGTCTGTCTATTCTCTGAGTTTTCTGTTCATGATGATTTATGAAACCACACACTGTAATTAGCTTGCATCACTTTAACTTGCACTTCCCAACCTTTTTTGGAAAAAAAATGATCATTTGATATTATTCAAAGTAAAATTATTAACTTTTTTCTTCTTCTCATATTCACTATAGCCTTCCTTCTATCTGAGTGTATTTTCTCTAATTTTTAAGTGGACTATTCCTATTTATTCAGATAGAGTTAAGATTTAAAAATTCATCTATTAGAAACCCTATCTGATTATCATCCTACTTTTTGATCTCAGATTCCCCTGGTTTTTTAATCCTCATACAAATTGAACAAATGCCACAGCATTGTAATGATCACATCTTTCTGTGTTCTATGTCTATGCATAAATTCTAGTAAGTATAGACAGGGTCATTTTGGTCACAAAAGTATCCCAAGTGTTTGGTATAATACCTAGCATATATCCTTCATTAAGTAATTGTTGGCTGGAGAAAATTAACAAAAGAATATAATGAGATGGGGTTGGGGATTTAGCTCAGTGGCAGAGTGCTTGCCTAGCATGTGCAAGGCCCCGAGTTCGGTCCTCAGCCCTGAAAAAAGAAAAAAAAGAAGAAAAGGAAAAAGAGTATAATGAGGAAGACATGCGTATCCATCTTCTCATTTGGTCCTTTCAACAAATCGTTAAGTATCTGCTTTTGGTACTTACTGTGGTTACACATGATGTCATCCTCAGAGGGAGATTGGAGAAAAATTCACTGTACTCTGTGTAGTAACTTTGTGATTGGTTGTGTGTCTATATTATTTTAAAATAAAAACTTAAAAATGAAGATGTAGACAGACCAAATGGTTGTTTCCATTTACGCATGAGGAATCCAAGCTTAGGAAGTGAGGAAATTCATACAAGGTCATATAATTAGTAATTGGCATACATGTGACCTAGATATATCTGTATAGTCATCAAGAAGTTTTGATTTTTCCCTGACTCAAGTGCGCATAGCACCAACCCCCATATTTTGTCCACTAAAACTTCATATTGTAGCTCAAATCCTGTATGTCTATATGATTAATTTCCAACTTGAGAAACAGCAAGAAGAAGATGCCTTTAAACGTCTTTGTTTTTTTCAAAGTTATAGCATTTTATTTAATTATTATTTATATATTTATTTTAATGCTTATAATTTTCATTTTGAAACTTTATTATGTATGCTTAGGTATACAATAAGATGGTATAAATACCTATAGTATAATATGAATATAGTAGACTAAATATATTTATCATCTTACCCAATTTTCCCCCAAGGTAAGAACAGTTAAGAGTCTACTCATTTAACAAGATTTTTAAATATAATTGATTATTATTATTGGTAGACCTCATGTTGTATATTTGATCTTTCAACTTATTTATCCTATTTATTTTTTGGTAGCCTTTGCTCTACATCCCCATTTCCTAACCCCACAAACCTTGATAACCACTATTTTTCTTGGCATTTCCATATATCTGACATTTATTAAACTGTGAAAAAATATGTATATGTATATATATACATATATATATGTATATATATATACACATATATATATATTTATTTATTTCTGTCTCTGGCTTATTTCATATAGTCAGTAATATATTTCATGTAGTACTTTCTATACATCCATAATGTAGCAAATATCAGATCCCCTCTACTGGGTAGGTCGGTGGATATGTAGATTGAGAGATCAGTCTCACGTTTGTATTCATTCCCTGATGAAAGAAAGCCTAGTTTGTTTCACATCCTGGCTATTTGTAGACAGAGCTTTAAAGTACATGGAGGATGGGATTACAGGTGGCAATCTCATTTCCTTTGCTTATATGCCCAGAAGTGTGGTTAGTAGGTAATATGGTAACTGTATTGTGCATTTCCTGAGCAAGCTCTAGATTATTTTCAATCGTGGTTGCACCAATCTACATTCCTACCAACAGCGCACATGGGTTCCCTCATCTCCACAGCCTTGCCAATGCTTGTTGTCTCTTGTCTTTTTACAAATAGCTGTCCTAACAGGTGAGGTCATGTTTCGTAGTGGTTTTGGTTTGCTTTTTGCTTATGATCAGTGATATTGATCAATTTTTCAGGTGCCTTTTTTCATTTTTGGAAAAGTGACTGTGCCTGCTTTTTAGTATGGTATATAATGTCTTACGCTTGAGCTATGTGAGATCTTTAGAAATACTGGGTATTAGTTCTTTATCTGACTCCCAACCTCTAGATTCTTTTACATTTCACTGATTGTTTCTTTTGCTGTACAGAAACTTTTTTAGTTTGATATAATATAACTTTTCTTGCTTTTTTTTAAGCCTGAACATAGTATGATATCTAAGAATTTGTTAACAAGGTTAAGCCAAAGATTTCACAAGACAAAAAACCATAGGCCAATATCTCTAATGAACATTGATGTAATAATCCTTAGTAAAATATTAAGGATATTGGCAGCACATCAAAAAGATTATACATCATGCTCAAGTGAGATTTATTCCTGGCATACAAAGCTTATTTACATATGTAAGTTAATATGTATCACTTTAAGAGACTAAAGGGTAAAAAACACAGGATCGTATCAACTGATGCATAAAGATCCATTTGGCAAAATTCAACATATTTTCTTGATAGAATCTGTTAACATTTTAAGTAAAGAAAGAAAGTTCCACAACATGATAAAGGTCATTCATAAAAAAAAAGTACAATTGGCATCATAATCAATTGTAAGAAACTGAAAGCATTTCCTCTTAGATCTGATGGAAGACTGGGATGTCCATTCTTGATACTTCTATTCCATGAAGTGATAGAAGTACTATCAAGAGCAACTAGACAAGACAAATAAATAAAAGGTATCCAAATCAGAAAGGAACAAAAATTATCTCTCACTGAAGATTACATGATCCTGTATATAGAAACCCCCCCAAAATACATCAAAAAATTATGAGGTTTTATAAACACATATAGTGAAGTTGCAAGACATAAAATAAATTTATAAAACCCAAGGCATTTTATATATAAGTAATTACTTAGCAGAAAAATAAGAAATCAATCTCATTTGTAGTATTAAAAAACACTTTAGGTATAAATTTAATCAATGAGTTAAAAGACCTACATACTGAAAACTATAAAATACTGACAGAAGACACTGAAAAGAACATAAAAAAAAGGTTTTCTTTATTCATGAATCACAGAATTAATATTTTTAAAATGTCCAACATTACCTAAAGAAATAGACTCAATATAAAATCCTAATTTTTTTCACAGAAAGTTTTCAAATATCTGAAATTCCATGGAACCACAAAAGACCTCAAGTAGCCAAAACAATTCAGAGAATGGAACAACAAAGTTGGAGTCATCATACTTTTTGATTTAAAAATTTATTACAAAGCTGTAATAAGTAAAAGAATATAGTACAGGTAAAAAAAAAACAGAAACTTACACTAGTGGAGCAGAATATAGAGCCCAGGAATAAATCCAAATACATACAGTTAATTATATTTTCAGAAGAATACCAAGAAGAGACATTGGCATCAGAACAGATAGTCTTCAATAAATGGTGATGGGAAAAATAGATTTCCACATGCAAATCAACAACATTGGCCCTTATCTTAAACCATAAGTAGAAATTGACTCAAAATGGACAAAAGACCTACACACAGACTGAAAGTCATTAGATTACGGGGCAGTAAAAAAAAAAGCATGCATTTCTTCCTCAAAGTTCTCATTCTACGCAATCATCCTAAGTGATCCGCTTTCTCTTTCTCTGCTCCTTTTACTTATTACTACATTTATTGATTAATATTTTGACATATCCTAGGTGATGCTCTAGAAACTGCAGAAATAAAAATTAATTCAACGCACAGTGTGTTCTTAGGCAGGTCATATTTTATCAGGGTGAAGGACAAGTAAAGGTTAACCAGAGGGCAGTGTCATAACTCCCGTTTTAGTAGTCAATAAGGGGACTGTATTCTGAAGCAAGGAAGGGAGATTGGGAGGACTCTCTCAGGGAGAAGGCATGGCTATAACTGAAGTAGCAGTGACCCTTGCCTTCCCATTCTGAAGGAAATTCAATGTTGCATCTCATTTCTCCACCTGAGTCACCTGCAAACCAAGCATGGAGAGGGAGGTTATTGTCATTCTCCATTGATAAGGGGAGGGCATCTCTATTCTCCGTGGTGTCTATGGTAACTTTTACACCAATGGTGGGATTCTGATAAGGATTTTCCAAGAAAAATGAAGACATTGTGAAAAAGAAGGAAAGAAAAGAATCAAAGAACAAACAAAATTGGGGGGATGCTAAAAATTTTATTAATATTTCTTGTCTTTTTCTTCTTTTAGGTAAGTGAAACCAATTTTTACAACAGAACAATGATTACTGAACCTCTTCAGCACATAGTGATTTTCTCCACTGAATATACCACCAGGTGACAGTCCAATATCTTCCATCACCTCTTCTTGAATCGTGAGTCTTTACCTAGAAGTGCTAAATAGCTCAAAATTAATCTGGGATTAAGAAATATTTAAATGGTTGTACATCTATATATTGTTTAGTTCCACCTTTCTTTTAGGTAAGTAAACTTATCCACATCTTTATTTTATGCAAAGAAGAACTTAAAGGAAAATTGCTTCCTTTTAGGCAATATCAAGGGCTGATTTCCATTAAAAACAATCTCTTCTAGTGCATTTTTCCTTATTTTATATACAATAAATAAATGGGGAGGGTATATATAGGGCATGCGTCTCTTTTATTCTTTAAATTGAACCTCTTTAAATGTGTTGGTATTTCTGTTTTGTTCCTTTTCTCCTTTAAACATGAACTCAATGCTAGGGATTAGGCATGATGCTTGGTGTGCTCTTGAGTCCAGAATATTAAAATACATGGCTTCTTTCCCTTTGCATCAAATCTACTTGGATTTTAAACTTGATGAAAATGAGTTCTTTGCGGTGCAGTGTGGAATAGGATTTAGTTGGCAAGATGGGAGAATAATAGTCGAAAGAGGTAAGAGAATACTTGGGAGTTATTAAATATTGGAAGAGTGGATGCTCCGAGAAAATTGGCAGTGACTCTCCTTGGTCTCTGGCCTGGGCTTGGCCACCCTCTTGGCTTTCTGCACTTAGCTGTTCTTCTGTTCCTTATCCTGTTTTAAAAATTCACTTTTTGTTTCCTGCATAGAGCATAGCAACCATGTTGAATTTGGCTATTTGCATTTGCTGTGGAGATCTCAGATGTTCCAATGAACTGACTTGTGTGTTGCTTGTGTGTAATTTGGTTCAGACACCCCTGCCCTCAATATGGCAGTGACACACCTCTTAATTCATAATAATCATCCTAGCTGATGGAGCTCATCCAGCCAGCCTCTCTGCTCACCTGATGGGGACAGATTTTCTGAGGTGCTGTTGATTCCCTGTTTGAATTCTGTGATCAATATCCATGTGTGAAATTATTAATTACGAAGCACAACGGAATGGTCTCGTAGCAAAAGACAGAACAGCTTCACTTGAAGGTCACTGTTGGAATTAGCCCTGTGTGATACATTATTATAAACCAAACAGTTCATTTTGTTTCATTGTTAATTGAGTGATTCATTCAGTGGTTTACCATTGTGCATCATGGGTCTTGGTATATGTGTGAAATGTAGGATGGATATAATACTGTGCATTGTGCAGATTTTAATTTCAGAAGTGGAAATGGTCAGGGAACCTCTGTCTTAAAAGCAAAATAAATTAATATTGATGCAGTCGGAAAAGTTAACCATAAAATTTTGAATTTGTGTCCGCTCTACTATAGCTCCATGGATTTTAGTGTAAGTAGCATTTGTGTAGCACCACGGAAAAAGTCAAGCACCCAAAGTGCGGATCCAAACTCGGCATTTTACCAACTTGTGATACTAAGTCAGGCACTTATTTGTCCTGAGTCTCAATTTTTTTAATATGTAAATTGGGTATAATGGCAAATATTTTCTGAAACTATGGTGAGTATGCTGAGAATATACTTCCTTGAGATAATATTGTATATTTTCTAATATATATATAATAAATAGTAGCTTATGTGAAGAAAAGGAAGGAGAGGGATAGATAACTATGTTGATGATGGAGGTGGTACAATGATAATCATGTTCTCAACTGGAAAGTATCAGTATCATACCTCCTTTTAGACATTGCTTCTGTTGTGTATTCACCATTTCCAAGTAAATGTGAATAATCATCTACCAGGGGATTTTCATTGTCCAACTCTTGGTATTGTGTATGACCACATGACTCCAAATAACAGATATATGTATTATTACATCTGAGTCATAGATTATCAGTGGAAAATATCCAGTTGTGATTTAGTGATGACCAAACTATGTCTAATCAGTTAAATCCAGGAGTGTGATAGCTAGGATCTATCTGAACAGGCTTCTGTGACTGCCAGCTGGGCAAGTGACCCAAGAAGTGCAGACAGGAAAGAACATGTTCAAAAGGAAAGTGATGAGGCCCTTGCCACACTCAGATCTCTTCATCTGAGCACTGTGGTGTTTCACCAAGATCCACTGCCGTATTTTAACATCCTTTACCTACACTATTGGCAAGGATGTCATAACAGTAATAATTAATATACATGCTCTGGTTCCTGTGTCATGCATTCCAAGTACTTTACCTATGTTAATTCACTAAATCTTCATAGCAAATATTCAAGACAAGTACTGCTATTGACTTCATTTCTCCAGTGGGAAACTTAGTACAGGACATTTGTGTAATTCATACATAATATTAGGTTTCTGTGCCTGTGCTCTAAACTGCCAAGAATATTGGCCTCGGATTAATCAATTTCAGGTTTCCTTACCCTTTGAGGTATCTGCTTTGCTGGTATCATTTTTATCATAAACACTAAAATCATCTCTATCATTTTTAACCATCTATTCAGCTTTACCTTCCGGATGCAATATAGACATTCTCTAATTTAACTCTGCAATAACCGTTCAAAAACTGGAACTTAAATTTTAATTTTTTATTTTTTTTAATTTTATACTTGAAGAAATAATACTCTGAGAAGGAGTCAGTAAGCTTACATGGTAAAGTTAGAAAGGGGCCTGAGCTGATAATGAACCAGATTAGTGTGACTGCAAGCACTTGTTCTTGTCTACTCCATCATGCTCACTGCTCTACAGTATTGCTTGGGACACCGTTAGTGCACACCGTGGCTACTCCAGATGAGATGTGGGGAATTGTGCATATCGCGGATGAGTTCTCTGTAATATCCCTCAGTTTGATGTCTTTTTGCAGAATAGCTCTTGGTTCAGTGTCTCTTTATGGAACAGTTCCATGGCAGTACCCAGGTCCGTGTATTCAGTGCAATATTTGTAACAGACCCTAGATTTCATACAGTTGCTGGCCACCTCAGATATGCTGAGTGAACTTACCCTGTACAACACTTTTCATCTCAATCTCCCAAAATCATTGCACATGTCTCTGCTGAGATACATCAGTAATGTGGGTGCATCTCTACATCTCTTGGTTTCCCTTCAAATCATGAATTCTTCTAAAGCAGCCCAGAATGGCTGAGCAACAGAAACGGCTTCAAAAATAATCCCATATTCAGCATCACCCGAGAGAATTTTTAAATTCTCACTATCTCCTTTCTTTTGATTATATTTTCAAAGAGACTGAATTTAGTTTTTTAAGACATGCTTCCCCAAAATACCATTCTTTGGTTAATGACTGCATGCCTCTGAATTGTACTCTTTGAGTGCAAACCTTTGATGCTTCGTAAAACCTGTTTTTGGTCCTTTACACATTTGTCAGAATAAATCTATAAAATCATTTCTCAAAATGAATTTTGGTTAAGTCATGGAGAATGAGATATGAAGGTCCAGAGTGTGTGGGCAAGGAGGCAGGGGTTGTTCCACTGGAAGGGAGAGAAGAGACTGGGGCTGCCTAATGAGGTAGGACGCCTTTTTGCCTACTAGACAAATTCCCCAGGGGACCAACTTTATATTTGGTTTCTGTTATACTTTATCTCTTTTTGAGTAAGGCAGAAGGTTTCTGGTAATAATGATCTGCTTTCAGAAAGTACATGTATGATGAATTTTTCTGCCTCTGGCTGTCTGTATTGATTGTTTTCAGGAAAATATATGACAAGCTAGGAACATTCCTTGGCACATGTTGCACTCTCTTTTCCAAACTGGATCCATTTTCCTCAGTTCTGGTGTCTTTTTTTAGGTGAAGGTAGGAATGAGGGTAGAGAAGAATGGATACGTAAGGTAGATGGATGAATGTGACTTCATATTTTTAAGATGCGAAACAGAAATCTCCAACCAATAATATACTGTAAAAGTGCTTTTAAAATTGCATGGTAGTGTACACATATTGTTTATTTTATGGGTTTTATCATTTCCCCACATACTAGAGAGCAAAGGGTAGTCTGTATAAACTCATAATCTGTCTGTGTGTTCATAATCACGTAAAAAATTCTTCCAAATCTAGAAACATTTTACGTGCGATACTCTCAAGGACCAGAAGAGGAAAAAGGAATTGAATGATTCTGTGTTGCTATGAGGCAAAGTAATGAAAATACAATGATCATTTGTGGTCATTTTTCTCTTCCATAAACTACCAAATTGATCTAAAGATAGTCAATTCATTTTAAGGACTTTTAAATCATAAACACGTGCATAATTCATTTTAATTTTTCATTTTAACTTAATTTTGAAATTTTAATTTTAAGGGATTGGTACTTAAAATGTCACAGAATTGTATGTTTTCTCTGATCTGTACTGATAATATCTGCAGGATGTACTCCTGTTGGTCAGTGTCCTTCCAGTTGGGATGCAGAATTGAAACTAGTGTTCTGGATATTGTCTAGCCAGGGCAATTCAAATTCACTTAAGAACTCAGTGACTTTTCTGGGACTAGACAGTGGGTACTCTTTCCACCTGACTTTAGGTCAGGCTACATGAGTTAGTAACATAGGTTGATACGCAAATGTACATGTCAGTTAGAGAGCCTTCATTCTTAGCTTCCTCTTCAATTTACCAACTAGGTGAATTTTTAGCAATTTAACTTCCCAATTTATTGTGGGGATTAAAAAATTAATTCATGGAAATCACACAGAATATTCTCTGGACAATAGTAAGTGCTCAAGAAATATTAGTTCTTATAATTAGACCCCAAGCAGGATTCTAAAAGAAATCCTCACATACTTTTCATGGTCTTTCTTATCATCATTGTTAACACTAATGCCGCCATCATTCTCTGGGAAAAGTATTTCCTCTGGGGCCTTTCGCTTCTGACAGTGGGGATGACTCTATAGATTAATTATGGAGCTTTGCTTCTGCACAGCACCACATTTTTAACATTCATATTTCTTCCTGAAGGAAAAGAAATATTTTTGACTTGAGTTTTTAAACTATAATATTTAACTGCTGGTTTGTGCAATTAATCAAGTGTTTTCATAATCTAGTTACTCTTTTGGACTTGTAGAATTTCAAATTAGGAAGACTAGAATTGTAAATTACTTTTGCATATCCAAGCTGGGCCATATGTATAAAGGAGGTGAAAAAACATAAAGGAATAACTTAGACTGCTCAAGGGGAAAAATCATCTACAATTCAGAGCTGCTTCAATTACTTTGCTATTTGGGGTTTAGGGTTTTATTCTGAACAATTTACCTTCATGAATGTATATCAGAAACAGAGACTTGAGTTGTGAGGACTTTGGGTCATCTGAGGTGTGTTGGCTACACGTGGCTCCTTCCTGCAGTGATCGTACCTGAACACCTTCCTCATATCCACCGTACTCTGCATTCATCTGGAGAAGTCTGTTAGAAAAGTCCTTCTTGTTCAGAACTGTGCGCTCTCTTCTTCTTTTCTGTCTTTGGTTCTTCTTATCCTCTGTAGGACCATCAATTTCAGCTCTTGTATTCTATTCTGAGACTTTTAATATATTTATACAATCTTTCTTTTGCATTCACCAAATGAACTAATTGAACCTCTGCATATCACCTGATTGACTACTAAGGGTTTTTATTAGAAACCCAAAAAATGAGATTATCCAGTGCCTCTACTCCTTCAAAAGGACATAATCTTAGCATTTCAGAGTGGCTCACATGCTCTTTTATGTCCTTTGCCAATATTCAGATTGAACTTTCATAGGGCAAGTTTATCCCAGGACAAATAGCTATAGATGTTGCATTTTTCAGAAACGTGTTGTAGGACTGTACATCTATTTAAGTTCATTTTTTATTTTATTTTTGCTTAGATATCTTTTATTCTTAGAGAAAAGTCTCTCCTGAAAAGATTCTGATTTGAACATTGATTTCAAGTTTAAAAAAACTGAGAAGAGAAAGAAGAAAGGGAAGAAAGGAGCATAGAGCAAGAGAGTAGAAAGGGAAATGAGAAGGGAATAAATAGATACCTAAGGTTTATATGTAATATCAAACTCTTGAAAATGAAAATGTTTGGTCAAACTCTCTCCCTGATGCATAATTGTAACCTGAACACTTTATACATGGTAAATAGTTTCCTAAGAGCTTTAAGTATAACCTTCCTATTCTTCCCTAAAATCTACTGAAGATGATTTGATCTTCACCATTTCTACCACTGAGACAGCTAAGATACATAGAGTTCAAGTATCTTGATTAAAATCAGGTAAGAAAGGGCAGAGTTGGGAATTGATCTCAGGAAATATTGTTCCAGAGTCTACACATTTGAACAACACTTTTGCCAACAGCAATAGCTAACATTTACTGGTCACTTCCTAAATAGCAGTCACTCTTCTAAATATTTAATCTCAAAAAGAACATTTTAGAAAGCAGGTCAATGCTATTTTACCCTTAAGTTAATGAAGCAGAGGCACAAGTATGTTTAGTTACTTGCCTATTTTCATTTATCCACATTCACATATCTTGTTATTTATGGGACTGGAATTTAAATCCAGCACGGCCAGTATGTTGGAAAGATAACCCTTACCTACCACACTTAAAATGACTGTGGTCAGGTGAATTAAAGGACACACACAAGTAATTAGCAAATAAAATTTTCCAAAATAGTTGAGGCATTATTAGCAATATATCAGTGAGCAAAAAATTGTGGTAGTGTAGTCTGATTACACAAGTGCAGACAGAGCTGAATGGTCTATCTGAAGATTGGGGATAAGCCTTGTCTTAGAAAGTGTACATGGAGGACACATGTGGCATCTGAAATAAGAAGAAAAAGAAAGATTAAAGTCCTCTAATTTTCTTAGTCAAGTTATCTTAAGAAGAAGGAGATTATTCTGGAATTTGGGGAGTGCAGCAGGTCAAGTGTGTCTTGGACCCGAATCTGCTGCACAGAGCCTTCATTCCCAAGGCTCCCCTGATTCCCTTTATACCTTCCTCTAGTTTGATATTTTTGAGGCTTTATGCTTATCCTACTTTGATC
Source organism: Aplodontia rufa (assembly GCA_004027875.1). NCBI lineage: Eukaryota > Metazoa > Chordata > Mammalia > Rodentia > Aplodontiidae > Aplodontia > Aplodontia rufa. Next base: position 131,020 of record PVKS010000252.1, read on the forward strand.
TTCAGACTCTATAATAGTGCAGGAATTTTAAACAGGTCTTTTCTTCTAATTCCCTCAACCATTCTTGGTTTTCTTTAATGAAATCAACCCATGGTTGCTTCCAAAGCTCCCAACTTCCCCTGAAGAGAGGGGGGTTTTACTATATCCAAGTATTTACTTGGTCAGTTTTGCATTGCCATTCATAATGGAACTTCAGCCTAAGGACTTTCTACTATCTTTTATGCCTCTTTCCTGTATGCCTGAGCACATTGAATTTCTACCTCCAGTTCCCCTCAAGAAGCACACATCAGACCTCTCCCTCTTTAAATCAACTCATTCAGTTAGGTATACCAGAAGTTTTCCTGCCTCTTTGAGGATGGACTTCACATAAAATAAAATCAATGTTCTCCCCATGAATTACCAATTTCTTATTTTTCCAGATAATTTCTATTTACTATCACTTCAAGAATGAAAGGACTCTTTCTCAAAATAGAGGAATGACATAATTCCAACATAGGGTCCTTTATATTGGACAAATATTTACCTTTAGGAAAATATTTCAAGGTTATTTTTCTTTATCACCATGTGATCATGAGTTCAGTTGTTCAGCTAATATAGAAAATGTTCAGCTGATATGTGTACATGTATGCTGAAATATGTATAGCTTCTATGACCAATTATGATATACCTCTTAGCAAAAGCCATTACTTAAGGATCGGTGGTTGTATAAGACTTAGTCATATCATTGTTTCTATAGCTCAGAGCAATGAAGCCACAGTCTCATAGATCATTAGTGTCAGGGAGACATTGTTATCATTAAGTCTTGGTCCTTTTTCACATTACTTCAGGGCCACGTAGTATCTTCTGTGGATTACTGAGAGCTCATTATTTCTAATTCTCATTTTTGTTTATCCTTGCTATCTTTCAGTCCCTATGTTAGGCTTAGGGCTCACAAAGAAGAATAATGTGGCATCTTTGCCCTTGGGTATTTACTAACTCAAATTCACACCTCCCTGGCTGCATGCCCTTTGGATAGTATTACTCACTTCATCTCATTGGCACTCAGAGAAGAGCTGTAACTTATTAGTGACATCAGGTTACCCTTAAATCAGAGGAAAGGATTATGAAAAATTACTGAGCACCTACTATGCTCAGACCTTTCACATACTATCTCAGCATTTAATGATCAAGAAAACTTTTTGAGCAGGTACAGTTTTCAATAAATTACAGATGAGATCATTACCTAACAGAAGGTCAGAAAAGTATTGGAGGTAATTTTAGAGCCACCTGAAGCCTCTTCCCAATTTTTCTGTCTGGTTCCAAAGACCCTGATTTTTCCATGTCTAGATACTTTTAAGAGAAGATGGTAACATAAAGAATCCAATTGGGATACCTCATGGAGGGTGACCCACATTTTGTCTCTGTTTTGTATTTTGTTTATTTCTGCAGAGTTAGCCTCCATCCTTACCTTCCAGATCTTTCCCTGGTCACTTTGATTACCTTTGTAAGGTTATCATTTAAAAAAGCAGAATATAGGTTTCAGACCTCCCCATTTTAGCAATCCCTGACCTCTCTCCTGACATGCTAACTTCTCATCACTTTATCTCTTCACCATTTTGTTATTTTTTCCTACACTTATTGCAACCTGAAATCATATCATCTGATGACTTTTCTCCCAAATAGTATAAGCTTTTGAAATCAGGGTTCTTGACTAATACAAATATATTCCAATATACAGAATGTGACCTCAATAAAGTTGTTGTACAAATGTGTCTTTAGATAAAGTTAACATTATTATTCATTATTTATCAGAATGCATGGTCTTTTAAATTTTTAAATATTCTTGTTTTCAAAATCATTATATAATTATTTAGAAGACATAAACTTTAACCAGAAAGAAAATCTCTAAATATAGCTAGTATACTTATTTCAAAAACTCACCTTTATATGTTCATTTTATAGTGAATGTATATTCCATATTTCAAAAATGACATATATCTAAGGTGGCCAGGCTAATGAAAATTCCATATTCGGTTTCTGTGATGGACACCTGGATGCAATTCTCCTCTGTCGTCAGCAGGGGTCTCAAAAAGCCTTTTACCCACCAAAATATCTATTAAAAGTTAGTTGTGTTGTTAACAGAATGGGACATACATACTCTGACATTCTGAAATTTATTAATTTATTCATTTAAAACACTACATCTCATTTTAAATGATACACACATCTTTGTTGTTTTTTGCTGTTTTGAATTTTTTTTGTTTTGCTTATAAATGTTGGTAACTTACTTAGAGTTTTCCTAGCACTAAGATTCTTAAATATACTGTATCCTAACAAGCATCAGAACACAAACTATGGAAATAGGACCAGTTCACTTGTATTTCCAATTAGATTTCACAAATTTGAAATTTTACCGTATTTCTTATCTTTGAAAAAGTCCAAGAAATTGCATGAAACTAAGAATTGTTATAAAAACAGCTGCTACTCTGTAGTCTGCCTCTTTCTAGATTTTCAGTAACTTGTCTGGGCAGCAGCCAACTTATACTTGCTTCAGAGAAATGTCCTCCACTTCTTTTAATTCAGCAGCTCCAGGGCTTCTCAGGCACAGTAGCTGTCTTCCTGACACCCATAACCCCAGTTTGACCTTAGGAAAGACAGCAGATGCCTCCTATGCCACCGGGATTACAGGTGTTGGTCACCATGTCTGACTCCTGGTTGCATTTTTTGCCTTCCTTCTACTACACCGTACCAGTCTTATCTTTTTTGTGTCCTCCAGGACAGAGGTAGGAAGAGTGTCCCTAGCAGACTGCTATTTTCTGGATTGGTTCCGGCCCATGCACCTATTCGTGTTCACATGTCATTTAGGTAAACCTAACACCTTTCTTCAAGTTGTTCTCTTTGAACTCCCCTTACCAGTGGGAATGTAGGGTTTCAAAAAGTTATTGCTAAAATTAGCATCTCCGAAGCCCACCTTTCCATGCACTTACAAAGATTTCTTATGAGCCGTTCTCCTGAATTAAGTGTGCATCATTGATGGTCTCTCTGTTTTACTTCATCTGTCTCTGCATAGATGGATGAACAGATGGATAGATGAGTGGGTTGATGGCTAGCTGGTCAACTTACTGGATGGATGGTTAGTTAACTTAAAAAAATGTTTACATATGAGTAAATATACAGTACATATAAATAGAGATGCATGCATGGACATTTGGTACATAACAATATGTAATCTATACTAAACAGATTACTCACATGCTATGTGTAAAATGAAAATATACACACATATTTTTATAATTCTATATTAATTTTTCCATTTATATTAAATGTAAAGATATTGTGAAATGACTCTTAGCCTGGCTGACCATTGAATAGACAAGGAAGGTAAAAGTCCTGCCTCTAAAACTTTATAGTTTATCAAAGTATGTAAACCTAAGAACAAAAAAAACCATATAACCAACGACAAAATGACATGGAGTTAAACTCAGGGAGTGTGTAGAGTGCATATTTGCTGAGGGGAATGAAATTACAGCATGGGAGTGCTGAAGTGAGATTCTTAATGGAGCGCATTGAAGGAGTGCTCTAAGCCCACATGTGAAGGAACGGGTCAATCACACGTTGTCACGGAAGGAGAGCTGCCACGTGCACAGAGAGCATGGAAGCAGCAAGGCTGCACAGGGTGTGGAAGGCAGCCCAAGGATGGTGAGGGAGTCCTGTAGACGTTCATGTTGAAAGGTTATGGGACCAGACTTGTATCTTCCTCTCTTGTGAAGAACTAATAACTCAGGGGGCCCTAATTGAAAACACAGTGTCAAATTCATTCATGTCCTTACTCAGCTCTGCTCAGTCGCTTTCTCCAGCTCACTAAACTCTAGGCATACAGCACCTCTTTATTTCTGCAACAGCTTTTTTTGCACATGATCTTTATTCTATTTAAAATTCTGTTCCTATTTTTTTTCAGATGATGGGTCCATCCTTTCTGAGGTCTTGATTGTTTTAATTTGTCAAAGTGGCTTTACATGACCTGATTTTATCACATCACTCTATTTGTTTCTTTTATAACCTCACAGTTTGTGATTATTTATGTCTTTGTTAAGCAATTCATTGTTTATCTTTTCCAGGAGATTGGAAATTTATGAAAGCTGGAATAGCTGTTCTCACTACTGTGTGCCCATTGCCCAGGATGGTGCCTGGCACATAGCTGTTCTAAGTACTCAATCAATATGTGTGTGTGTGTGTGTGTGTGTGTGTGTGTGAGAGAGAGAGAGAGAGAGAGAGAGAAAGAGAGAAACAGAGAAACAGAGAGAGGGGGAGAGAAAGAGAAAGAATGAGAATGGGTGTAGAGAGTCAAACCAAAAATATTTTTGCAGAATCTGAAAGAAAATTAAATGTTGATTGAATCTTTTCATGTCCTAAAGTACAGCAATTCCAAGTGTTTACATAGAATCTATGTTGTGGTATTGAAATTATATATGGAATGTATATAAATATTAAACTAATGCAAATATTTTCAGGGGCATTATTCTATATTTCTTGAAGGTAAAACTACAAAAGAAGAGGATATGATATATGTTAGATAATTGAAATGCCTCTGGGATATTGGAAATTATATTAGAAGATATTAGAGTGTCTTTGTCTTATAAGATTAACATACTTATCTTTGGAATACTCTTTCTAATGTACAAGATTTGTCATCATTGACAGCAATATCCAAATCATGAATATTTATTAATTACTCTACAAGGAGTTATACAGTGTGGTTTAGAGTAATCCCTGCCTATATGGAAATTTGTAAGCTTTAACAAATAACATTTTTATGGATGACAAGGTGAATTTCATGAACTAGCATGTGTCCATCAGCAACTAACTTATTAGCAGAGTATGCCTGTATTGGCTCTTCCAGTCTCAGTAAATGATCTGTTTCATTTTCCAATAGTGCTTATTAAGCAATTAATGCTATCCCATACATTGGGCAATTTTTTATTGAGGCAAGTAAAGGTGTGAATTGAGAATATATTTCCTGATTTGTTCCCAAGAATAATTTATTTTTACCATCTTAAAATATCAAGGTAGAGGATTTGTTTCATGTTCACAGCCTCCTCTGAACCTCTCAGAACCATGTTAGAACAAGTTAAGTGATCAATAACTAGCTAATAAACACATGAATGAATTCAAATTTTTTAGTTTAGATATTGAGTTCCTACTAGATATCATACACTAGGCGAGGCATTCTACTTACGTTACTTAACCTTAACTCAGGCTTGTAATTTTGTGATGTTGTTATTCTTGTCTTACAAGAAAGGACATCAAAGTTTAAATTACCTTGCCTATCGGTGTAGATCTAATGTTTTAGTCAGATTTTTGCTGCTGCAACTAAAGGACTTAACAAGAGCAATTTTAGGAAGAAAAGTTTATTAGGGAGCTCACGTTTTAGAGGTCTTTGTCCATGGAAGGCTGACCCCATTCCTTGGGACTGGAGGTGAGGCCATATAGCATGGTAGCAAGCATGGCTCTGGAGAGACAAGCAGCCGAAGAAGTCACATGGGGAAGCAGAGCAGATTCTTTATCTTCATACCAGATAAATAATATATATCCCAAAGGCACACTCTCAATAACCCACCTCCTCCAGTCACACCCTACCAGCATATATGGTTGCTATATAGCTCACTGATTGGGTTAAGGCTTTTATAATACAATCATTTCACCTCAGCTTTCCCAAACTGTCACATGTGAGCTTTGGGGGACACCTCACATATACACCATAGCATCCAGTGATGGAGAGAACACTAAGCCTCAGGTTTTAGGAATCCAAAGTGGACATGCATCCTGCCATAGTATTCCTCCATTAAATCAAGAGGCTCTCAAAATTGATGTAGTCCTGGTTCATATATGACGGAGGCCAGGCTAAATAGTCTCACTGTGTTGTTACTTTTTAAGGGAAAAAGGGATGATATTCTCACTAATGCCCCACAGCAATATCCGTAAAGGAAGCACCAACCATTTTACAAATATTAGTAAAGTTGCACACTGGAAATATTATTGGTAAGCTGAACTATACAATTCCAAAGGGAACACTGTTGGAGAGGAAGAAGAGCATGGTACTTCACAGAGTATTTGTGTAAGACTGTGGAAGGGGTTCCCAGGTCTGTTTCTTATAAGCAAGCAGTGTAGTTAATAAATTAAATTTAGTTTCTGAGGGCCTCAATTTACTCATCTGTGAAATAGAGGAAACTGTGACTTATAATATTGTACTGACTATGAAGTGTTTATCACAGTGACTATCATGCACTCAATATTAACTACAACCATGATATATTCATTCTATTACAAAAATAAGAATACAGGACAGAAGTCCTCCAACTTCCATGAAAAAAAAATCCAGATCAAGCAATAAATGACATGTATTCTGTTTAAAGATGTGTCCATCTTTGTGTCTCTGTCCATTACTATGGGGAAAATCTAGAGTTACAATAAATTTTGGATGATGAATTTAGTTGGAGCAACATATTTGTCTTATCCTTCCAAGACTGAAAGTACCAGATTATTTGCTTTCTGAAGATAATTTCTTACATTTTCTATTCACAATAAAATAAAAAGTAGGCAGAAGGTATAGGTTTGATTATTGATCCAGCAAAGAACAATTTATTGTTTCATACATTGCATTTCATCTTAAATATCTCAACCACTATATTACCAATTTGGGCTATAAAGAACTTAGAATTCAGTCTGTCTGTATCGCCTACTCCAAACAGTCTGGTGACAATGCATTCAGGAAAATACTTGTTTTTTAAAGAGCGTGACAGAGAGAGAGAGAGAGAATCAATTTTACTAAGTTTTCCAGGTGGCTTTCATTGCTCCGAGACTTCATTGTGTAAGTGGTGCTAGGGTTTGAACTCACGTACTCGCTCATGCCAGGCAAGCAAGTAACCACAGAGCCACCACTCCAGCCCCTCAGCAAGATTTTAATTACATCAAAACCTCCAATGAAAACTCCATATGCACCAATAAGAACCATTGGACAAGATATTTATAAATTTTATTTCATTCATATGAGTGTTACAGCAGCATAAAGTTAAAACTGGGGAAATTCAGAATCCTACCATTACAAGAATAAAAAAAGAATTTTCCTTTTTCTGGTACTGAACTATTTTTCCATTTTGCATTTAATTTTCCATATTTTATTGGTGCATTATAATTATTTATAATGATGAGATTCATTGCTACACATTTGTACGTGCACATGATATACTAATATAATTTGACCAATGTCATTCCCCAGTGTTTATCCTTTCTCTTCCCTCCTCCCTTGCCCTGGTCCCTTCCTTCAACTGATCTCCCTTTGATTTTCATGAGATTATCCCCAACTTTTTTTTCCTTTTTCCTCTCTAGTTTCCACATATGATTGAACATATATTATCCTTGATTTTCTGGGTTTGGCTTATTTCAGTTAAAATAATGTTCCAGATTTCCATGCATCTTCCTGCAAATGACATAAATTCAGTTTTCTTTATGGCTGAATACAATTTCATTGTGTACATATACCACATTTTGTTCATTTATTCATTTATGGAACATAGGTTAAAATTCATATTGGCTATTGTGAATTTTACTACTATAACATTGGTATGTATATATTGTTATAGCATGCTGACTTTAATTCTTTGAAATGCTTAGAGGTATACTTGGGTCATATGGTGGTTCCATTCCTAATCTTTTGAGAAACGTAAATCTGATTTTCATACTGGTTGTACTAATGTACAGTCCCATAAACATTGTAAATATGTTCCTTTTTCTCTACAAACTCTCCGGCATATATCATTATGTTCTTCATAGCTGTCAGTCTAACTGGAGTAAGATGAAATCTCAGTTTTGATTTGCATTTGTATAAATGATAAAAATATTGTGCATTTTTCATATATTTTAAGTCATTAGTATTTCTTCTTTTGAGAAATGCATATTTGGTTCATTTTCCCATTTATTAATTGGGTTATTTGGGCGGGTTGTATGAAGTTTTTTGAGTTATTTGTATATTCTGGATATAATCCCTTATTGGAGGAGTAGCGGGCCAAGGTTTTTCTCCCATTCTGTAGGTTCATTCTTCACATTCTAATTGCTTCCTTGACTGTGCAGAAGCTTTTTAAATTGATTCCATCCATTTGTTAATTCTTGGTATCATTTTGCATTTATTTTAACATTACATCATAAGTACTTATCCATGAAATTATTCTTCATGAATATTCTTTCAATTGATTATATATGCTTATAGTTTGCTAAATATGTGCTTAGTATACATATACATTTTTGCTCTTTTTTGATAAATAACAAATATATTTGCAGGTTTATTTTTATTTATGCATTTATTTCAAAATGCTTCTTGTAAGATGGATCTCTGGGTTTAGGATTATCTGGACAAACATTTTGAGGTGTTTTTTTATGACAGCTGAATTTTACAGCCTGCCTTCTTTTCAAGTGTTATACCAGTTTGTCAGTAGCAAGCCATGAGTATACCAATTTAAGACTTTTTTTCCTATCCTTAAGTTATTATAATTATTTATGTTTTCATCCTGTCTTTACTATAAGCTAATACCTCTCTTGAGTATGGACTCCTGTTTCAAGTGCACCATTTATCATTTTGAGTAACTTAACTTCTCTGGTGTGTGCTAACTTTTCTTCTCTTTTATCCTTTGTCCATTTAGCTGATGATATTTTGATTTTATTTTCTTGCTTATATTAGTAAGATATTTATATAAAATAGACTTTAACAACTGAATCTTTCCTGTACATTTTCCTTCCTTTTGTTTTCTCTTTCAACCCTTGTTATAAGGTTAATTTTATGTAGAATAATAGGACAAATCCTTCTGTTGTTTCTTTGAAAATTTCAGAAATTCTATCATTCCTGTACATAGCTGGTAAACACTGACTATGCTTATAAATGTTTTCCTTTACCTTTGGGAATACAATATGAAGTGGGTGTCATCTATTTCAAGTAAAATGCTGAACAGTTTTCCTGGCATCATTTAATTAATTACATTTTCCCTGCCATTATTTCATGATGCTTGCTGAATCATATCATGTCCTTATATATAGTTGGTCTTTTATAGGTCTTTTAAAAATGAGATTTGCCCTGTATATAATAACAGTGGCTGGGCATTGCCCTAGATGTTGATTGAATGCTTAGAAATGACATCTTCTCCATGGCAGGTTGTTAACATTTGAATGTTTTATAGAGGTGAATTCTTTAAAAAGATGCTAGTGAGTTCATTGGAAACCTTTTAAAATGGCTGTAATTAGCTACTCTGGGAGAATGTTGTAGGTTTTGATGGGCCCCTCAGTGGCAGTTCTAGTGGCCTATCCTGTTGACTGACAAAAGATTGTAGGGGAATATTTAATGTTGTTTTAATTAACAACTCCTAAAAGAAAATGTCAATTATCTTCCATTAGCCTGAAGCCTTATCTTTCCAAAATTTTCCCTTATCCCCTTTAAAATGATACATAGAAAATTATGTCTTTAATTCCCCCATGGACATCCATCATCTTCTGGAAGTCAGACCAGTGTTTAGTTTTTATATCCTGAGTTAATGATGATTTTAAGCCCTAAAAAAATGAAAGAAAGAAATTATACTGCGTTCAAAATGTATCTACCTGGAAATGATAGGGACTTCATTTTGGCTGGCTGTTTCTCAGAAGGTGAAACAGGACAGCATGAGCATCACAGAACATAATTAAGCAGGTATAAATTTGTTCCATGCAGGAAGAAATTATGAATTTAGTTATCTGCAAGGAAAACTGACAAATAATCAATTATCTTTTAGACACAGAATATCAGATTTAAGACTCAGGACAGATGAGGTTCTAGATGCCCTTTTCCACATACATGAAATGCACCTGGGTGTCATCTTCTGTCACCACTTACCATATGTGGTTTTAGACAAATAAGCTAAATAAGTTAAGGGGTATTTCAAATATAGATATTGTTACTTCTGGGATTTGTCTTAAGTTGACATCACTACTTGTGTTAAAGGGACAAGTAGAGCAATACAGATGGTTGAAATTGTTTTTAAATAAGGGAAGTTTAAAATTTATGCAGCATTTAAAAATATGCTCTTCTGTTTTCTCATAGTCATATGAGGGTATAACAGTGATGGAGAGAAAAAATGCCACCTGAATAGCTCACAGGTCGTTGGTGTAGCAAAATCACCCTGATTTCATGATTTCCTGCCTTGGCCCATGGTTCCGTCACTGACATTGTCTTTCTCCCACTTGTCATAAGCTATTGAAACTCTAGGTACTTATGAGCTGGTAAAGATTCCTCAATGTGCACACACAATTGTGTGTTCTTCAAGGTTGGAGAGGGGTTGATGCTTGGGATACCCCAACAGAAACTGTGTTTTGAAAGGAATCCTTAACACAAAGAAAACAGGAATTTTAAAAATTTCCTCTGGGAAAATGAGCAATTAGAGAACAGAAAGGAAATGATTTGATCCATTTGTAAAAGTGAAAATAAACTATTCCTCTAGTAATAGCCTATAATATATACATATTTTATATGAGAATTCTATCTCATGAAATGATGAAAGATCTTTATATATTCACGTACTTACATATTAGAATAAACCTACAATAAGTAAATACTGATTTTTTCTTTAAAGAGAGAGGGACAGAGAGAGAGAGAGAGAGAATATCAATTTTATTTAGTGTGGCTTTTGTTGCTCCAACACTTGGTTGTGTAAGTGGTGCTGGGGTTTGAACTTGTGTACTTGGGCATGTCAGGAAAGGGCTAGAACCCCAAGCCACCACTCCAGCCTCTAAATACTGATTTTTAATTTTTCTGTTTTAATGAGACATTTGAAGACTATAGTAATTAAGTAATTTGTCCAGGGTGAGAGCTGAATTTGACCTCTGCAGTCTGGCTTGAGTACCTGCTCTTAACCCCTGCCATTCCTCCCTTTCTTCCTTCTGGTAGACACAGCTCTTGAGCAAGTAAACAAGGTCTCTGGGTCTAAAAGGCCAATCTAGAGATATTAGGCTGTCATCCTCTTCAGATTTCTCTAAACCTTCCTCTGCAATCAATCTACCTTTTGTGAAGAGCAAAAAAGATGTATCCTCTTCCACAGTTAAAAAGTAGCCACTACCACTGTCTGCTTGGGAATTTCACATTTTTCATTGCGCATGTCGTAGCATCGCTGGCCTTCCTGAACATTTCCTATCATGTGCTCAAAAGATTTGAAGGAAGTGGTCCCTTGGCTTTCTAGGGTTTTGCATGGCATACTCCTTTATTCCTAGACCTTTAGGGTCTGTCTTCCCTGCCATTACAGCCAATATTCATCAATAGGACTCAAACTGCTTCTCCTTTTCCTCCTGCCTCCTGCCTACTCCATTCTCCCCAGCACTGCAGCAAGCTTTGTGGTACCTAACTACTTTATTAGGTATGATGGACATCCACAAAACTGACCATAGTTAATGTATACAACTTAATTCACATGGAGAAAAAGGAACACCACAAAACCATCACCAGAATCCATGCCATAAACAGGTCTGTCTTCTCCAAATGGTCCTCCCACGGCTTTATTTATTATTAGCATTTGGTGACAAGAATGCATAATGTAAGTACAATCTCTTAGCAGTTTCTTAGTTGAAAATGCAGCGCTAACCCTGGGTTTGCAACACAGTTGATCTCTGGACTCATTCATCTTGCATCACTGAAACTATTTTTTTCTTTCCCTGCATGAGGCTTATTTTGTCACAAGGAAAGATAAAAAGGTTAGTATTCTAAAAGTGTCTTTGAACCTTCTCTCCCCTGATATGGGCTTAATGAGGTGCTGGATCCAAGGGAACGACCCTAAAGTATCAGCTTCATTATGTCCTGCCTCATCCCAAGCCCTGACAGCCACCTCTCTCCTCAAGTCTCAGTGAGGTGAGAGACGCTGAGCTTTTTATACAGCTCCATGCTCAGGAGCTTGATAGGTTAAAGAATTTACTTCTAAAGCTTTTTGGTAAATGCCTGAGGAAAAAAAAAAGCTGCTAAATACAATACCATGGTACAGATGGCTCTTCAACTGCTGCTTTCATTCTAAAGGTAAAAGATTATTGAATGACAGGGAAATTGTCTCCCACCATTGTTAAGCATTTGCTGAGACACTCAGAGACCAGTGACACTATGACTGCACACCTATGTGAACAACGTCTCTGCGTTATAACTGGTAACTAGACACTCACGATAAAGGAAAAACATTGTGAGGGAAGGGAAGGTTGTACGTAGCGATAGCAACAACACAGTTTGCAGTAAATTTGCAGTAGTAGTACTAGATACACTAGTAGCAGCTACTGTTTTTTAGTGCTTACTGAAAGCCAGGCCCCAGGGTCGAAATTTTTTCTGATATTGCTTTAATTAAAACAACATGAAATTGAGAGTCAGAAAATTCAAGTAACTTGCCTTACTTCATTCTTTTAATTACCAAGCCAAGGATTCACACCAAACACAGCTGATAACAAAATCTTCCTCCCCAGCCATACAAAAGTTTCAGTGGCATAGTAAAAAAGGGAGGGACAGCTCAAGTGACATTAAGAGAATGTCATCAGATGCCCTAACACCAGCTAGGAGAAATGCATTCATTACTTACCCAAAGGTCTACAAATCTGGAAAAGCCTGTTGTTCCCTCCCAACAGGTGGCTGCTAGAGTGATTGGAAGAAATATATCCCAGGGTGGTACTCAGAGCCATGTCTAAAATAATGTGGCCAAGGAGCATATTGCAAGATTGGAAATCATCATGATTCTGTATTTAGTGAAAAAACAAAACTCACTATCAAGAGGAAAACTTGCCTCACTTCTTCCAGCCTTGTTACCAGAGCTCAGTAGGAAGCAGTGTTTTGAACTGTTCCGGAAATAAGGAATGGTTCAAACTTCAGTGGTTTGAGTTTCTCCTCATTCCACAGGTTGAGAAGCAAGAGCAGAAGGATCAATCACCTGCACCCAGCAGCAGCTTCCTCCTGCACTGGTCTTTCCCAAGCTGTCAGGCACCAGTGATTTGGGGAATAACCCAAAGTAAGGTTGTGATGAAGCCATTTGTAACATTTTCTATCAATTAAGTATAAAACCTCAGGGTGATGATTTTATTTCCAGTAGTTTCTCAATCTTCAGGTAGCACTGTAGAAAATGTGCACTCCGTAGAATTTTATTCACATATATGTAAATAGACACACACACAAACTCTTTCTTAACAAATGCTCATCTGAAAGCACATTGATTTTTTTAACTTTATTTGGCTTTCATCTACCAGGGACAATAGCCTTTCAGAGCAGATCCCTGAAGGGATGGGGGAATACCTGATCATACCCAAGCTTGTCAGACACCATCAAAAAGACTTGCTCATGAAAAGTGGCAGTTACTCATTTGAAGAAGCTTGTGAATGTGTAGCAAAGCAGGACACACTCTCCACATTATTTCTTAAAGAAGAATGAGAACAGCAATCACCCTTCTCAAAGTCCTCCCACATAGAAGGCATAAACATTTGACTTATGGAGTTTCTTTGTGGCAGTAGTCCAAAAAGGGACTATAAAATCAGGAATTTGGAGGAGCATTTGTGTGAATAATTGCTGGTAGGAAATTAATGTAACTGAGGAAATTATTTAAAAGTACTGTGAGTTAAGATTCACATAATTTCACAAACTTGGACGCTTCTTCTTCATGGCCCACCCCATTACCTACATTTGGATCAAGAATACCTCTAGACTGTAAAGAAATTAGGAGCAACAAGAAATATTTAAATTACCTAAAATATTTAAATTACCTTTATATATGAATCTGGGATCTCTAAGTACTGTTTTGTGCCCAAATAGAAAAGAATAGCTTAGATAAATTCACATGACAATAAATCAGTTCTATCCTGACTAGTAGAAGATGGTATCATCAGGACAAGCAGGAGGGAGGGACAGGGGCCCTGAAAAACAACCTCGCTAGATTAACTCATCATCTACCAACTTAATTACGGTGGTTGATTTTTGCCACTCGAAAATTGTTAAATATACATTGAACTGTGATCCTGGTGACACTTTCTCTAAAAATGAGAAAATTAGTTCCAAAATATAATTACCAATGTAATTGACTTGGGGGATATTCAAGGAGCATATTCTTGTCAATCAACTTATAAAAATAAATCCTTTGGGAGTCAGAACAAAAAGTCATACATTTTCAATTCCTTAAGCCCAGGACCCAAATTATGGAGAGATGTTTAAATTTTTTTTCTCAAAAGGTTTACACTTGAAATGAATGATCATTAACACAGAATGCTTGAATGAATAACAGTAAAACCAGCTTTGATCTAAAAATTTTCTAAATGGTTGATTTAAAAAAAAATGCCAGTGCCAAACTTTCCAATTGCACATCCATAATTTCATAGGAAGCCTGGTTCAGAGTCAACAGCAGTGGGTGTTGCAGCCACCCACTGGCTGGCTCTGCAGCCTTTGTGTGTAGAGGGATATATACAAGCACTCTTGAGCAAGCTCTCAGGCTCCATGCTGGGGGTAAGATGGAAGGGGTGAATAAGTGTGTTTTTGTTTCCCAAAAAAGTGAGAAAGTCATGATAAGAAAAAGCATTTAAAATAAATATATATATGAATATATATGTGTATATTTAAACACATATATGTGAATATATATGAATATAATATGTGTATATTTAAACACATATATGTGAATATATATGAATATAATATGTGTATATTTAAACACATATATGTGAATATATATGAATATATGTGTATATTTAAACACATATATGTGAATATATATGAATATAATATGTGTATATTTAAACACATATATGTGAATATATATGAATATAATATGTGTATATTTAAACACATATATGTGAATATATATGAATATATGTGTATATTTAAACACATATATGTGAATATATATGAATATATATGTGTGTGTATGAACACATGTGAATATATGTATATATACACGTATACTTATATATGAATATATGTATATATGTGTGTGTATATATATTTAGAGAGTGAGAGGAAGAATTTTATTTACTTTTTTCATCTAGTTTTTTTATTGTTGTTGTTTTTCTGACACATAGTTTTGTTCTGATGCTGAGATTCAAACCTAGGTCCTCACACATTCCAGGCAAGTGCTCTACCATGGAGCCACTGCATCAGCCCTAAAATAAATATCTTAGCAACAATATCAAAGTAACACTTCACAGTTAATCATGTCATTGAAAGATTGTTAATTACATGCTTTCACATAAACTTGTTTAGCTTTTACAACATATTTATGAATTTATGATACATGTATTAGGGAGGGTTTTTTTTTAGTTCCTGTTTTGGGTTTTATTTTTTTTAATACTGGGGGTTTGAACCCAGGGCCTTGCTCATGGGAAGAACCCTACCACTGAGCTATACCCCCAGCCCTTTATTTTGTTTGTTTTTTGAGACAGGGTCTCACTATATTGCTGATGCTAGCCTTGAATTTATGATCCTCCTGCCTGGGTTATCCAAATAATTGGGTTTACAAGTATATGCCTCTCACTGTTCACTTCATATATTAGTTTTAATTATTTAGTTTAAGAGTGAAAACTCTCTGGACTCTGAGTAGTAGGCTGACAGAGACCACAGAATGCAATCAAGACCTGAGAACAGGTCACCAAACTCCAGGTTTCAGGCTTTTTCTTGTGAATCTATTGACTCTGTCTCTGGTTCTAGTCATCATAGTGCAGCAGCTCCCCAGATAATCCACTATGTCTCCTATTAGTCCTACAGGTCCTGATGGTCCATTGTTAACTTGCTCCTCTGCTATGAATGTCATCCAAATCATCAGCAAGCTTAAGGTCACCCCAGAGAGGCAGCAGGAAGTGATTGAGGAAGAGCAGGGCCGTGGAAGCTGTGTTGGCCAGCTTTCCAGTACTGTTCCAGATACCAGAGCTAAGTCCACTTGGTGCAAAGGGTTATTTGGGCTTACAGTTTTGGAGGGTCCAGTTCATGATCTGCAGAACTACGGCTTCCAGGCGGGGCAGCAAATCATGGCCAGCCTACCTGGTGTAGGAAATTGTTCACCTCGTGACTTGGACAAAGGTAGAAAGAAGAAGAGACTGGGATCCCACAGACCCCTTTCAGGTCACCTCCTAACGGCCGATATCCTCACGTTAGGGTCCACCAGATTCTAATAACCCCACAGACTGGCAACCAAGTCTTTAACGCATGGGCCTTTGGATGACATTTATATGAGAGGCAGATTCCCCAATTCCCTAGACCTGCCCCTGTTTTGGGACACCAGGTTACTAGTGTAGAAGAACTTGCTTCAAGGTGCACTGAGACAAAGAAACATGCAGACAGATCCAGAACTCCACGCAGTACAACTTCCTGGGGCCTTGTGTGGTCCTGAGCAGCCTTAAAACCAAGTGGATCAGAAGAAGGAGCATATATAAAGGTCAGAAGTCAAGTGACCTCATCTAAGATAGAGTATATATATTTTAACTCAAACTAAAGTCAAAGACTGTAGGTATACTTCTAGCATGGAGGTTGGGTTGCAAAGCTCCTCATGTAACTCTGATGGCCACTTAGAGTAAACTGTGTTGGAAAACTGACCAGGGTTACTCAGGAATAATCACGGCGGTTACAACTCAGAGTAGCTGCAACCAGGGACACCCTACTCCCACCTCCTTATCATGTGGCCTTGGGTATTATTTTTAACCTGTCTCGTAGTGTATATGACAAATTGTAGACATTGAGTCTTTTTTTATTTTTTGGTTGTGTATGTGGTGCTGGGGTTTGAACCTGCATCCTTGTGCATGCCACACAATCACTGCAAACACTGATCCACAGCTCTAGCCCCTAGACATTGAGTCTTTACTATTATATTTTTATTTGTTTATTTTGGTGCCAAGGACGGAACCCAGTGTCTCTGAACCATTAAGCCATATCTCTAGCTCATTGTTACTTTTTTGATACAGGTTCTCACTAATTTGTTCATGGCCTCACTAAATTGCTGAGGCTGGCTTTGAATTTGCAATCCTCCTGCCTTAGTCTCCCAAACCACTGGGATTATAGGTGTGCATCGCTGTGCCCAGCTCTAATGTACTTTTAAACACTCAATTCTCTTTGGTGACATGAAAGGAAAGTCTTTTCCTTGTCCCCCACACCTCTAGAATTTCTTCCTTTCATTGCAGCTTTTAAATTTATTTTCAATAAAACCAAGAAATTACAATTTATAACATAATTTTGTAACAATCATATATTCTTTTCTTGGGATTCAAGGACAAAGGATCCCTATTTTGGCCTTGGTTCAAGTTTTTTTCCTGATAATTCTTTTCATCTGTTGAAGTTTAGTTTTGGATTTGCATGGGTTTTCAAGAGATTATGAAATGTAATCACATATAACTATAGACTGTAGCATATACTTTTTGTAATGCAGGTTTTAACCCAGATTTTACCTGTATTTGCACCTCATTTTGGGCATAGCTTCTTCAATTTTCATTCTACCATCTCCATCTCAGTGCATTAGTTTTCCTGTACTGTATTCTCAATTGAAAGTCTTTTCTCACTGAACCTGGGGCAGAGAAAAAAAAAAGGTTCTAAACTTCAGGTCTGTATAATGGGCTCTTAGTTATTAATTCATTTATATCTTACCAACTAAGAAGCCTTTCCCATCTGTCCTTACACTGCCTTCCCCTAGGTAGCACAGGCATAGAATGATATTTCCTAAACATCTTTCAACATGAAACACCCCAGTTAGGACCTACCAGTGACAACTCACTGCCAACTGGACCAAGTGCAAACTCTTAAGCTCAGGGTTATCACCAGGGTCTACCTAAATATAGTTTGTTTTAAGCAAACGAAAATGCTAACTCTCATTTGTGCCTTTAGAGTTCCCTTCTTAGCCTGCAATGAACCTCTCTTTGTCCCTGTCCTTTTAAACACTCTTACAAATCTCCATTCTAAACACAGTATGACATATTGGAAGTTTCCCATTGTATCATCAACTCATAGTATACCTGCAGTCAAGGTGCTAAAAAATCTCTGAGTCTTAGTAGCCAGAGACAGTATATAATATATATGTTATAATTAATATTACATAGTATTTATAGTTATGGTTAGGACATAATGAGATAATATAGGTAAAAGTAACTGATAGTGTCAGATATCTGATAGTTGATCAGTACTTCTGATTTCTCCATCATAATTTATTAATACAACTAAGTTGATATCTATATTTCTAACTTATGATAAACTTTATGAGATATTTATATATTGTATATTTTCAAAGAAATTGTAACCTCTGTTATACCTGGAATCATCTCTTAAGCATGTTGCCTTCCTCAATTAATCCAGCAAAGGGCTCTACATACAATAGAGGCAGATTTTCAAGATTAAATATAGAGACCATTTTCCCTGACTACTGTGCCTATGAAATATACAGAGCAGAAAATATTCTGTAATACCTTACAGGGGAGGTTCAGGGACAGGAAACAATAGTCTTTTATGAGTCTATGTATGAAAAAGAGGATAAATTTTAAGCCTTAAAATTTTTGGAGGCTATCCAGGACAGTGGCCTGGACAATGTCACCTTTGTATAAACTGGATTAGCATTGTGAATAATTACATTTCCCACCCCTCAATAAAAATATATACAACTTGGTCTTAAGCACTATATATATATTTTTCAAGATTTGATAATTCATTTATCATGTAATCAAACTACTTTCCTGAATATCTGTTATTTTCTAAATGTTGCCCTAGTATTGTGAACACATGCATAAATCTTGCCTTTATGGAGCATACATTCTTTTTATTTAATTTTATTGGTATATTATACTTGTACCAAAAAATTTTATTAGCTTCCATACATTTATGGTTATACACACACACACACATGCACACATACACATGCACCAGACATCTTAGTAATGATTGGAGAAGAGATGAGTTTCTAAGCCTGCATAGTAGGCAGTGAGGATGGAAGATCCAGAAAAAAATAAAGCAAAATTTAAAAAAATCTATAGGTGCTACTTCCTCTCTGCCCTTACATTACATTTTAAGATTTACCTCATTTTAATTTACTAAAAGTAACTTTGAATAATCAGAGCTTTCTCTGAGGTCAAGATGAAGCCTGAATTTCATCTTCTAGTTCACCTTTCTCCTAAACTATCCTGAGCACAAAATTCATCTGGAGTTCTTGTTCAAGTATGGATCACCAGGGTCTTAATGGATCATAATCTCCTAATAAAAAGTCTTAACCTATATTTTAATAAATGTCCCTGTTACCGTTTCTAATCTATCATATTTGAGAAACAAACTTGACGTTTGACTTTGCATTAACTTTCCTACCAGTTTTAACACAACACCAATGTCAGAAATGATCAGAATTCTTCATAAATAACCTAGATGGGAATAACTCTGAAGATCTTGTGAGCAATATTACATATCTCAAGTTGCAGAAAACTTTGGTATACATTACATAAAGAAATGTGAAGTCAAGTAATGTTGCAGTACAGGTACCTTTGAAGGTAAGGAGACGTGACTGTTGGTCTTGCACATGGGACAGCCAGAGATGAAATGTGCTGTCCTGGCTCCTGAAGATGGCAGGGGAAGCACTGGAAGTGAGCCCCTTTGGCTGCCATCCATCACTATTCCACATGATTGTCTTACCCAGCCTAGTACTTTTGGTCAGGGTCAATTCACATTCCCCATTGCTCTGAAATGCTATTAAGATTCCACCCCATGTGCCAATCAGCAGCTGCTTTTTCTAAACATCATTTGAATTCAATATTGAATCCCAAGGAGGAAATGGTTTCACTGTGGTTTGAAATCTTTTCTAACTTTCTCTACCCACATATATTTACATCTCCTGCATTCTTAACTGAATTACAGACAAATGCTTCCTTACAGAGGCTCAGCCAGGAGGACATGCCCTGGGGAGTTTATTCACAGATGAATGTATTATTCACAAGCTTGATCTGATCATACAAACTTTGCACCATAACCACATGCCCTGAGGAAATTCTTTCATAAACCTAAATGATAATATTTAAAATGCTGTAGAATTTTTTAAAAAGGTAAAGCATATGAATTGGCAGGGCATGGAGCTATTGGCAGTTCACAAGCAGGAAACTCACAGAGGAACCTATTGTGAGCTCCACCCCACCATACACACACTCCTTGCCTCTTCTAGAACATTCTTTCCTTTTCTTGAAAGATTCTCTTTTGACAGTTTTGAAGGGAGGAGAGAATGATAAATTAAGTAGAGTTGGTGAATTATTTTAATGATGGTTTCTATGACAACGAGGCAAATACTTCTCATAAACTTTGTGTTTTAAGCAAAGAAACATTAGGGGGTAAATAATTTATCTAAATGGTAAATGTAGTTTATAAAATGATGAAAATCCTGTAGGTCTTTGATTACCATCAGACAGAGAAAATATTTGCACATTAGTATTCCACCTGCAGATAAAAATTGTTCTGTTTCAAGTCAGGGTCAAAATTTTCATAGCGTGAAAGTCTCTAGAATTTCTGGACCTAAAGAATTAAACCTGAAATTGTAGTTTTGAATTCTTCACAGGTAGGCCTCCCTGGGTTCCTTCTGGAGTAGGTTATAACCTAGCCCAAGACATGTAAGTAGGCTCCTTGATTTATTTCTCTTGCAGTTCTTGCCTGTGCAGAGATCCCTGTGGTCATCCTGTAAGTCCTGCCCTGGCTCTGACTGAACAGCTTAAACTGACAGACCCACTGCACTAATGTAACATTTTTGCATTGAGTATTGGTCAGCAGAACACTGTACAATTGATACTTTCGCAGCTTCCAACTCCAGCTCAGCAGAGAGAAACCCATCTATTATTAAAAAAACCCTATTAGTAGTGGTGAGATTGCACTGCACTCTCTCACGATTGCTGCAGAGTGTTATCTAATTGGTTTTTATTACTTCCAGAACCATGGGAGTATGGATCTCAAATGCACATTTGCTAACAGTTGTGTTCTTTCCTCTTGTATTCATTGGAGATGCTTTTAGATCATTCAGAGTTTTGTCAGCAGGAAAGAGGGAAAAATATTAGCATTTTGGAGTACCTGGAAAAAGATCACATACCCAGGATTAGTTTGGCTAAACTCCTCTGGGACTCAAATGCATGAATGCTCATCATACGCGTGGCTTTTCCCGTTATTATCTGAAGTGTAATAAAGCAGACAGTGTGCTCACTTCAGAATTGTGCTGCCACCGATGGCTCATGCGAATGCTATTGTTCATTTTCTTTTTTTTTTTAAGAGAGAGGGACAGTGAGAGAGAGAGAGAGAGAGGGAGGGAGAGAGAGAATCAATTTTATTGAGTTTTTCCTGTGGCCTTCATTGCTCCGTGACTTCGTTGTGTAGGTGGTGCTGGGGTTTGAACTCCCATACTCATGCATGCCAGGCAAGTGCTGTAACTGCCGAGCCTCCTGCCCCTATTGTTCATTTTCTATAAACTTGATTGGACTTGTATTTTTCAACTAAATTATAGACCAAGTTTTCTATTACTTGTTCTTTTCTTTTTTTCATCTAAGAGAAGCAATATCACAATGGGCTCTCATTCTCATGATTGCCATGTACCAAATGTCTTATTTGGGGTATTTATATGTGTGATATCAGAAAAGATGTGTTCTTTTACCAGCCTCAGTGATTACTGTCCCTTTCCCATCCATTTCCATATCAGACATGCCATAGGTTTGGTTTGAAAATATCAGTAGTGGTGTTGGGGATTTAGCTCAGTGGTAGAGCACTTCCCTAGCATGCGCAAGGCCCCGAGTTCGGTTCTCAGCCCAGGGGAAAAAAAAAAAGCCTGGAAAATATCAGTAGTGATAATAGTTGCACTGTTATTTGTGGTGGTAGTGGCTGCAGCAGCAGAAGTATTGGTAATTCTTCTGGTGGCACTGTTTCCAAAAGGGCTTGTTGCTTTACCTTAAATACGTTGCACCAGGGTAAACGTTCCGAACTGGCTGTTTTCTTAAAGAATCTTCTACTTCAGGTCTCATTTTGTTCACTGGCTCCTTCCTTCATAACTCTGGAAACTATGCTTTCGTTTTTACCTTCTCACTAAATTGCTTCCTATGAAATACTCAATGCTGCATACTGAACATGCATTTTTCCTCTCTTAATTTTTTGACCTCTACCTTTCTTTTAAGGATGTGATCCTCAGTAAATAATAAGAAGCTAGTTTGAATTCCTACTGTGTACCAGCTGCTCTTCTCATTTTTTAAATGTATAGTTATCATCAAAGTAGTTCATCAACTCACTGGATTCTTGCAGTACCATAAAGTAAAGAATATTATATTCTCCAATTTATGGATAAGGATTTTGAGCCAGAAAGGAGTAAATTCACTTGTCCTAAATTTCTTACTTACTGGGAAAGCAGGAAGTCTGTCCAGGATGATCTCAGTGTCCTTGATCTCTGCTTTCAGTGGCACTCTGTGCTACCTCTCACAATCTCCTGGGGCCCTCGTCTTGTCCTTGCCTTTTGCAGCTCTCACCCCAAACTCAACTAAGCAAACATGGATGAAGTGCCCGATAGGGGCCAGCTCATGGTCTCCTTCACAGTCCTCTCCTGTCGCCATGGCCATGAATTGTACTCAGGAGAGACAGATTAAAGAGAAAATTATGCTGTGACTCTTAAGGTGTGGGAGCTCTTTCCTGAATGGGGGAAGAGCTGTGATAGGTGCACCAGGGAGCAGCACTGTCCATCCTGTCCCATTTCATAATTATTATTAAATTCACTAGGATCCTCTCAATGCACCAGTCTCATCACCATAAATTTATTCAATTGCTCCCTTTTCTTTGACCTCCAAATCTAATCAGTTATTAAATGTTACTGATCTCCCCCTTTAAAATTCATCTTCACAGCCATAACTCTACTCAGACTGTAATCACTTCACCTCCGAATGGAAGTGCAGGGCTCTCAGCGGCGTTGGGTCTCACAGGTTTTGTCCATTCCTGACTAGTTATCCATGATCCTAATCATCTTCTGCAATCATCTGATCATTTTCTGTGATCCGGGTCAAATGCTAACTCTTCTCTAAAGCCCTTTTGCATCACTCCACAGGTGGTTACCCCACATTCCTGCTCCTTTTGGGAATGTCAACTGTTACATGTTTGTCATATCACATCACTTTAAACTCCCTATGGCCTAGACCATCTGTTACTTTTCTTTGTATACGTAATATGCAGTGGGGTCTGGTAGGCAGTGATGACTTGGTGCCCCCATAAATATATGTATACTTGGATGTCAGAATAAATTAATGAGTGAAAGAAGAATAAGGACACAGCAGGGTCACTCAGTTGCCTACCTTACCAAATCCAAATTGCTCCATAGGTCACTGAAGACCATTGACCTTCCATTAAGTTTGTCTCTAATACTTGCTTGTTGGCCATGGTTTGCCTAAGCGGATGAATTGAACTGTTCCCTTCACATACGTTTTTCAGCCTGTATGAAGTGTTTGGGGCATTCCCTTCTCTTGAAGCGCCCTTTCCCACATATTTTTTTTTATCATTTTTTTTCTGTGTAGTCTTTCCCAAATATTCCCACTTCCACAACTTACTATTCCCTTATTCACATCAATAACGATCACAATAGATGAACAAAGATCTTTCATTTTCACAATTTTTTGAAGTAAAGATATACACTGAATAATTGGTGTGATGGAATTTATTACATTTGGTATCAGGTTCCAGTGATCAAGACTCTGTCTCTACTGTGGTAAGTGACCTTGGTCAATGCATTGCCTGCCATAAGTCTTAGTATTTTTATTTAAAAAAAGGGAGAGTGAAACTCTTAGCCACTTCACAAATTTGTTATAATTAAATGAATCTCACTAGGTAAAATGCAATGCAGTCAAATATTTTGAAAATATGTCCACTATAAATTATTACCCAAAAGTTATTATAATAAATGCTTCTAACTTCCTTCCTAAGACCACAAAACACAGGTGAATCAAAGAAATACCCAGTACATCATCCCTACACTGTTTACATCTGTAGTTTCCATGTTTCTGAAGCCTTTATTTCATTTAGGTCTCAGCTAAATTAACCTTCTTAACAATAGTCCTCAGTCTGTTACCAAATATATTATTTAAGGAGATTCTTGATGATTTCTACACCTTACAACAGTCGTAGAGAGTTAAAACCATCATTCTCCATTAACAGTTGAATAAACTGAGGCTCAAATAAGTCAACTAATGGTGACAGGCTAGTAAACTTGGAGCTGGGACTTCAGAAACTATTTTATGCAGAAGTTCTCACCCTGTTAACAGCAGCAGGGTGCCTCTGTTACAGAGGGTCATGATTCCTTTCCGTTGGTAATCCCATTTTACAGTGAAGGCAGCAGCTTCACAGGTGGCTTCTGAGATCAGAAAGGAGACAGAGAAAGCACCTGCCAATCTGGGTGTCCCCTGTGATGTGCTGTCCTGTTGGGGTCAGCAGGTTGGCTTCTTGCCATCCAGGGATGATGCCTTTTATAATGAGAAAGTTAAAGAGATAATTATGGAAATTAATTCCTGAATGGATGTGGCCTATGAACTCTACCAAGCAGAACTTTGAATATCAAGGGCAGTGCTGCAATGCAGAGCAGACAGGAAAACCTTACCTTAGCCTTACCTTAGCAGTCTCTTAGAGATACACTGAACTGTTTTCATAAACCTCTTATATAGTGTTACTTAATGTGTGCATGCATGTTTGTGCGTGTGTGATTGCCTGTGTGAGTATTTGTTTTCCTGTCACCTGATGCATACGGATGGCCCATTAACCAATCAACTTTTTGGACTAAATAAGATAAATCAAACTAAATGACATCAACCTGCTCTACAAGGATTGAAATAAATTAGGATAAGTGTGTGTTAAATGCCAGGCAGAATGATTGGATTTGAAAAAAAGAGGAAGAAATGAACTGAGAACACATAATCTAATCCCTAATCTGCTCATTTCTTCTCATTCCCATAAACTGCCTAATGTACTTTTGCAGATAGGTGAGAAAATACCCCAGCTTGCAAAACTTGTCAGCACCCCACCACACTGCACTCTAAGTCAACGAGAAGCCCAGACATGAAGAAACAAATCCAGGATCACTGCTGAGAAATGCATTTCCTGGGTTTTTAAATATTTCTTGGTCATAATCTGATTTCTTTGCAACCAGTGCAGATTTATTCTAGCCTTGGGCTGCTGCTAATAGGAAGAGCAATAAGTACATTCCAAATGTGGATTCTGAGAAATCACTTCAGAAATATTCTTCCTGGAATTCTGTGTCTACTAGTAATATCCACGTATCACAAGCCATGGAAGAAAAAACTGGACCATGTATTTCTATTTTCTAATACTGCCAAGGTGCATACCTCCTATAATTTTCAGAGACCCACACTATAATTCATTCTCTGTCCTATGATCTGCCTTTTTTCTCTGTCTCATTAGAGTTAATTCAGTAATAACACCCTACAATCCATTCAAGCAGAAATACCCTTGCTGATTGCAACTTTCACCAGCTAGTCCATGAATATTTCTGTAATGTGTGTGTATGTGTGTATCTACCTGCAAGAGAAAGAGAGAAATTTTCCCTCATCAGTAGATGGCTTTTTATTTGTCCTAATTTTGGTCTTTCTGCCTTTTCCCCCCTCCCTACTTTTTGTCCATAGAAGTTGGAATTCCATATCTCTATACAGTGGCACTATAAGTAAATAAACCCTCCCTCCTTACCAGTTAGTAATGTGAAATTCAGTTTTCTCCTTTCCTTTATTTTTCATTAACTCAACTAAGCAGAGACTATAACCCATGCTTCCAAAGCATTTCGATGTTTCTTGTCCATGCTGCGATTTTACAACTGAGATTTTTTTTGCACAAAGTCTTTTCTTGCATTTCAATATCCATCTTGCTTTTTGTCCGTGTTCCTTTTTCAGTTTCCCACTTACCCCTCAATTTGTTTCCTGTATGTGATTATCTCTTACTGATCCCTAAGTGAATTTGTGAACATGGTTCCTTTCTGCTTCCCTTGCCTCTTGTGTGGTGTGTGTATGTCAATTTCTGCTTCCTCTGGGAGAGGCATGAGGAGTAGCAGTTGCTGAATGGTGTGTATATTTTAGTTTAGAAGATGTAGCTCTATCCTTCCACTGCCTTGTTTCATATCTTTATGCATGAGCAGCATCACACAAGATGAGCTAAGGCTCAGCAGACAGAAACTGCACAATGCACATTCCATAAAAAAATGGTTTGTGTTCCCAAATGAATATGCAGCATTGATTTGTATGGTAGAGAAGTTACAGGGTCTAAGAAGGCTAAGATTTTGTATTTAATAATTTTCTTTTACACAAAGTTCTAAAGAATTGTAGATTTGTATTCTAAAGAACCAAATGGAAGCCATAGAGTTTTCTGCCTTCATACTGAGCAATATGACTACAGAGTCCACATGCGTATTTTGAAGGAAGTGCAAAGCAAGGCACCAAATTTCAAAGGTGTTGGCAGAGACACGTGGGACGAGTAGTCCTACCCATCTGACACCAATTTGACTTGTGCTTCAATATGGCTCTTGTGCCTTGCCCGTGGATATGTTCATAAATTTTCTCATTTTCTCTTTTCCAATGTTAAATTAATTTATTCTCTTTCTGTAGTTAGAAATGGTTTTTTAAACTTGGTGATTGAAAACAAGTAGAAATAGAAGAGGAAAAATGTATAAAAAGCAAAGCTGTAGGATGTATTACCTGTACACTTACTAACATTAATTTCCTTGCACAAATATAGGACATCACATCCTTTTATGTTAAATTTGCATATATATGAACTATACACATATATGTGCATATTATTTAAGTATATAATAAATATATATACATATATACAAACTGTTAGTCAACTTTCATCACTGTGGCAATATACCTAAGAAAAACAGAAGACAGAAGAGAGAGATACATACAGATCCACACCAGGACAATATATGTTATCCAAGGTACACCGCTGAGGATCCACTCCCTTCAACTAGGTTTCATGAATAGCTTCCATCATTCCATCACCTCCCAATAATACATTCAGCTATGAATTTGTTAAAGGATTAATCCATTGATGATATCAGAGCCCTCATGATCAAATCCCTTCCCAAAGCCCCACTCTGAAAATTGCAGCACTGGGAACTGAGCCTTCAATACATGAGCTATGGGGGAAATTGCAGATGTGTACCATGGCACACACAAGCTGATATAGAGGGATAAAGAAAATGAGAGAAAAGAATAAGCTTATGACAATGAACATGGATCATTTCTCCTTAATGGAAGAAATTAATTGAATGGATACAAAATGTGTTATATTAAATAATCTTCAATAATATTAGATTGAAAAAATATACTTAACACTTTACTAGAAGTACTTCTTTTTAGGAAGTATCACCTAAGAAAATAAGGGTCAGAGGAAGAGAAAGAGAAACTAATATTTATTGAGCATCTACTATGTATTCAAATACAGAGTTGGCTGCATTAATGTAGAACAGTTCATTAAATCCTCTCAGTCACCCTAAAATAAGTATTGCTGGTTCCATTTTCATAGCTGTGGATATTTAAGCTCACATAATGTCCTTTACACTATGAAGATCCATCACATTGAGGAATGGTGAAGAGCATATATGACTTCAGATGACTTGACTGTACAATGTATTTTCCTGTTTATTTGATGAAGTCTTTTTTTTTTTCTGTCCATGATTTAGTATTTTCAGTGATGATCAGGTTACTCTCTATGGTTAAGAATGATGCCATGAGGGCTGGAGCCATGGCTCAGTGGTTACAGCACTTGCCTGGTATGCACAAGTACATGAGTTCAAACCCCAGCACTAAGTATAAAACCATGTCTCAGAGCAACAGAAGCCATGTGAAAAACTAAATAAAATTGATTTTATCTTTTTTTCTTTCTCTCACTGTCCCTCTGTCTTAAAAAAAAAATGATTCCATGAATGACATGAGAGCCTCTCTTCTCAGCCTAAGAAATTAATGTACAATTCTGCTGCTTCACAACACTTCCTGAATTATTTTTTTTAAGTTAAGTAGTTTTAACTGTGGCCCTTCCTGATCACCCAAGGTAGATGTTGTAGTTCTTTTTCATTGCTGTGACTAGAAGACATGACAAAATACAAATTTAGAGGAGAAAATGTTTATTTGAGGATCACATTTTCAGAGATCTCAGTCCATAGATGGTCAGTTCCATTGCTCTGGGCCCAAGATATGACAGAACATTGAGGTAGAAGATTGTGGTAAAGGAAAGTGTCTCAGGACATGGCCACCAGGAAGCAGAGAAACTGAATTCAGCTCACAACACAACACATACACCCCAAAAGCACACACCAATGATCCACCTCCTCCAGTCGCACCCTACCTTACTATTGTCACTACTCAGTTAATTCCTATGGGGGATTAATATTCTGACTAGATTAAGGCTCTCATAATCCAAACATTTCACCTCTAAATTTCCTTTCGTTGTCTTACACATAAGCTTTTGGAGGACACTTAACACATAAACTGTTAACACTAGATAAACAATATTATAAACTCTCCTGTGGACTCAGGAAGAAAGAGCTCAGTCCTAAGTTCATACCTGGACTACTCTGTCTGGTTCTTCCACAGCTACATCACTTCTAGGGTGAAGAGTTAACAACCTAAAAGAATGTCCACCTGGGTTCTGACATCTCTTTCTTTAGATGTGACCCATGCATCCTAAAATTTCTTGCTCAGAAACCCAGACATATCCCCAAGTCCACAGGGCCTCTTCTTGCCTATCCTTGCAAAGGATGACCTAAGAATGGTTGCAGTGGCAGTTACTGAGGGTGAACATGAGGACCCGTGGCCTCACAAATGTTTGCAGTAGAACTGAGGCCAGGGCAGGAGAAGAAGAGAAATCTGTGGGCAAGGACCAGTCATCAGGGGCAATTGTCCCATTTGCACTTTCTTCAAACTTGGGATTCCAAAGAATGGAGGATGCTAAATGGATGCCCAATATTCTAAGAGAATATGCAGGTATTATTTTGATAAATAGTACACAGGCTTCCACTTGTAATATTGCCCTGGGTTTCATACATAATAGAAAATGGCCTAAGGATCATACTACCCTGATTATATTTTACTTAGTTTTTCATGTAGCTGTCATTGCTCTGAAGACAGCATGTGTGAATGGTGCTGGGGTTTGAACTCACATACTCACGCATGACAGGCAAACGCTGTAATCACTGAGCCGCTACTCCAGCCCCTGATTATATTTTACTAAGGGAAAAGACACATCTTATTATTCTTAATTATAGTTGCAAACAATTCACGGATATTAGTTTCTCTAGCTGCCTCAAATCTCTTAATGGGAATGCGTACATAGATGTTTGATTTGAACTTCTCAGAACTAAGAATTTTGGAACACCAGCCCCCATACGTATTCCTTCCCACTGGCAGATACACCAGGCAGCTCATGTCTTCTCTATCCCTGGATTCCAGAAAAATATGAATATTCATGATTGGGACTCTTAGCTTCTTTTATTGGTAATATTTTAGAATTGTGAAAATTAAGTAAGTACAGTGATCGACACAGGGCATGTTGTCTCACGTGGTCCTTTCCTAATGAAGGGTAATTTTCCTTCTGCCACCTCCTACCTGTTAGACCAGTCTTTCGGTGTCAGTTGGGAAGATGAGATCCCATACCTGTGGCCAGTCTGGTTTTCTCCCACCTCGTCTCAAGTCCTCCAGCACATCCGTCTGCTCCCTTATGCTAATAAAGCATTCAGTCTTTTTTTATCAGGTCCCCCTCAACAACCAACCTAGATAGGGAGCTCACTCAAAAGCTGCTGTCACGTCCCACCATGGCTTTCCTTGTCTTTATCCATGGTTTCATTGTTTAGTTCCCACCCCATGTGTTAATTTTCCCTGAAGTGTGGTCACATCATCTCTGTCACTGGGCTTTTAGTCAGATGAATGTAAAAACTCTTAGCCAAGAGATCTGGCCTGAGTTGATAGAAAATGTCAGAGCTCATTTGCTTAAAAAGTAAAAATGAAGTCATCTGCCCTGCTTATCTTTAGCTTTCCGCAGACAATAGCAGCTGCTGATTTCAATCTGTTATGATAAAGTGTTGCTTATCCTCAAACCCATTGCTTTGCTCACACAGGGGTATAAAACTGAGACCTGAGAGAGCAGCTTTGCCTGTGGCTCAAACAGAGGTTCTCAGGCCTGTTCTTCCATAGAGAATTTTCCAATTTTTATTCACTGCTTTTCATACTCGTAGCATATTGAGGAAGATTTAGATTTGGGATTGCAGCTCTTCCTGTTTTTTTCCTGCCTTATATCAGCATGCAGGGTATGATACACACTTTGGTACATTTCAAATTTACATATCTAGTAGCTTTGTACAGGGCAGTATGGGGAGATAAGTGTGCCTTGCAGTCCTGACTGTGCTTTGAAACTAAGAGTGGTTGGAGGAAACTGTATCCAGAGGCATGTATTCTGGAAATACTATTATTAGGGATGTTTCTCTGTTTATTTCTTAAGCAGTCTGTGCACCAACAACTCTGAGTGTTAGGATAGCTTAATGAGGTGCTAATGAGCGAAGAAGAACTGAACTCTATGCTGTCCCCCTTACTGCATCTTTTACAAGGGGTCAGAAGCTTTTTGCATGTTTCTATGTGAGAAAAGTAATTACTGTACTTTCTAATCTCATTTCAAATGTCATCTATCCAAGCAATCTGTTCTCAGGTTTCACACATGCACACATGCTCACACAGACACACAAACATACATGCCTGCACTTGATTTAAGTCAGTACAGGCAGAATGGATGAGAAGTGGATTATATAAAATGGAAGGAAACTGAGCCTCTCATCTCTATTCATTTCTCCTAGAGGTAACTGCTGACTTATTGACAATGAGTTTGGGCTCAGCTTGAGCCAGTCACATATTTCATTTGGAGCCGACAGGTTACAATCTACCTATTGGCATCCTGCTGGTATCACATGCGACACACTGGTGATAGCTGCTGCATGCTGGACATGTTCAAGATGAACATCTTTGCAAAGGGTTTTCCCAAAAATGACTAAATGACTTTACATATCTGAACCAGGCATTTCTTTAAGCCCAGGAGAAGAAAGAACTTGGGTGCTTTAAAGCAGCACCAAGAGAATACCTTTGCACACAAAGAACAAGGAAGTGATGACGCAGAATTATTTCCTATCGCACTTCTAAAGCCTAATGTTTTAATCAAGTATGGACTACCAGTCCTTTGCACAATTAGGAAAAAGCTTCAATGTAAATGGCCCTGAAAGATATGCTGATTCAACTCAGTGATCAAAATTCATTTCCTAGGTAAATTGAGATTCTACCACATATTTATTGCCTACAGTTTTTTGAGGACTTATTTTGTAGTTTGATCTGTGTAATGCTTCCAGATGCACTAAAGCAACATTTTAGGTAAGCTAGGAATCTTTTTAAACTCTGGTAATTCCTTAGGTTGGTATGGTTACAGTTTTTTTGAAACATTCGTTTCTGTCATTTCAATATAACTGTCATAAGGGATCACACAAATTCTGCAGTGGCTCAGAGGAAGCAATCCCATCTAATTTGCAATATAGAAAGACTGTTAGGAAGAAGTTGTTGTGCAAGTTTGCCTAGAATGATAAAAATCATTTCCTCGGGTGGAATTGAAAGCCATGTTTTATAGGTATCAATAACAACAGAAACACCATCTAGGCTAAAAAAAAATCTGGGTCATTTTCTGAAAGGAGTGTGCTTCGTTTAGCTGGAATTTTGGACATGCTGCTTCAATTCCATGTCATGTGGGGTCTTAAGTGTCAGGTAGAGTAATTAGGATGTAATTGAAAGTAGTGAGTGGCTAATGATGGTTTTTAAGCGTAGGATAATAAGACGATAGCTGTATTCTAGAAGATTAATATGTCAGCAGTGTGTAGAAGTGGGAAAGCTGAGCCTTTCATTCAGGTAAGGCAACATGTGTCTCAATTATACTGATACCAGAGTGGGAAGAAATCTCTTTTACAGATAAATTCCCCAGGCTGTTATGGCATGCTGAATGTGGCAATATAGGGAGAGGGGAGCATCCCAGAAGATTAGCAGCTGTACATTTGCAATGGAAGCCTAGAATAATGATGGTAAATTGAACAGCAAGAGACATTCAGAGGAGAACATGCCCAGAGTAAGGAGTAATAACCTGAGATGTTTGAGGAAAGAATGGTGCAACAAGGTCCATTTTTGTGAAAGGCATAAAGCACCTGGATGGGGAATGTGGATGTCCGAGGTTGCAAATAAAGACCTCAGACCTATATTCAAAAAGACGTTATTAAATAGAGCAAATGATGACAACACTAAGGAAGACAATGCAGTGAAGAGTCTGGGGGTGTATGAGAGGCATTGGGGGGCACATAGGTAAGAAATAAAGAAAATTGGGCCTTGATGAAGCTGCCATGGAGGCTAGGGGTCTCTGGGACTCTGGATGAGAATAAATGATGTCAAGGCTCTGGGTTGGTTCCCTGGTCCTGCCAAAATAAGCAAAACACTGAAAAACAAACATATACACAATTCAAAAGCAAAGCAAATAACAAATTTAAAAGCTAGATTCAAGAGAATGGAACCACACCTCCAATGCAATTAGATTGGATCTTGGAACTTTCCAGAGGACAGCTATCAAAGTAGAAATGCATCACAAAAGTGATGAGGAAGGGATAACAGAAAGGGGAGCTAGTGTTTGGGAATGTGGCCTTCGGAGTGGACTGGGGGTTAGAGGAAGGGGTCAGGTCATGGGACAGAAGGAACAAGGAGCTCTATGAGCATGTGTTCGGTGGCTTTATTTTTATTTATTTTAGTCATTTCTTTGTTGGGATAAGTAAGAATTGGATTGTGTGTGAAAAATAGACATTGGGAGGCTGGGGATGCGGCTCAGTAGTAGGGTGCTTTCCTGGCATGTGCGAGAATCCAGGTTCCATTCCCAGCTCCGCATATACACTAAGTAGAGGAGAAAAAAAAATCAGATGAAAAAAGAAAATAAAAACTGACTCTTTCTCTCTCTCTCAAAAAAAAAAAAAAAGAAAAAGAAAAAAGCAGACAAGGAAAGTGAAAAAAGGGAGAGTTGAAACTGAGGAATTGGAAGTGGGAGAGAGAGGATGATGGAGAAAAGGGAGAGAGACGAGAAAGATTTTGATGGATCAAGATTCCTAAAGAAACTAGAAGGAGTTATGTTCAATGTTCTCAGTGAAATGGTCTCAGTAATAGTGTTATTTAGATCTGAAAACAAAATAGGCTTTTATTTTTCACAATGTAAATAAAGAAGGCTAGATGGTTATAAATGAAGAAGAGTATCCAGGTAGAGAGGAAATTTACTGTTTCTTTTCTCTGAAGAGCTTTGGACCTGGAAGAGAGAACATGTAGACCAGAGATACCCAAGAAAAAGAGAGGACAGTGGAAGAAAACAATAGGAGGAAGAGACTGGAGGACTGAGCAAAGCACTCCTCTCCCTTGATTTGCCTAGGGCCAGGTGTGTACAGAAATCTCTCAGACTGTGTTCTTAATTCAGCCAGGGAAATCAGTGTGCCATATCATATTGACAGCCTGACAAAAGCAGAATTATTCCTGTCACTTCAGCTGCCACAGTCACAGACCCATGGAGGGCCTCCCCTCACTCCAACCACAGAAAATATAATTACCACTAAAACTGAACAAAACTTCAGAATTTTATTTTAAAAATAGAACAATCTTGTCCTCTACAGCTAAAAATCATAAGACACACAAACATTTATTCAGAAAGCTGAATGCGGATCTGAAGCATGAGGGTCATTGGAGAGACACCACTCCTTCAATCCTCCTTCAGTCTTCACAGAAGCAATGTTTATTGACAGAGAGGCCATGGCTTTACTGCTGTTGAGTTTTGAGCTAATTGAAATGGGAATTTTCTCCATTTCTGCCTTAGGTAAAAATGGAAATTGTTGATGACAGGAATGTCTATGTCTTAATTCATAGATTTTGGTTTCAAATGTATGCCATCAAAATAAAACTGGTTTGACATTTCTGAAGAAAACTGGTATATTACTTAGGCTCTCTGGAGAAACAGAACCAAAGGAAATATATAGACTCAAAGGAAGGGATTTATTATGGGAATAATCTCACATAGTTATGGAGGCTGAAGAGTCCCATAATATGTTCTCTGCAAAATGTTGAGCTAGGGAAACAGGTGATGTGATTCAATCTGAGGGCAGAGGTGAAAGAACCTGGGGTTACCTGGAGTAACTATTAGAGTCTGAAGGCTAGAGAACTTGAAATGCTTAAGTGTGAGGGCGGAAGAAGGTAGATGACCCAGCTCTGGAAGAGGGACTGAATTCTCCATTTCAATCATTCTGGGTCCTTAACTGATTGGATGATGCCCATCCACACTGATCCTAGTAGATCGTCTTCATTCAGCCTATTGATTCAAATGCTAAATGATTTGGAAAAATCCTTAAAAATGAACCCAGAAAATATGCTTCATCAACTGTCTGTACAACCCTTAACCCAGTGAGTTGACATGAAATTATCAATTGCAGTGTACTGTTGACTTCTCATGGCTAGAATGGTCTTGGCACGTACGGCTAGCTTTGCAGTTAGTACCAGAAAACGTCATAAATATTATTCACCTTAACGGTGTTTGACCCAAGTCTGTGCAAACAGCCTTTCACTGAATACTTGCTTCAAAAAGTAGAAGTTTCAAAGATGTTAGAGTACTGTTTAGTGTTTGGACTAAATGAACAGAATACCACTAACACTAGATTAGTGAGTCCAACACAAGCAAACACGAAGCGTACAATTCCATTGAAGTCCTGAGGAAAGTTCGACCAGTGTAGCCCAGAGAGGATTAGATGCCACTTACCTAATGAATATGAGGATAATATATTAAAATTACAATCAGCCAAGTTCCATGCAATAGAGCACTTGCGCTTTCATTCAGATCTTTAAAAGATTTATATGTATATCCCCCATCCCAGTAATATTTTATATAAAACACATCATCCAGGGCTACTTACCTATTTATGATAGTCCTCATAATTATTTGCTAGTAACTTGGTAACTGAGTTTGCTGTCCCCTTCAACTCTGAAGGATATGTTAGAATCTCTCAAATAACTGATGCCTTCAGTGACCCTCCACATTCTGGCTAGAACACAAGATGATGGGAGACACCCACTAGGACAGGTTCGTGACTGTGTGTAAAGGGGTGGTCCCTTTCTGCTATCTTTCATCCTAGCCACTTCTTGGAATGAGAACTTGTATGTTGACTTACACGTATCTATTGTAGTCTTTGACTAGTGGAGGCTCACAGAATGAATGGTCTTCTCCTGGCATCATCACCTCCCAATCCCGATCTTGATCACTGTTTTAAAAAAATTAATTTGTTTTAAAATAACCTGCAAGCTTCATGGGTAGTACCATGTTGGCCTTCCGTGGCAGCATTGCCCTAGAACTCATGAATTAGCATAAATAATCAGCTCTGGATAGTGGTAAACTAGTTCCCTAAGTTGAGTTGGGAATCTAAATACAAATTTGTAATTTGTAATTTTGTTGTGAGGCCAAGAGAAGTCATCAACTCAACTGAGATAGCCCAATGATCAGACCTTCCCATACTCCTCTGGCTAAGTCCTAGGAAAGGTGAAGCACTCCCAAACAACAACTTAATAAATATTTTGACTCAAAGATAAAATGTTTGGCAAAAGAGAGATACCAAGCCAGGGGTGATCATTATAGTATTCTATTCTTTTTAGGTGTTTGGAATCGTCAACAAAATTTTGCTTCATTTTGGCTGAGTAGAGACAATGTATGAGCCAGACTGGGTTATGGACAGCTGCCTGTGTGCTGTGAATTGACAGAAATCTGAGCTGGGACTTTGCCTCCAAAGTAACAATATCTGTCTTTGTACCCTGGCAACATCTTTTTATTGGGTTCTGGCTCATATATTTAGATTTAGAACACAGCTTCACAGGCAGAAAACAGCGCACAGACTGAAGGTTCCCAAAGGCAGAAAAACCTCGTAATGTAAGATGTGTGTTCGACAGGAAGATTGTTGGTAGATTTCTCAGTCCCTAATGTCATACAATGTAATTTATGAACATAATATCACATGCTATATTTGGGTCGTAGGTTGTATAAAGCCCTGATCCTTCAGTAAGTACAGTATATTGCAGCTGAACATAGAAAGCTCAAAGTAGAGATAGATAAAGGGATTCTATCCCTTCAAAGGGTAGTTAACTAAGAAAATGTACTTTGAAAAAGGCAGATGAAGAAGAATTTTATATTTTTTCAAATGATACAGGAATGGAAGTGTTATCTTTTGTAGAATGTTTTTCATAGAAAACTTAATATACTAGCAAAGTCAAAGGAATTGATTTTCATTAATGCTAATGAAAGTAAGGTTTCCTTTTTAAATATTTTAGCATAAACTTCCTTTAGTAATCTTTCATTAATAAAAGAAAAAGAATTAGAAAAAAATCTTTAGACCAAATTTAAGTTGGGATATCCTTTAAATAATTAAGTTTTTAATTTTGAGTAACCAAAGTAAATGGAGTTGTGTTCTTTCATAAAGGGAAAACATCCTTGAATAAGAAATTTACTCATTTTTGAGTTCCATTTAAGCTATTATTAAAACCATAATGTCATTTGAATGTTAAACTTGTAATAATATTCTACCTTACGACAAATTTTGTTAATTTTGGTAAACTTGAGTCATAAGATATGGAAATTTAATTTTATGAATTTGTGGCTAATTGTGACTTTGAATATAAATTTTAATTGAAGTCATCACTTGTAAGTAATCATTATTGTAAATAATATCACAAAGTGTGAAATACAGGTATAAGAGTACTTCTTTGAAAAAAACCTACATGTTTTATCCCATATAAATATCTTAATAGGTTAGTGAGTCCACTTACTGGAAAACTAGGTTAGGAATTTTTCAATTATAAATGAAGAGAGAATGAGTTCTGTATTAATGCTCGTGTATGTCATCTGTGAAGGGAATATGTGAAACTTAATAATTCTAACTATCTCCTTAAACTCAGTGTAAGTGCATGTCACTGGTCCAAAATTTCAACTCTGCAGCCACCAATCAGCTACAGGAAAGGGTTGTTCAAAACAAGATTCAAAGGCCTCTGACAAGAATAGAAATTATATAACTGGTTCACATGTCCTTATCTATCCTTTTTCTGAACAAAAATGCTGCACTACCTGGCCCAGGGTCTTTAGTTCCATAACTTGTGGGAGGCAGGCATTAAACTGCTAAATTCTAACACCATCTGTATGACTTAAATCCTAAGAGATATATTGTCTCTGCTGCCAAGGCCAGAATCAACTTCAGCTGCCAAATGTGAGACTGAAGGAAGAATGTAAACAGCTTGATAGAGGGGTGGTTCCTGGCGCACCTGTGGTTTTGACAGCTTTTGCTGCTGCTTGAGGAGGAAACAGGTTGCCTGTTTGTTCTTCAAGAGCACTTCTGGCATCCAGGTATTATGCAGGCATGCACTGCCAGCTGTGAGAGATGCTGCTTCCTTGTCACTTCAGAGAAAAGATACTCCGCCAGGAGGGTCCCTTGCTATTTCATTCAGGGGCCCGGGGAAAGAAAGACAGAAAGGATCAAATGCAGCTCACAGATCACTTGAGGGGCAAGGGTCTGACAGGAAATAACTCATTTCAAGTGTTTCACACTTGAGAGTTGTATGAGAGATACGAATAACGTAATTGCAGTAATTTTTGAAGATATGAATCCACTAATGGAAAGGCTAAAGAAAAGAGTAGCAAGGAAGTTCATATATAATGATTTTGACTGCCTGCTTCTTTGTACATCTGATGTTCCATGCTGGTCAAGAAAAGTTAAGTAGGATAAAGTGTCTGTTAAGACATGCTAAATGTAGAAACTTAAAATATGAAATCATTGGGTCACCTTCTAAGTTTTTAATTGGAGGACTATAGTTCACAGACTACCACTATTGTTTATATCATTTATATTCTGATTAAATTGATTAAAAATTATATATAGATACCTTCAATATTTCACAAATAAGCATTTAAAAGTATTTTCTTTCAACTATTAAACCTACTATAGGACTTCAATAGTTCAAGTAATGTGATTTAATTAATATGATGGATCAACAAAAAGAAGATCTCTTCTAGTTTAGAGTAGACTCAAGAACATATGAAAATTTCATGTTTGATTAAAAGTAAATTTCAATTCAGTAGAAATAGGTGGATTATTCAACAAATTGTGAAAGGCAGTGGGATAGCTAATAGGAAGAAAAAACAGCTAGATTACTACCTCACTTAAACTAAAGACCATACATTAAGGATGGATGAAAGTCTGATACAAAAATTAAATAGAATCAGAAGAATATTTAGAAAAGTATATAAGAAAATCTTATATCTCCTTGAGTAAAGAATGCCCTTTCAATAAAATTATAAAAATTAGATACAATAAAGGGAAGGATTTACAAATGTAATAAAATAGCCCAAAAAGCTTGATAATAACAAAAACAGTAGGCAACTATATCTAATGGCTATGTATTATATATTTCCAAAAGAATTAAAGTATTTGGAATATTTGCACCATAAGGCACTGATAAATATTTAAAGAGATAGGCTTACACTGATTTAAACATTACACAATGCATATAATGGTACTCCATATATACATACAATTTTTAAAAAACCAAATACCTAAAGTTTCAAAAAACAAATTAAAATATGGTTAATTTAAAAGAAAATGAAAAAATTTTGGAAATATTTGCAATAGCATCATGGATAAAGCATCCATATCCTCATCATATAAAAGCTGCTTTGAATCAATAAGAATAAACAATGTTAACTCTGATAGAAAAATTGGTGAGGGATCTAAACAGATAATAAGTAAAAGAGTAAATATGGGGGGCTAGTAAACATACATGGTGGATGGATACATAGACAGGGTGTACACATGCAAGAAAATGAATAAGGAGATAGAAAGGGAAATGAAGAGGACTGAAGGAAGTGGAAAAGAAGAAAATTAAACCAGTGTTTACCTAATAATTTAAACAAAGATTTGAATGGACCATGCCTGCTCATCAATACACAGTATTCTAATATTAAGTGTACATATGTTTAAGCCAGCAGTCTTAGTTCTAGAAAATTACTCTGACTAACATTTTTTATATATAGTTTTGTTACTAGGAATTGAACAGAGGGGCACTTAACTGCTGAGTTACATCCCCAGCCTTTTTATTTTGTATTTTGAGACAGGGCCTTGCTAATTTTCTGAGGCTGGCTTTGAGCTTCCCATCCTCTTGCCTCAGCCCTCTGGGCCTCTGGGATTATAATATGTGCCACTGCTCCTGACTGGCTAATAATATAGCTATAAAAATATTCATAGCAATATGTTTTATAATAGAAATTAT
Source organism: Aplodontia rufa (assembly GCA_004027875.1). NCBI lineage: Eukaryota > Metazoa > Chordata > Mammalia > Rodentia > Aplodontiidae > Aplodontia > Aplodontia rufa. The sequence goes on from PVKS010000252.1 coordinate 170,404, forward strand.
AAGAAAGAAAGCAACTTGTTTGTCAGGATAACATTTAATTGAATAATAGCCCATATTATAATTAATATTTAAAGTTCCATTGAAATGCTGATGTAGAATTTATTTAAACACATGTCTAGAACACCCTGGGTAAGGAAAAAAGAGGTTGCTGAACAGTATATAGGGTATATTCCGGGTTCTACATCCTTGTGCTCTTATATTAATGTATGTATATATGCACACATATCTAAAATTGTGGATTCCAAAGAATGTTAATAGTGGTAATATGTAGGTAGTAGCATTTGAGGTACTGCATCGTTTTGCATTTGTATATTTTTGCTATTATTTCATTTTTTGTGACTGAATGTCATTATTACAAAATGATTATAATCAATTTTCAGAAGATAAATGCATTTTTTAAAATTTTAATTTTAATCTGTTTCTTCAGATTATTTTATTCATTGTACATTTTACCTCGAGTGAAATGGGATGATTGTCTATGGATTTCTATTCTAGTAACATTTTATCTGGAATTATGTATCTTGAAGGGAAAGCTCCCTTGTCCTTATCTTTCTGTATTTACTGGTCATTCATTCCTGGTGCATTTGTCATTTTGTTTAATCTATAATTCAAATATGCTCAGCATATCTCATAAGATTTGATGATCTAGCTTATAATTGCTTTCATTATTGTACAATCTTGAAATTTGTTAGGTCAGTCAATAGGGTTATAAATAAATGATTTTCAACCTCTTCTTCACAACAACTCTGATGCCTCCGTTTAGTTTTGAACATGTCTTGATATCCACAAAAAGCCTCTAAACAAAATTAAGCTTAATTCACTCTGAAGGAAAGTACTTCTACAGACCATTTGAAGGAAGGGGGGAGCCAATTTAAATAAATTATCAGATACTCATTTTGTACAGATGAGTGCTGCTAATTACAATCAGTTTTATCTATTCATTAAAAGTAGTCCAGCAAGCGTGAATCAACATTGTCAGCAGAGTCACTGCTGTTATTTGAATGCCTTATAACATTTCCTTAGATAAATTACATTATATTACATATTTTAGAAGTTTTTACTAATTTAGGTTATTTCCTAGACATTTCCAATAGTGAGGCTTTATGAAGATTACACTTTTTGCATGCTGCTTTTTCTTTAACATATATAGCTTTTAAGCATTTTCCATACAGTCCCCTCAATTTCCCCAATCTTTGTATATTCTACCTTTAAATCTTCAGTTGTTTCACAATCTCAAATAGTTGTCTAGTCCAAGCAATGCGCTTTTGGAGAATCATTCCATTATCCTTGCAAAATTCTTGTTTTGGTGTAATTCATTCCTTATTTGACTGTTTCAGGATGGTGTCATGTAAATTATCACATTCTCCATTCCATTAGTTTCAAGGCTTCTGATGAAAAACCTAAAACCTCTATATCCTACTTGTGTTCTTCTTCCCTAGATTGTTCATGGAAAACCATGTGCTGATTCTGTTTGGTTTTGTTTTATACATAGGTTTTTACTATAGTTTTTTTTAAAAAAAAAAAACTTGTATAAAGGATTCCTAGCAGAATAAATGGTCCCTTTTGTTTACCTCTTTATCCAAACATGGTTTATATTGACAATGTGACTTCTTGTTATAACAAGTCCAACAAATCATAAACCTAAGAAGTTTCTAACCAGGCAGCCATGTCCTTGCCACCTGAGATAATAACCTCACCTGTGTCCCCACATCATTCTTATTTTCTACATTTTCAGTAGCTATCAATTTCTTGAAAGATTAGCTAAGTGCACATATTGTACAAGCATTAGCTTGTACAATACTTTCATGAATTAAACAAGGCAGAGGGCATTTCTGTCTGTTTCTATTTGTTATCAGTATGTGGCACATTTCTTGTCACGTTACAAATACTTGCCAAATATTTGTTGACCAAACTGATGTATTCTTTTTGTCAAATTTAAAGTAGCCTGAAAGTGTAGCAATGTTTTTCCACATAATAGTTTAAGTAATCATGATAAAAATCACAACAAGTACCTTCCTAGAGCCATGGCTATCTGATGTTTACTAGCAATGGTATAATTTTAAATTTGAGGATTCCTTGCAAATGTTTTTTTATCAACTTGGCAATTAATTTAAATCTGCTGTAATTAATTTCTGAAAAACCTGCAAACGCCTATTAGTCAGTATTTATAAACCAGCTGATACTAACTTGGGCAAGCGGGTTGGAATAAATCAGTCTATATTAGGTAGATATGCTGCCCTGGCACCTATCCAAATGAAGAGACTATTTCAAAGTTTTAGAAAAGGTAATTAAATTTAGCTTAAAATGCATGCAAAAGTCATTGTCTGATGTACTGGTCCATGGAAATAAATAATTTCATATTGTATTAATAGAGTATCTATTTACCAGGAGTTCAGAGTACCATTTTAATAAGCGGATATTCATAATACTCTTGTACACTAGAAAGGAGATGCATGTTTAATGCATGTTATTTATTGAAAAATAATACTTCATGGAAGACCATAGGCAGATTAACAGGTATTCTTTCTAAGATATAGTCTAATATTGTCCTCAGTGCAATGGATCACCCAGAACCCTCCCATCAGTAGGACTATGATTTTACCTTTCTTCTTAAAAAACAAGCAGATGATCCCAGCCTCCTCTGGAGAAGCTTATGTAACATGGCTATTCTCAAAGGCTTTACATATGCTTCTGTGTCTTCATGCAAATTTCAAGGTTCCGTAGCTTCTAATCTGAAAGCACACACTATAAATTTCCCTCACAACATTCTGCTTAAGATCCTGCTCCCTCCATCACCCCCTCCACCTCTGCACACCCAGATATACACCCAACAGCAAGGCAAACATTTATATGCTGTACATTACCTGTGGGCTCTTCCCTAGATCAGAGATTATAAGTGTGGTCTACTTCTTTCAGGCAAGTTACTTGTTACCAGCTTGGTCTTCTGTAGATCTTCTTCATCTTGTAATCCTCTTGACTACCTAGATTCTTAATATGTCCCACTTCTCCCTACTTTGGAATATTTGGGTTTTCAGAATTTTGTTGCATATTTACTTACTCCTTCCTGTATTCAATGACTCAGGAGGTTGACTCTATATTTGTTATGCCTGTCAGGACAAGGCCTTCTAGAAAAAAAGAGAGCTCCTTGAGATTTTTGCATTATTAGGGTATCCTGATCAATTTTTCTGCCTGAAGATACCTGCCCCATTATCTGCCTCCTCCTTTAGTAGGCAGCAAAGTCTCCTCTCCTTAACTAGATTTTTGTCCTGATTCTTCAAGGGATTCAGTTAGGTGGCTACCCAGACTCCAAAATGACTCCTCAAAAAATGCAACAACATTGCTTTCCTCTAGTAGCTGCTCACCACAGCTAATCTACACCTGATATATGGAAACATGTTGTAGAATCTTCTGAGTTGGTGGGATTCCAGAGTGTAGAAGGAATTATGTTCATGGGTACCAGAAATAAATAAAGAAAAATTTAACAGAACTCTGGTAAAGGGGAAACCATGTAAAATGCAATATATTATTTGCACTGGACCTTGGTTTTAGCTGAAAAAAAAAAGCATATCATATAATTTAGGAAGTGTAATCATAACCATGAATGGGTTGATTTTTAAAAATTCCATTAAGTATGACATCTACTATTTGTACACTTTGAATTTCAGTAATACATATGTTATTTTTATAATAATCTTAATTTTTAAATTATGCAATGAAAAAAGAAGAAATTAGAAATTATTAGGTAAATTTATTCTTTAGAACTCTTTAAGTAAGTCAGACTTTAAAAACATTCTTAAAGTATTTCCCTAGTACCTTAACAAGGATGCCCATCTTAATTTCATCAAGAAAATGGGAAAGCAAGTAAAAGATGATGATGAATTCACATCTGGAAATTTTTCCACTAATGTCTGTGCATACATGTCTAACTGCTGGTGTGAAATTCAGTGGCTATGTGTTTTCTTTCCCTTTTCATTTTTCTGGAGAGAAGAAAATGAATTTGATTTGATTTTTCCAGTTTTAATTTGCTGAAATTCAAACGGTTCAGAAAAAGGACACATCCTTGTAAATTCTAGGTGTTGCAATCACTGTGGAAAATGGTGATTTGATTCTATTAACTCACTAATTCAATTAAAAGGAGGCTTGCAAGAATCATCTTAGAAGAGCTTCTGAGCTCTTTACTTAAAAACTGCAGTATAACCTCAGGGTTTTGCTGAAGTGGGGCCTATAGGTGTAGAAGCCTCTGATAATTTTCTGCAATTATACTTTGCTAAATGAGCAGAACTGCAGTTGGCTAGGGAATGTCTTTGTGTTCCCGGTGTCTTGGAAGAAGCCTTTAGCCATGTAGGTATTTTATGTTAATGCATTTCTTCCTGGAGTTTGTGGAACTGATATGAACTTAGGAGTAATCCTAGAAAGAGAACAGGGAATCCCCAGGTCCCTTGAAACCATCCTGATTTGTCCCCAGCTGAGTTCTAAGTGGACCACTCTTTCCTTTCTATATGTGAGCACTTGATCATAAAATATTTCCCTTAGAAACAATTATTAAGATGTTAATATGTACTGGTGTCTTCTTCAAAGGCTCACTATGGCCCTCTGAACTCATTCCACCTTCACAATGAAGTAAAAAGCTTATTAAGTAGTTAGTCCAAGGTTAAACAGTGAGTAAAGGCAGAGAAAGAACTTGAATTGCAGAGCCCACACTTCTCCACTATTTGCTGGTTTTCATCCAGCCATGAAGACTGTACACTGTTCACTGAGGGAAGATAGCAACTTGGATTAGATTAGCAATATTAAATTTCATTCCATATTCTTTCAAAGTAGATTATCATATAATGCACTCTGGATTTTGTTTATTAAACAAAATTAGAAAGTAAATGTATTAGTCAGTGAAATTGCAAAGTTTCAGTATGTTGGAGAATAGGTTTGCTACTTATGAACTATGCCAACCCATTGATCATGGTGAGAACAGGAGTTTCTGAGCCATCTCGGCCTCTTTCACATTTCTCAGTATCTAAATGGCAATTGGGTGTCTTTTTGAATCTCGTTCAGCTGGCAAGCTAAACTCTTGGTTATACTTCAGATTTTTATCTGTCTAAATATATAATTCAAATACAGAACCAGTTACTGTCTTCAAAAGCCAAGTTATAATTAACATTAGAAGTATCTTTTATAGAAAGATAACCAAGATGGACAGCATGAAGTATGGGTTCTAGGGCTGAATCTACTCCAAATTAGTAGTATGATATTGCACTATTAGCTTTCATTTACTGGATCTCAATTCCCTCTTATAGGAGTAAAGGACCTATAAGAGTTTGTGTCATAAGACTATGATTCACTATAATGGCAAAAGCAAAACATATATCCATGGTAAAAAGGCCATGATAACATTTTCCAAGGCTTTCATATTAAGGTGAGTAGGAAGAAGGAAAATTAATTTCTAATATTCTAAAAAAATTCTAGGAATTATACAATGTTAAGTTCATCCTTTATTTTTTAGCCTTTTCTTTAAAAAAAAAATCTCTCCTTGGAGGGAAAAAGAAAGAGAAGAAAAAGGTTAAGTATCCTTACTTATTACGGCTCAAGAAACCAGTTAACAGTGCCTTCGGGAAATTGAATAAAATTATTATTTTTTTCTTTGCAAGAAAGAAGAGACCTTATGTGCTATATCCCTTGGCTCAACCAAGAGAAAACTCTGTCATTCCTTGTGCCTCAAGAGGGTCCTGAGCTGCTCACTGGGGCTGTTTTCCTTGTATATGCATGAATGTGAGGGCTCCTCTGGGTCATTGAAAAACACATTGCACAGTCCTGCAGTGTAAGGTTTGCCTACTGATGTCAAGGAAGGGAGATGCTAGTTCCACAGTCAACATTCACAATCATAAGTCACTTATGTAAGAATATAAAATCATGTATCAATATTGAAGAAATATGGATTCAAAGGGATTCTGATCCCTACAATAAAAACCTCAGGTGACTGAAGCAAGCCCCCAAACAGGCGTTTTCTCTCTGCCTCCAAGACACTTTGAAGGAAACATCTAAGAAGTGGTGATTGTGAGTATATAAAATATTTATTGGCATGGATTGCAATATAAATAAAATGTGAAGGTTTTTTTATTGTCAGATGCAATTTTATATTGTGAAACTAGTTTCCTTAGAGTCAACCAGATCAGACTGAGAGGATTGTTACCAGCTTTGTAGACTGGGCAATTTGCTTCATTTTGCAGAACCTTAGTTTGCTCACTTAGGAAAGAGTGATGATGATAACTTGTCATGAGGACTAAATTAGATAACATGGGTAAGTGCACTCCTCAGTACCTCGTATTGTAAGATTTCATAGTAACCATCTGTTTCTTTTCTCCTCTTCTTCTATAGAGCTTTCATAGTTTTCATTTAGATTATTTGAATTTTGACAAGTAAATATCGTCAGAATTTACATGTTTACAGCTTTCAAAGGAAAAATGTGAAATGTGGATTAATTGCCAAAATAGTAGCAGAAAACTTTGTTAACATAGTCATCTATTTTGGGAATTTATGGATTTTCACTGACACAGCAACACTCTTCATATATACTTTGCAAAATTTATGTACATGTACTCCCTGCTCATAGAATACACCCACCTGTGATCCATAAAAGTTGCCCCATTTGTCTAAGTACAGACTTAGATTCCCTAACTCTTTCTTAATGTTGAGGTTGCTTTTCCTTTTCTTTCCTTTCCTTTTACTATTTCCTTCACAAATATGCATTAAGCATCTTATTGTGAACCAACCTCAATGCAAGTACAAGAGATACAGACACTGGAAACCATTCTCAGGCTCATAAGTACGTGAAAGCAAAAGAAGGCATGACTCCACCAGAAAGCGAGTGGGGCAGTAGCGTGTACACAATTGTGGGAAGACCCAATGAACGGCCCATCTTAATTCCTTTATTACAGACCTGGTATCCACTCCTCTTAAATATAGTCCATAGTAAATTTTTCTTTGGGTCCAGAATTCCATCACTAACATCCAGTTCATCTCCATAATACCATTTATTCATGAATTCATTAAATTGAGAGTTGTTAGACATTGCCATTTGTTGGCATTCATGTAGAAAGCCTGTATGTGTGCGTATTGGATGGGCATGCCCTAGAAAGAAGAAGAAGGACTGAAGATGCAACCCTGCTTGGATAAGAAAAGTTTAGTCCTGAATAATTTCAAAATCAATATCAAAATTGAAGTCATTTCTCAAAAGACAGAAAAATAGAATAACCCATGGAAAATGGAGGTAAAGAAACATACAAGCAAGGGAAGAAAATATACAGCTATAAGAGTCAAATGCATTTTTAATAAAATCAGCAATGTTAAATAAAGAGTATAGATGAAATATGGTTTTAATTTTGACTTATTCAAATTATAATTGTATTTAGACCTTTTTCAGTTCTTAGTGATTTTGACTTTTATTTAGTAAGTATATTCTTGCTCTATACTTGGTCATAAAAGTCACAGATCAAAGCCAATCACACTAATTATCTCACTGGGCATGTCTCCCATGTTATTCAGAATGTATATGCACTTAGTGGTTATAAAAATTAGAATAAGTAACAAATTAAAAATAATAATGTCAGTGACTATGACACACCCAATATGCCTGAATGAATAGGAACATCTAATGAGATGGCTGATGTGGGCAAAGGTAGTAGCAAGGGCTGAGATCCATGCCCGCTCTTACAAGGACTCAAAGAGACAAGTGTTACAACTGAGACTTAGTCATATCCTTTGAGCAGTACTTGGGTGAAAGCCATCGAAGTAGTTGTCATAACACTGACATATATGAAAAGTGACTTAGAAGAAGAGCACCCAATCTCATAATGATATATTGATATGCTTCCCTTTCTCTTGCTGGTTTAAAAGGTCCTAGGCTGAGGGTGCTCCAGAGTGGTTCAAGAGTAGTCAGTCCTCATACTTAGAAGCAATCATTCCCCAAAGCGGTAATATCATCTTCAGTAGCAGGGAACCAGCCTTTCTTCATACCTGAGTCTTAGCAGGAATTGACACATGCCTATTTTTTTGCTGCCATGTATGCAGGATCAGAAAGGGTACAGGTTGCCTTTTAAGTTTTAAAGTGTCAGGATATTTTTTCCCAATGAAATGTTATTATAAATGACTATTGGTTTATAGATTGCTTAAAATCCCATAACGGACAATTATAGTTTAAAAAGTCATTTGTAATAGGCATGTTTATTTCATTTCTTGTATTTCTTATCTCATTTCTTATATGAGAAAATGATTATTTTAGTTCTGTCCTTACTCTTCAGACTTGGTCAAGTCCCTTTTATTTATGCTTCTAATATTCTTCTGAAGCACATCTAGCAATTTAAAATGTTGTAGTTTTATAAATAGTTGCAATCTTCCTCATCAGATTGTAAGCTCTGCTAGGAAGAGTACAAATCCTCTTTCAATCACCTTGTGGCCTCAACATCTGTCCCAATGGCTGGCATATGGTGGACATGCTACAAATTGTAGCAAATGAGTGAAAGGATGAATGTGTGAATGGATGTTTACTCTTATAAGGGGCTAGGCTAGATAAGGAGGTTGTTCATTAAGATGAAGAAGCAAGAGAAACGACCTACCTTCTGAAAACCCAGAGTCTAACTGGGGAAGGAAACAAAAAAAGGGGAACATATAGAGATAGCTACATATATAGCATTAATATTACGTGATAAATCATGGATAAAAATAAATCAATATAGAAAGAAAAGGGATTAGTTATTTACAATATAGTTTTAATGGGAAATATAGATTTCAGGTTTTGAATAACTGACTTACATATTGAGCTTTGTTCATTTACTTTTAGGTCTAACCCTACTGTAACATTCATTCATTTCAAAACTGGTATATAAAAATACACTGTTAAATAGAATTGTATTAATCTATAAATTAACATCAAAATGAATATTTCAGTACAGCCACAGAACAAAATAATTATTGTAATTAGCCCAACAGTTAGACACTGTAAGATCTTTGAGTGTCTATTTTTAGGAAAACAATAAATTGTATTCAGTATAGGGTTACAGAGAGATTATTACAATACATGCATAAGACTTGTTTGCTTATGAAAAAGTTGGTGAATGGATTTGGTTTGGAACTCAACCCTACTAGTGTGCTCTTAGGAAAGCCTCTAATTTCTTTCAGCTTTATTTTCCTCAACAAAATTGGAATAAAATCTTATTTTGTAGAATTGCCATACGATAAGCTTTAACATGTAATAGTGTTTGGCACAAATTATGTGCTCTGCAGATATTGCCTTTTGACATAAAGATGATTGTGATTATTTTGGAGTCTACAAAGAACTACAAATTGACGACTGTAGTAATCAACTATAAATACAATCTGGGTCTTTTAAAGACATACTTTACAGTTTATTCTAGCAGGAGTTTTGAAGAAATATGCAAGGAAAGAAGTAAGCCTGTAATGAAGCAGACATGGCTATCAAAGCAATTTAATATGATGCATAAGGGGCTATTGGAATACTTCAGTGATAAACTAGAAGAATTCCATGAGGAAGGTGTTTTTTTCAGCAGGATTCTCCAATAGTGCAAGGAAGCCATTCTATCCACTGTAGAATGTTATGGACCATGCTAGTAGAAGGACCTGACCATTGAAGATGGGAACAAAACATTCATTCTGCAGAGAATGAACAGTGTTCCTTCAGCTGAGAATAGAGTTTAAGGCCTTTCCAAATGCCTGCTGGGAAACCATGCATGTCCTTTTGTCTTTTTTTTTTTTTTTAAGAGAGAGAGAGAGAGAAAGAGAATATCAATTTTTATTGAGTTTTTCACATGGCTTTTGTTGCTCTGACACTTAGTTGTGTACATGGGTGCTGGGGTTTGAGCCTGTGTACTCACGCAAGCCAGGCAAGCGCTATAACTGCCGAGCCACAGCCACAGCCACAGCCCCCATGTATGTCCTTTGAATGTCATAAACTCACCTATTTTCCATCTCTTCCAACTTTCAACTGTTTTCCTAACTTTATTTGTAGCTTGAAACTTTAGTTTTCTTTGACATTTCTCTCTCCTCTTTGCCTCACCCAGCTAGTCTTCTGCATCCATCATTGCTCTTCCATTCTCACATATGTCCTTTCCATTTCCACAGTCACATCCTTGCAGAGGACCTCACCACTCTTACTAGGACCATTACAACTGCTTCAAGTTCCTTATTCTGCCACCCACATCCAGAAAGTTTGCCTAAAATTGTCATGTGTTCATGCCAATTCTGTTGAAGCAAATTCTGTAGATTTTCATATGGCAGGCAGGAAAGAAAACACAACTACATTTCTCTTTGCAGATCAAAGTTCTCCAAAGATCAGTTCTAATTAATCTTTTCTCTCTTATTTCCCAATGTAAATGTCTCTCTACTTTCTTCTTTGCCCAAGATAGAGTTAAAATATTTACTTATTTGAAAGTCATTGGCATCTGTTTGAATGGCAAAAGCTTTAACGTGAGCAATAAGAAGCTTTGGAAAAGCATTGCTCACACAGCCTCTGGTCTTCAGAAAGGTCTGGATGATGAGTCTGCCAAGGATCTCCTGGTGGGAGATAAGGTCTTCAGTGCAGAATGGCTCTTCAGAAAGATAGCACAGCTGATGGCTTCATTTAAGTGATCTAAGGAAGTGGCATTTTCCTGTGTCTCTTGGCTAAATAAGATTGAGCATGTCTCCTCTAAAGAACTGGATATCATTTATAAAATGACTCACCACTGAATCATCTGTACTCACCACCACTGGAATTTTCCCAGTGTACCGGAGAAGATCCAGGATGAGTTTGTACTGCAAAGCACATTTACCATATTGCGGATCTCCAGTAGTCCTTGCTTACTCAAACCCAAAGTGAAGTAAACTTAATAAAAGAACAAAAAAAAAAATAAAATTTAGAAAACAATGACCTCCCTACACACTGTTAGCTGCTTGCCCAAAATTTAGAGGTAGGAGACATGGCCCATTAGCTTCACTTTTCTTATATGGGCCAAACCCTGAATTATGAATTATATAAGAGAAGGGAAAATAGCTCCCTTATGTAAATACATAAATCACAATTAAGTATACACATAAAATATAATCAAGTCTTGTGAGTTTCTTTCCTCTTTTCTCTACTGCAGTATTGAGTTGGAAATCATCAGTAACTTTTGAACCCAAATCCCATTTCAAATCAACAGAATGGAATGGCTCTTTGATCGAATAAAACAAAGAAAACTTTAAGAGTAAGTTTTAATCGAGAAGCAATACCCTAGCATTCTGATACTTTGTTTTTTAAAGAGAGAAAGACAGTTAAGGAGAGAGAGAGAGAGAGAATCAATTTTTATTTAGTTTTTCACATGGCTTTTGTTGAGGACACTTAGCTGTGTATGTGGGTACCTGTGTGCTCATGCATGCTGGGCAAGCGCTGTAACTGCCAAGCCACTGCTCCAGCCCCACATTCTGATACTTAATGTACAACCAACAGAGATCTGTATTTTACTATGTAATGATTATAAATGGAAAATATAGTTCAGTCTCAAAAAGACAGTTTAAGTGCTCTGGAGAGGTTTAGTACATGAATTAGCAAGTAACCATCTCATTGTGACAACCAAAAATAGGGGTGTGAAGTTGGCATTTCTCCTTCTGTTGGCTCAAGGGGAAACAAAAATAACAATATTCTTCCAGCGTTACTGTTCTAGTGGGGGATTGTGAGAACCAACCACTTGTAACCTTATCATCCCAAAGGGGGATTTCAAAGTAGCAACCAATATGTTCCATTTCTACAGTGCCATGAGGCTCTTTCAAGCCACTGACCATTTAACTGGTCATAATTCAAGAGTCGACTGAGTAAATGAAACTACTCAGTTATTTTCCCTATCTAGTGAAGAATGTTGTCTTTGCAGAATTTGAGACCAATTTCCCTATTATCATAAAGGTTCACTACATGATGAGAACAAAATCAGTCATCATTACAGCCAAATAATATACAATGATTTGCAATTAAGAAATATCATATTACCACACTTTGGGCCTTCATGAGCTCTCTCCGAAGTAGCTATCAAATAGTAACATTTATAGTTAAAATAAATCTATAAAATTAATTTTACAGATGAAATTCAAAAAGCAATGACAGAGAGAAATTTAGACACCTTCAATGAATGATCACACAGTAGTGGGGTGGAAATAGAATTAGTACTCTTGACTTTTAAAATGTTAATAATAAATTTTTGAAAGCATTCATTGTCATTTAATATTTATTCATCTCAATGTAATCCTCTTTTGGAAAAACCGGTATATGCCATAGCTGGATCAAAATAAACCGAACCCCACCTCAGGATAAACAATGAAAAATATAGCCCATTAGTGAGGACTGAAACTTTTTTTTTTTAGTCTAAAACATACAGGAAAGGATACAAACCTTATGGCCCATTTATTCTCATGGGAGACAATCTCAGAATTAACAAGGAAAGCTATAACATTCATGGTATGATGACATCATTAGTAAAATATAAATGCACACCATGCTTAATGACATGTTGTCTCACAACTGAGCCCTACTACCTCCCAGCTTCTCTCTTGATTCTGTCAACTTTTCTGTAACCAGTGCACCATATCCTGAAGTTATAAAAGACCATTCTCTTATAGAATCCTCAATAGTTACCCTGAAGTTAAAGGCTCCAATTCAAAAAAAGAACCATCCTTTTGTTGAACAGAAGTTTATAAAACGTTAGGACAAATGGAACTGCTATAGACACTAAAGCAAGCTTCATGAATACGTTATTTAGATATAGCCCAATAGTGGTATTTGGTCTTAAACTGTTTCCTTGGCAATGACCAAATTAAAAATAGGAACTCTTCAGTCTACACATATTCTCTGAGAATCTAGGACTTTGAAGATCACTACAACCTAAGATCTGAAGATAAGTAACTTTCACTTGATTTTAAAATAAGCAAATAAAATGATCATTTTAAAATAAGTTTGCACATGTATGTGTGCATGTACTTTTTTGCCATTATGGAAATAATTTTATTCCCCTACTCCCCAGAAGGAGGAGTACAGTCCACCCACAAATAGCTTAGAGTGGGCTCGGAGGTTTTATATGTTAAATAATGACTTGGGGTGAGTGAGGAGGGGCAGCTGTCAAGGGAACAGATCAATTGGCCAATTGAAATGTCATTTCTCCACTCACTGGAGGATGTTGCCATGTCTCTTTGCTGTCTCTCTCACTCTTTTTTTATTCTTTTGTATTTTGATTTAGATATAAAAGCTGAGACATAATTTAAACTGACAGCAGAATCAAACAGTGTGACCTTGCCAGGATTGTTTCAGGCCTTCAACACAATCCGCTGGGGGCAGTGTAGGCAGAGAGAGGGGTAAGCAAGAGCGAATGAAGAAGGGTGAGCAGCCTCTCTCCAGATGGCCTTGTGACCCCTGCTCCTGTGTTCCTGGAGGGCTGGTCCCTGGTCTCCATGTTTCTGAACCTGTCTGACATGAGAGTGAGAGTGGGAATGAAACGGAGCAAATTAAAAATAGGGTCCAAGGAAATGACAAAGAATGCAACAACAGACTGGTGATGAGGATAAAGCCTCCGAGTGCCAGGTGTGGAACAACAGAGTTAATATTTCAGAGCTTGGTTTTGTTCAGGTAAAGGGATGTAGCTGGTGTCCATTTTGTAAAAGGATAACCAGATAAACGCTACTTTTCCGGTGGACAGATACCAAAAGGATGGCAGGTAGAAGGGCACTTAAGACCTTGGCTCACAATGAACCCCCAAGAAGTTTTTGAGTAATAAATGTAATTCATATACCCAGAGGTAGCCTAGTAGGCATGCTTGAGAAAACTACAGCTTTTAGCTTTCTTTATAACTCCAATTTCCAGTATACTAATTTGCAGGATTGATGATATTTTCTATTCTCCAGCACAGTGTCAGATCGTAGGATGCTTATCACCAGGTGTCAGTGGCTTGGGAGTTCAAATTAGCAGATGAATAAGCTGAAAGGTTTCACTCCAGCCAGGCCCAGGAGAGTCCTGCATTGGAGAGCACCTTTCTGGGCCAGTGTTTCTTTGCCTTGGAAAATGATGGGAAACCAAACAAGTCCCTACATAATAGCTATTTTTTAAACAGGAGAGTGGGAAAGGGTAGGAGAGTATGGCAAGCATGGGGAGCTGTTTCTCTGAACCAGCAGTGGGAAGCTGTAATATGTGAAAGAAGCTGTCTAGGATCAAAGAGTAGTCTGGAACACATTCATGGCCTGACCGTGAGTGATAAAGATAATAACAGTGCCACTGCTGCTTAATAAGTGTTTGCTTTGTGACTGAAAAGCTTGATGTGACATTTCAGGTAAAAATTGTAGCAAATTATTGAGTTAGGGGCTTAGAAAGTGTCAGAGGCAAGTTTATACCCATGAAGATTGACTCAAGAGCCTTCTCTCTTAGTACCCCAATTGGGGTACCCTGTGCCATCAGCTAATTGTACTCTTCCGGAGTCCTGATTTGAGGCCTAGGAGTTTAATGGCAACAATGAAATACAGAATTAGTTTGTGTCCTTGGACAAACTTAATATTTAGTTGCTAAAGAAAGACTAAGACCGCAACTATGCCAATTTTTCTTTAGAGGCAGATGACATAATAAATAAATAATAAAGATCCCTCAGAAAATAATTGGAAATGATATATAATGGTGACCTAAATGGTGCTTGCTACAAATCATGACACAAAATGAAAATCACATGGCGAATCAATGAAGACTGAAACCGAGCAAAGCCTGAGAAAGTCTGCAGGACATGGGGAACGAGAGGGGAAGAGAATGGCATCCCAAGCAGCAGGAACAGGGTGAACACAGAGCATGTCACTAGACGGTGAGTTGACTGGAGAGATCAGAATAGAGGGCTTTGTGGAAAAGCGAGGAGCTTTTCCTATTATTCCTATTTCTTAATAATAGAAGACCCTGGATGGGGAAGAAAACTCTTGTAGGTTTCTGAGCAAAGATGTCACAAAGATTCCAGCAGAGTCATGGAAGACCATTGCTAGAGCCAAGCTGAGGAAATGGAAACACCCGCCTAGGACAACCCCCCCATATTTTTTATTGGTGCGTGATAGTTGCACATATTGGTGGGGTTTGTTGTTGCATGTATATGTACACAATATAACAATATAATTTGGCTAATATCCTTCCCAAGCACTTATTCTCTCACCTATCCCAAGTCCTCTGGTTCCCCCCTTTCTTCTATTGATCTCTCTTTGATTTTGCTTTTTGTTTTGATTTTTACTTTTCCAGTTTTTATTGATTCTGTGGTAATTATTTGGTATCTCATAGTTACAAAATATACATTTTTAATGCCCCTGTTTCTCCTCCTCTTTTACCTCCAATTCTTCCTTCCCTGTCCCCTTTTCCTCTAGTCTACTAGATTTCCTTTATTAATTTTTATTCGAATGGTTCTTTATGTAATCTTATCCTTCCCTCCCTTTTTCCTTTATTTCACTCTAGCTTCCATAAAACATTCAACCTTTGAGTTTCTGGGTTTGGCTAATTTCACTTAGCATGATATTTTCATTTCCATCCATTTACGGGCAAGTGTCATAATTTCATTCTTTTAAATAACTGAGTAGATCTCCATTGTGTGTGAGATATATATACATATATACATATATATATATATCACAATTTCTTAATTCATCTAATCATGGGCATCTGGGTAAATTCCATAATTTAGCTGTTGGGAGATTGTGCTGCTATAAACATTGATGTGGCTGTGTTGCTGTCCTATACAGATTTTTGAACTTTTGGGGAAATGCCCGGGAGTGGGAAAGCTGGGTCATATGGTGGTTCTGTCCCTAGTTTTTTGAGGAATTTACATACTGCTTTCCAGAGTGATTGTTGATCTTTGGAAAACAAAATCCTCTCTGAGCAGATAGCGTAACTTCTGCCAGGTGCAGCCTTGACATGTGAAGGCCCAGCTTTTCAACAAAGCCCCGATGCCAACAGAGCGGAATTTCACGCAGGAGGAATACATCAGCCCTGCCTTTTTCCCAGTCAGCTCACACATCTGAGATATAATGTATGGGTTTCTCCTACTCATAGCTCCCAAAGTGGGAGTGGGAGGAGGCCCAGGGTTGAAGGTGCTAGTTTCAGGCTTGTAAATACACCTTTTAGTTGAATAAGAGCTATCATGTGTAGCCCTCGCTCCTCCCCCACTCCTCCAGCACAGCCTCATTCTTCAGCTAACTGGAATTACCACATCATTTCACTCCATCAAGTTTCCTTGACTTGGCAGTTTTTCTGATTGCCTGGCGGTCACAGACCATGCTGTGTCTTTTACTGATAACAGAGCTGAGAAATGAGGGAATTGGAAATGCACATGGATTTTCTGGGGACCCCAGCATAGAGCTGTCCCTGAGCTGGGATTTTTGTTGTTGTTGCTAAAACAGAAAATCAGATTATTTGTTTTCAATCCCTGGCTCACTAATTTCTTTTTTGCCCCCTCCAGTTTCTCTGCTTTCTCTCTACACACCTCTATTGGGCAGTCCCTTTGTACATTTGTGAATAGAAATTGTCCACAGATAGACCAGGGACCTTACTGACTGTGGCCACACTCCATCATTCCTGTTTAAGGAAGATATAATATCTCTGCAGTCAACCACAGCAACCTGTGTCCAAGGCACCAGATCCTTCGCAAAACACATTTCCTCATTTTCTGCTCCTTGGAAACCTTTCTTCTCGTCATTATGTCACCATGGGCTTCCCAGGCGCAGGGTCAGAGACCCTTCTTTTGACTGAGATTCTTGTACACAATTCTGTTAGAGAAAGGGGAAGTGCAAAGAAAGCTTAAGTCAGTAGTGAAGTCCACTTTAAATGCACAGTGACCTTCACTGCCTGAATCCAGCACCTGTCTTCCCTTGCACTATTATCCATCAGCTGTTGTAAAAAGTAGAATGCACCCATCATTTAAAACTACTTCCTAACTTGAAGTTCTTATTTTAGAGCCATTTTAGATTTTCGTAAAATTGCCAAAATAGTACAGAGACTTCTCCATATTCATTATGCCTGTTTCCCCTCTGTTATTAATGTTACCATATTAGGGTGCATTTGTTACAATTTGGGAGCCAATGTTGATGAATAATTATTAACTAATGTCCTACCTTATTCACATCTTCTTTTGTGTTCACCAGGTGTTCTTTTGCTGTTCTGGGATCCCATTCTGATAACACATTGCATTTTATCATGCCTCTTCATGCTGCTGTAGACTGTGACAGTTTCTCAGGCTTTCCCTGTTTCAGGTGACCTTGACAGTTTTTTTTTTTTTTTTTTTTTTAAAGAGAGAGGGACAGTGAGAGAGACAGAGAAAGAGAGAAACAACTTTATTTTAGTTTTTCACATGGCCTTCATTTCTCCAACACTTAGTTGTGTACGTGGTGCTGGGGTTTGAACCCGGGTCCTCGTGCCTGCCAGGCAAGCGCCGAAACCGCTGAGCCACCGCTCCAGCCCGACCTTGACAGTTTTGAGGAGTATTGGTCAGGTATTTTGTAGAATGTTCCTCAATTGTAATTGGTTTGTTATTTTCTCATAAAGTAAGGTTATAGCTTTTTAGGAAGAAAGTCACATAATTAAATTACCATTTTCATCACATCATGTCAAGGGTACATATTATCAGTATGACATTTCATTGTTCATGTTGACCTTCAGCACCTGCCTCAGGACAGTTCTCAGGCTTCCCCACTTGAAGATTGCTCCTTACTCTCTCCTTATTGTTCTTTATGGAAGGCAGTCACTATCTGCAAGCTATACTTAAAGAGTGGGAATTTATGCACCATCTCCTTGAAGGTGGGGCATC
Source organism: Aplodontia rufa (assembly GCA_004027875.1). Taxonomy (NCBI): domain Eukaryota; kingdom Metazoa; phylum Chordata; class Mammalia; order Rodentia; family Aplodontiidae; genus Aplodontia; species Aplodontia rufa. Next base: position 188,223 of record PVKS010000252.1, read on the forward strand.
TACATGTATATTTATGATTTTTTTCTAAACATTAAATTTATTTATCTTCCTTTATTTATTCAAACATTTATTTATACTAGTTTTGACTCATGAATGTCTAGTTTATAGTTTAGGTTATATTCCAATGCCGCTTTATTTTGTTTTTTTTTTAACTATAACTTTGGTTACAGGAGCTCTTGTGGTGTCTTCTCTGTCCTTTGACATATTCCCATTATGTGTTTATTGGTGAGCATTTCCTTTCTTCCTGGCAGTACAGGTTGTTCTAGGTTCATGTTGAATATGTCCTGCTGCCATTCTAAAATACCTCATTTCTTCAAGGAACCCTGGATTATTTTATTGGAGAATAGTATTATAAATCAAGATCTGTGGAAACCAAAATATTTGAACACCTAACCCTGATATCTTGTGTCAAGGTCTATTAGTTGATGAGTATAAATTGTGCAAGCTTTCAAGATAAATATGAACATTTTCCTTTAAAAGAAGAAAATGGGAAGGTGCAGGTACAGAATTTCATCCTCTTTCTTGTGGAGTAAAGAAAGTTTGGGAGAAGCAGAAGGAAGAACTATTGAAGGAAAAGAGATAGACTTAATTTCAACTAAATTGAGTAGATATCTGGAACTGATTTTCAAGCTTTGCAAGATAGCCCCAAATTCCTTTACACAGAGTGTGTTTTAACTTCCTCCCTAGAGTTATCATCATGATCATCTGTTCAACCTGACGGCAGGTATGAGTGTGTAGGTAGGATATAGGATATATATATATGGAGAGGGAGAGAGGGGGAGAGAGAGATAGAGATAAATGCATGTATCTATGTGTGTATATGCATATGTACACACATACTATATATGTATACACACATACATACATTTACATCTCTATGTGTATATATACACATACTACATATATACACACACACACACATTCATGCATACAATTCTCCAAACCAAAGAACCACTGCAAGAAGTTTGAGCAAAGGCATGTGAAGAATCATTAGCAGTCACAGGACCGTTATGATTACAACCTGCAATGTTTGTAGTATCATCCTCATTTCCTAAATATTAAATCTAAGTTAAGTGTTACACACAACCATCATTCACAGAGTGAACATAAAATGTAAATCTGCTGTCGTTTCTATTTTAGCTGAAAGACCTGTTCACAAAGCACATTTTTTAAACAAGCAGATACAAACCCTAGATAAAACATGACTAAAAAGGGGAGAAAGAAGGCAATGTTTCATTAATGAGCTGTGGTTAGGATTTTCTTTGCTTTCAAGTGTCATGTTCGAGGCTTAAGCACCTGTGATTTAGAGAAAGAAGTCTGAGGACCTCTGGATACAGGGGTTACATGAGGTTACTGATCTCAACTACAATACTTCTAGTGAAGGAATAATGACCAGGATACAAGCAGCACAGGCCTTTTCCTGATACACTGAAGGCATTTTACTCAGGGTCAGGTGTTGCCAGAAAAATAACATGGGACAACAAGTGAGATGAAAAGAGCTGGGTGCAGCTTGGGGAGTGAGCCCCGACTCACTGTTTCCATCGCCTCTTACTCTGTACTCTAGCCAGTGCCAAGTTCATGACTCGCCCTTAAGTGTCACCTCTGTTCTTTTTTAACAAGGATGAGATAAGCATAATAGAATTTATTTCCGTAGAACCTTTGGTGTGCTTCTCGTTGCAGCCAAGGCTGATCTTGAAAATAAGCAGAACCAAAGAAGCAAGAACGAAAAACAGAAGGAAGACACAAAGAATACAACATAGGAGTGGGAAATTCATATAGTTCTTGTTCTAGTTTTTGCAATGAAAGTGACCAAACCCAGGGCATCACACTTGCTAGACTAGTACTCCACCTCTAAGCTGCTACATCCTCAGCCCTGTATACTTGTTCTTGATAAATTTCTTAATATATGAAAGAAATAGACCAGGAATAGAAAGATACCACATCTTCTCACTTACATGTGAAAACTAAAACTTTGATGTCATAGAAGTGGAATACTGGTTACCAATTTTCGGAGATTAAGGTGGAGGAGAAGATGGGAGAGGTTGGTTAACAGGAGCCAAGTTACAGTTGAATGGAAGAGAAAAGTTCTAGCGTTTTGTCACATGGTAGGGTGACAGTAGTTGTCAAAAATGTAAATTTCAGAATAGCTAGAAGAGAATATTTTGAATATTCACAACACAAAGAAATGATCAATACTTGAAGTGATGGATATACTAATAATCCTGATTTCATCATGAAACATGTATTAAATTATTACATTATTAAATTATTACATATTATTACATAAACATGTATTAAATTATTACATTTTATCCCATTAATATGCAAAATTTTATGCATCCATTGGAAATAAAATATATGGGAGTAAATAAATGGGCAAATCCATCTGGTAACAGCCCATAGCGCACCTGCACACTCTTCTCTTTTTTCTCAGATATTTTCCTTCCTAAAAGCATAGAAATATGAGTTGAGAATAACCTAGGGGGTAATTTCTTAGCTGATGAAAGTTTATTTCTGAGAAAAGGAACTTCTCTTAGAAATGATTGCAAAGCCAACATTTCAACTCATGTTTTCTGCTTTCTGTAATGTGAAGGGCTATCCTCCCTATCATCTGCTGTGTCCTTTTTTTGTCTTTCCCTTTTTCATCCTACAACCATCTCCAACCACACACAGAGTTAGTCCTATATTTGTTCCTGTTTCTGCTATATTTGCAACTTAACTTATGGATGGAAACATGGAGCCTCACTGATTTCTGGCAGAGCTCTGCCTCATATGCTGACGAGCATTCCCTGGTCCTGGGCACAGGTCCAACAGCAGGTGCCTTGCTCAGCAAAGGGCTCTGTAGTTGCATCTCAAAGGAGGCAGGTAGAGGTCCAACACTGTCTTTCTGCTGCTTGGAGGTTATGATCTACCACCAGCATCTCTCTCACCAGGTGAAAGGATGGGAGACATTTGCTGCCAAGATTGGCAACACTAGATGTGGGAAGCAGCCATAGGGAGCATCTGCAGCAGCTTAGGGATTCTTAGCTTGATGGATGGGTAAGAAGATCTGATTAGGCATGTGAGTTTGTTTACATAGGACTGTTGTCCATGAACCTGAGTAGGTTGACCTTCAGGTCACAATGAAATATCTATGCATTTTCTCAAGTTGAGAGTGAACTAAAAGGTAAGGTCCAGAGGACCTGAATTTAAATCATCATAAGGCTCTTGGGGGAAAAATTGTTCTTATTTAATAATGTGCATTTACTTTGGTAGATTGCACATTAATTTAGACACATATAGAATATATATGACAGTTATAGTTATAGATGAGCAAATGGAAGGTAATAAAACAGAGCTTAAAGTTTATAAGAGGCATGATATCTTAATATTAATAAAAGGTTTTGGGCACACAAAAGGAATGGTGTAGCACACACCATGGGATGGGTGGCACAAAGGCAGCCAAGAACAAGGTACGTATCAAAGCAGTGAAAAACATTTTAAAGAATATAAAAGATTTCAGTAGGGGTATAATAAAAGAAAACGTTGAAAAGAATGACATGCAGGCTTAAAATGTCTGAGGGAACTTTGTCCTCTTAGATGGGCAAATCAATGAAAATATTATCTATTTGAGGGCTGATTTAATTTTAAAACCATTTAGGAATAAATACAGCATGCAAACGATGCACTGGAAATGCTAAAGTCAGAGACCTTGGTTTAATTAGCAAAGTCTGCCAGGCATCCAAAGATACATAATGGAACCTAAATTAGAGTGATAGCAATGAGAAATGAAGGTTAGGATGGATAGACAGATGGACACATGAAATATTGCACTGAAACTATGGAGTAGCTCTTGGAATGAATTTCCTTTATGGAGTCAGGGAGAAGGGTTTAAGAAGGATACACAGCTTAGATGTGGAAGTGATCAGACCACAAAATATTTCTCCCAGTTGACTTAAAGGGGTTGATCAAATCAGAGTTTAACCCTAGCTGATTAGGAAAATGGTAGCATACCTGAAAATATGAAGAAAAGCCAAAGAGGAGAAATATTTTATAGGACAAGGGAGATAATTTTACAGGATATGGCTTGGGTAACAGAAGTAGATGAACTAGAAAACTGTGGGAAAGGCAGCCCTGATGCTCAAAAAAGATAGCAAGATTGTTGCCGAGACAATACATTGAGTGTGGAATGTCTGCAGGACAGAGAACAGAGCACTGACAAGTGAATCTGTCACTTACTTTCTCAAAGGCCAGGGGAGGGAAACAAAGTAGACTTCAAAGATGGAATAGTTGAAGAAATGAGACAGGATCTCAATTACTACTTGCCTCATTCATTTTTTATCCCTATAACTGAATACCAGAAATTAAGTTGATTTAAAATGAAAAGGAATTTCTTCCTCACAATTCTGGAGGATGGGGGTTCCAAAATCAAGAGGCTGGCACCTGGTGATGACTATCTTACTGTACCATCCCATGTAGGAAGGTGAAAGAGCAAGAAATCACACACAAGAAAGACAGTAAAGGGGGCTGGGACTCACTTTGATTTCAAACTCTTGAAATAATGAACTCAGTCCCACAATTAAGACATGATTCATTCAATGACCTAATTACCTCTTACAGTTTCCACCTCTTAACACTTTTGCATTGGAGATTAAATTTCTAACCCATCATGTTTGAGGGAAACATTCAATTCAATTCATAGCATAAGGCACTAAGGGGAGAGTTGATGTAAACATGGAGATAATAATTATAGACTAATGTTCAAGAACAGAAAGTTAATTGCCTCCATGGTGATGCACATAAACCTTCCTGTTTGAGAGTGAGACTTGGGCTGCCCTCTTATTTCGAATTGCATCCCATATTTAATTCAATTTTTCATTTGCATGCAATACTTATTTTTATGAGATTTGACAGCCACGCAAAACTATGTTTTTCTGTATACTAGGAAACATACGCTAAGTCCAGAGAGTCTCACATCAATTTCTGCCCTGGTAGATATGCTTTCCTATCTGGCCTGTGGAGATCTGATTCCTGTAGATCTGTTATATAGACTCCACCTCTGTGCTGTGTGCTTTCTCTCTGAGCAACACCTGCCATGTGGAGCCTACAGGGTTTCTCTGACAGTGGATCTTGATAATCTTACTGTCTTATCTTCTTTAATTTTCCTTTTTTTCCCTGCAAGACTCTATTCTCCTTATCTTTTTATACTTATTCATCATTTAAGAAACTAATTACTAACACAAATCTTTGTAACACTGAAATTATAATTTCCATGTTTGTTTAGCTATGTATTAGTCAGCTTTGTGTTACTGTAATAACATATCGGAGATGATTGACTTAAACGGAGGAAAGGTATATTTTGGTTTACAGTTTCATTCCGTGGTCTGCTGGCTGTGTTGTTTCAGGGCCCATGATAAAGCAGTACATCTTTGCAGGAGCCCATGGTGGAGGAAATTGCTCACCCATTGGTAACCAGGAAGCAAATAGAGACAGGAAGTGGCCAGGATCCCAATATCCCCTTAAAAAGCATATTCCCAATGATCTAACTTCATTCAGTCCCCACCTCCTAAAGGGTCTACTCCCTCTCGATAGTAGCACAGGCTGGGTACCAAGCCTTTAGCATATGGCCTTTGGAAGACATTGAATATCCAAACTATTGAAAGCTCTTATAGTTTCCTAAGTACTGATTTTTTTTTTTTTATTTTACTGGCCTTTACAACAGCCTAGGAATTAGGTAAGCTGAACAATTATGCAATTACACAAGGAGGGAAGCTAGAGACCTAATGAAGGCAGTGTAATGAGTACACACTGGAACTTAGACTCACTTTCATATTTTCTGACATCTCACTCAGCTAGTATTCCATGACTACATATTGCACAAATCACCTTCCACAGAAGAGTCCACAGGCCTCTTGCTCACAGTGTTATGTAGTCCTTGATAGCCCTAGCTTCTGAGTCACATAGGGTGCATTGTTCCAACTCTGCTGTGTGTCTTCATAAAGGCTGCATCTTTTCTGAATGTTTTATCACTTAGAAAATTCTGGTTGGCATAGGGTTGCTGTAAAATAAAAGTTATGTTACACCTGACAAAGGTTACTAGCAATAAAATTATTCAGTCTATATCAATATTTTATCATGAGGTATCACAAGCGATTCTCTCTAAACTTCATGTAGCATGCCCTTGAATGTCCTTCTATATAGTAAGGGAAGTTTGCATGTGAAGAAAATAAAATAATCTTAGAAAACTAATTCATATAGACCTATTGGAGCTGAAGTAAATTTCAGCAAGTAAACAATAATTTTATTGATTGAAAAATCCTTAGTTAAAGCAAGTTTATTTTTGTCCCAAAGCTTGATTTTTATTCTTATTTTGCCTTTTTCCTTGTCCTTTTCTTTTCTTTTTTTGACTTGCCCTTTCTTTTTAAGCATGGCACCTTGTGGTGTAGTTCAGGCCTTTCACAAACATGGAATACTTTCAGTTCTCAAAGCCCACATCAGCAATAGAAAGGGAGGGACAGAAATCTCACTCAAATACAAATACTTCCGTTAATTACTGGCATTAACAGTAAGAAGAAAAGTAGCAAATTACAGGCCAGGAAAGCAAGTTCTGGTTTTGTGCATTCTGCTTATTTCTGCATGATCACAGCTTGAAGTTCTTTTTTTTTTTTCAGGGGTAGGTTGAATGGCCCAGAAGACTCAATGGGGTTTGGTGTGTGAAGAAATGTCAGACTCAAAATGTTTCACTGGTTACAGGGTATAATCAGAATGTGCACCAACTCCCCTGTGCTCCCTCCTCTGCTACCCACAGAGAAGGTAGAAGAAGAATCACTGGCAGTCAGACGCCACTGAGAATTAGTCCTGATACATAACCTAGGAAGCATTGTCTTGGGCTCTTTCTGCAAAAATCATTCCTTCTAATGTAGCCTGTGAGACCTCATTTAGGTGGAGAATGAAAATACCTCTCACCTATATAAACCATATAGGATGCTATAAAGATTAATTAAAAGATGCATATATGCTAACAATTTTGGGTTTCCTCTTACCTTATGAAAGCCAAATTATGGGATACAGATAGAAGCCTCATACACGATGAAAAATTTTATCAATAGTGCCAGATTATCAAGAACTCGTAGCACTGAAAATTCTTTGATGTTTTACTCTTTGCTTCTATTCACAAAGTATGTCAAGATTATAGAATCTGATCTTCCAGGTCACTAACTTTTCACCTACAAAATTAAGTGGCCTCAGGAGCACCTGAGAAGCCTTGAAGGTAAACGGGTTCAGAGGTGCACCATTAAGGGACACTGACTTTTTTTATTTTAATAATGAGAAAGGCAAGTTTTTAATTTAAGAAACAGATGTCTCTATACAGGAGAAAAGGGGTATATGAACCATATAAAGGTAAGAGAATGAGGAAAATTGTCTTCAAGTTTAGGAAGTAGCTAAAACAATGAAGTGGTCCCTCACATTTAGAAATGTCCTGTGATATGGTTTGTAGAAGATTTGAGTCTTATTCATTTGGCAGTTCTCAAAAAGGAAAGTACTGTAGGCCCTGTCAGGCATGGAAGGACCAAGATAATAGGTGTTGTTATGAATTCCTGGCACTTTTGGTTTAGAATCAAAGAATAATGGAACCAAAAGCAACCACAACCTTAGATTTAAAAGAGAGAGAGAGAGAGAGAGAGAGAGAGCTCAAATCTCTTCACTTTTCAGATGGGACAGCTGAGGTATAAAAAGGATATGTGATTTGGACATTTTTAAGCATATTTGCTAATTGCCAAATCAATGATAAAACCCTGACAGTCCTCATAGTTCTGGTTGATGGCTCTTTGTCATCAACCACTCTCTTGGAGTACCTGAGCTATGTATGTGTTTTCTGTTCTAGATTTCTTACAGAAATGTTTCCTTTCTCTTGGGGCATAGGATATAGTAATGATGAGATAATTCTCTACTCAGCCTTTGCCACTGCTCATTCATTTCTTTTCATCACCTCTGTTTTCCATACAAATTTCCACAGTGATCATAATAAATTATTGTCCACGTAAAACTAAACTTGAAATTGAACCATGGGCTTGAAAAAACTCTGACTATTTTGTGGATTGGAAGAGGGCTCTGAGGAGCTCCTTCTTGCTTCTGTCAGTCAATCTGTGTGAGCAGAGGGTGTTTGGCCCAGAGAATCTACAAAAACTGGTGAGCGCTTGTAGAAAGCTCCAATGCTACCTACAGGGTTCTATGTATCCACTGAAAACATTTTCTGTAGCAGAAACTTTGTGTGAATATTAAATCATATTCTATTATTCTGAAAAATTACTTGAAACAATGCATATGAATTTGCTATAATTTTCATATGAGGTGTTCTCCACAAAGCTCTGTTTTTTCTGCAGAAGTGATCAGAGGTAGAGTGATTATATTAAACATGGAAATATATACCTTTTTAAATAATATTTGTATCATCTGAAATAATCACCATTCTTTTTCATGTGTTTTCAGTATTTTATTCCCTTTTCAGAATTTGACTTATTTTTAAATAGATTTGCATATTTTCTTGTTAACTATCTGGGGGACACAGGTGTTGTAAATACAAGCAAACAATATTTTATACTAGTTTGATATTATTCCATTCCATTCCTAAATCTATAATTTTGTATATTTTCTGAAATTGGAGCAGTATGAACTTTTGTTCCCCATGAGCACACCATCAAATGATTGATACTGATGTATTCTGTAAACAAGCAAAACACTTGACAAAATACATTTTATTTCTACCTACCCAATTGGTCTATCATACAAAAATTTATGATAAAAATTAAAATGTCCTTAAATATCATATTCCATAATATTAGGAAATGGGATTGATTCTTATTTTTGAAGAATGCTGAGAAATGAGGTAAGCATTTTTTAGACAGCTTTTGCATCATTGTGGCCAAAATTCCTGGCAAGAACGATTTGGAGGAGGAAAAGTTGATTTAGGGCTCATGGTTTCAGAGGCATTCATCCCTAGGGCTGACTCCACTGCTCTGGGCCCAAGGTGAGGCAGTACAGCATGGGGGAGGGGCCAAGTGGAGAAAGCTGCTCAGTTCATGTTGGAGTCAAGAAGCAGAGAGAGAGGACGAAGGGAAAAAGGTAACAGGAAGAACTTTTTCAGGGTACTACACTCTACCCTAGTGTTCCACCTCCTCCAGCCATGCACCACCTGCCTACAGTTACCACCCAGTTCATTCAAACTAGGATAGACTGTCTAGGTTATTGCTCTCACAGTTTACTCACTGTACCTGTGAACATTGCTGCAGAAACACAAGAGCTTTGTGGGGGACATTTTATATCAAAACTATAGCAACATTCATGTTTATTGTTTAATGTAATTTTTGCAAAATAATAGAATATCATTTAAAATTTCCAGTCATGGCACACATTTTCTGGTGAGTAAAAGCTGCAACTTTGACACTCATGTGTGTACTTTCCTGTTGTCAGATGCTGAGATAAATTAAATGTCAGATCCATGTTTGTTTGTCTTATTACCTGTGAATTCTAGCTAACCCTGCCAGCCTTTGATATTCTCTACAGTATGAGAATGATGTTATTCACTATGATAAATGCATCCAGGATTGAGTGGCTTAGCCACAATGTAGCTAAAAGGGAAAAACAATAAAAGTGTGTAAGGACTTAGGCAAAGCTTGTACAGATCATATAACAAATTGTAGATAAGTAAGTGGAAGAAGCAAAAATTGATTTAAGCCAGAGTACTGAAAAATGATCTGCTAGAAACTGCTACATATTCTGGTGTCTGGTAACATTTGAGTGGCCTTCCATGTGGGCCAGGGCCTTTATAGGCTTTAATTAGGGCTGTATTATTGTACACCATTCATACAACTTGAGAGGAAAAGAATCAATGGTCCCTGTTCCCTTCATCTGCCCTGTATCTTGTTACCATGGCAACAGGTATTACATGATTTTATGAATTTCTAGAATTATACTAACAGTTTACTTCCTAAGTGTGCTTTTAGGTGAATAGACTTTAATAAAAGGAAAAGGAAACCTAAAGATAACCTCAAAGCACAGCAAGTGAGAACATGATGGGTTTTCATTTCCCTCTCAGAGGTCTTGTGGCAACTGCGCTATAGCTCCTGCTGCCGTCCTGGAAATGCCAGGCTCCTTGCAGGCCACTCAGGAGCAGAAGAAGCACCCCTTTTCTCTTCCTAGCCCTAGACTAGATTACTTAGGATAGCTTTTTTTTTTTAAGAGAGAAGGACAGTAAGAGAGAGAGAATAAATTTTTGTTGAGTTTTTCACATGGCTTTCATTGCTCTGACATAATTGTGTATGTGGGTACTAGGGTTTGAACCCGTGTACTTGTGCATGCCAGGCAAGCACTGTTACTGGCTGCTCCAGCCCAGGATAGGTTTTATATAGATGGCTCATAGGGAAGGAAAGGAAGAGGAAGAATACCAGGATTAGAAGCAGGGCATGGTGATAGAGGAGAATATTCTGAAGGCAATGGTGATGGAAGCCATATTGATGTGGAATATGTGAAAGAAGAGGGGGAAGAAAAGGGGTAAAGTGGGTAGAACTAGAAAAGGAAGGTCACATCAACTTGACTTCACTGGCGATAAGGGGGAAATCTTTCTGACCATAATGGTATGAATTCCCTTCTTCAAGGTCTTGGATGGAGGCAAACCTATTGGATGGAGGGTCTAACCTATTCAGTGTTCTTCTAGATGCCCAGGAATATGCTGATTGCCAATATGTAGGAGATTTCCTGGGTCATTAGATGGTTTTAATTTCCAGAGAAATAATAAGCTTTGTCAATTGATGTAGTATAAAGAATGCACACCCAGATCTCTGGAATATCTGGCAATTATTCATGTCATTATTTTTGATATTTAATTAATAATCCAAGTGTCCCTTGGTACCTAATATTTTATTATTCTATTTGCTTTTTTCTTCTTTTTAAATAGGAAATATGACTAAAATAAAGTAGGTAGTTTGAGAGGTCTTCCAATGAAAGAATTTTATCTGTGATTCCCTGGTGAAAATTATTAAAAAAATAGAGAAGTATAGTTGATACAATTTGTGTTTAAAATTTTACTTATATTGTTAGTTTTGAGAAATATGAATAAAAGTTATTGTGGGTAGAATATACATATTGTATAGCTCCTGCTGTTCTTTAGTTTTTGAGTTGTTAAATTTATGGGAATAAGTATTTTTGTTTTAAAGAGAGAAGGATAGAGAGAGAAAGAGAGAGAGAGAGACAGAGAGAATCAATTTTTATTTAGTTTTTCACATGGCTTTCATTGCTCTGACACTTAGTTGTATACATGATGCTGGGGTTTGAATCCATGTGCTTGCACATGATGGGCAAGTGTCTTAACTGAGAAGCCACCGCTCCAGCCCTGGGAATAAGTTTTGACCTGAGAAAAAGCTAATTCTATGATTGAGTCAAGTTGAAACTGAATTCTGCAATCTGCATTAATCTAAGTTTAATCTCTATATGTGTGATTCTCATCACTTAAGGATGTATTTACAAGGCTTGCATAACTGTCCTGGACAGGTTGCTGTACCACCCTCTGGATCCTGTCCTGAGCTTTAGGTTTGAATTTAAAATAGGTGGTAACAGGATATGGGTGGAACAAAATTTGAGAGAAGTCAGGAATTTTCACTCTTTTCTGCTCTAGCCCAGGGCATTTTTTTTCCCTGTAAGCTTGAGCAGGTCAGTGCAGCTTTCTGGGCCTTGTTTCCCTATTTACATCATGCATGAGGCCCCTTCTTATGTTAGGCTCCTACGTGAACTCAACAGTTAAAGAGACCTTTGCACATCCACCACTGACAGGACACAGTGGACTCTTCAGTCGTTGTGGAAGATAAGCTGTGTTGGACACCTCCTTACCGGCTGAATTAGGGGATACCTCTCTAATTTTCTCCACTTTTCTGTGAATTACACTTAGTAAAGTAACTACCCTGTGCCTAGTCAAGACTGTTTCAACTTAGCAAATTCCTTGACTGATTTGAAGGTCATGCAAAAACATGTGTTGAACATGATCTGGTAAGTCATAGATAATATTTGGAAATAATATTTATGTAGTTAATGTATCCAGTATCTTTGGTTAATATACTCTGCCTTATAGTTTCTTCACTGACTTTCAGTTACTGGCAATTTTCTTGCAATCTAACAGCACTTAGCATTTAGAAGCTCTGCTGTGATAGCCAGCTGGATCAGACTCTGTTTGCTATTTTAGTGCAATGTCATTGGGTAGGTCAAGCTGGAAGTACAAATACTTAAATAAATACAGTGTTTATAAAATCAAGCTATCAAGGTTAATATCACTAGTGCTAAGTCTGGTTGATGCCTGATATGGGGTGATGAGGAGGATGTGCTACCTGTATGGTATTCTTCTCCTAAACCTGTAGCCCCAGTATAATCATGAGGAAATATATTAGGCAAACTCAGTTTGAAAATATTCACAAAAATATCTTGCCAATACTCTTCAAAACTGCCAAAGTCATGAAAATGAAAACAAGAAAATTCTGAGAAACTATCACATATATGAAGAGACTAAGGAAACATGAGAATTAGACACAATGTGGGATCCAGAATTCTGGAAGAGAAAAAAAAAAGACACTAGCAGAAAAGGTGGTGCAATTGGGACAAGACTGCATCATAGCCTAATATAGGAAGGGTAAAAGAGTTATGACTAAGATTTGGGTGCTCAGTTAAAGGAAGAAGTTCTCCCTGGTGAATTATGCTTGTCAGGCACAATATACTTCAAATACTGTATGCACTGACCAGAATCCCTCTTCTCAGGAAGGAGGACAAGGATAGACAGGATAGACAACAGGGAATAACAAAGACAATAGAGAGAAAAGAAGAAAATGAGAAAGAAATATAAAGACAAGCAAGCAACATACACACAAAAATTACTTTCTGCTATTCCTCCGTTGGGTATTTTTCCAGGGGATTTAAAATCAGCACACTACAGTGACACAGCAAAATTGATGTTCATAGCAACTCAATTTACAATAGCTAAATTATGGAAACAACCCAGATGTTGTTCATCTCTGGATGAATGGATCCAAAAACTGTGGTACATATATACCATAGAGTTCTACTCAGCAGTTAGAAAAATGATATTTCAGCCTTTGAAGGTAAATAGATGGCTATGGAAGAAATTATGCTGAGGGAAATAAATATAACCCAGAGAACCAAGGGTCAAATGTCTTCACTCATCTGTGGAGGCTGGAGCTAGACCCTGGCCATTGAGATAGGAGGTCTATTATCATGTTTTAAATCCAGATGAAGTGTAATGTCATACAACCTAAGACATTTGTAGAGATGCTTTGGGAAGTAGGGGAAGGATAAGGGTAGGTAATTGGGGGGAGCTTTTGGGGGTAAATCTAATTTTCAGATTTTATATATATATTATTAGAAGCTTGTTTGTGCAACAAATTTCTGAATAAAAAATAGTGCATTGTATCAGTCATACTGTGGATGGTCATCTCAGCTCTTCACTAATGTGCCTGGGTTATGTCACACATAAGTGTCAAGGTGTCTGGGTGATGGAAGATCTTTGTGCATGACCTCTTAAGCTTGAATCCGTTGAGAAGAATAACTCAGACTCTATGCCTCTGTATGAGTTTCCTGGGGCTGCAGAAACAAATAGCCACAGGTATTTGTAGGTATGCACTTAAACAACAAAAACGTATTATCTTGTAGTTTGGGAGGTCTGAAGTCTAAAATAAAATTGTCAGCAGGTTCTTCCTTCCAATGACTGGAGGCAGGGTTCCGTTCTAGGTTTCTCTTCTTGACTTATAAATGACCATCTTCCCATGTCTACACATGGCCTCACTTCTCTGCCAGGGTCATTTTATCCAGTCACTCATATTGATTAGAGCTCTTGTCAGTAATTTCAGTTTAACTTGATTACCTCTGTAAGGACCTGGTCTCCAAATAAAGCCATATTCTGTGGTCCTGGAAATAAAGACTACAACATGGGTTTTTTGTTTGTCTGTTTGTTTGTTTTTTTGGGGGGAGGATACAAGTTAACCCTTAACATTATTTCAGAGTTCTTTAGCCTTTTTTGTTCTGTAGATACCTTTGATTCCTTCTTTTTTATCCCTCGTATCTAATAGGTAACTAAAGCTATCATTTAGGCTTATTGAATTTTGCTGAGATCACACCCTTCTCTTCTTTGGTCCCATCACCTTCACTAGTCCACTATACACTCCACTCCAGGTTTATAGGAACTAGGGAAAAGGCCTCCTTACTTATTTCCCAACTCCTGATTTTGCTCTACTCCAGTCCACAGCCCACATTACAAGAAGAGTTGTTTCTCTACAATGTAAATCACCAATGCTTAATGAGCTTTAGAGTTTTCCTGTGGTTCTGAGAATAAAGATGGAACTCTCTACCATGGTCTCAGGACCCTGTGTGATCTGCCAACCTCTCAGCCACTCTACAAACTGTTTTCTGCCTCTTTCTCTCCGTGTAGGCTGCTGTTGCCAACTCCGGGTTCTTGTGGAGAGTGGAGAGTGGAGCTCCTTCTCCCTGGCCTTTGCTTATGCTATGCTCTTCCTACCCTAACCTTCCTGGATACCGCTTTCCTCCTCATCCTTCAGCTCTCCCTCAGCTCAGGCACAGATGCGTCTGCAAAATCCTGCATCCCCCAGACCAGATCTACAAGCTTGTCTTGTGCTAGCTGAACAAATCATACGTTTATTTCAGAAAAATTATATCTTTAAATTTTATTTTTATGAAATTACTTTATTGAAATCACCTCCACTGGCCTGGGAGATGTGTGAGATAGGAACACCATCAGTTTTGCTGTCTAGCTTATGTGTAGTCCCTGCCATGATGCCTGACTTTTGGTTGTTTTTCAAATTGTTAAATTTATCAATAAACACCTATAGATTCATTTTCAATTTCTGTTATTCATCTTGATATTTCATTCCTTACTCTGACCCCATATATTGTTACTTGATGAATTTTCTAATCATATCCAGGTCTCTTTACAGTTAATACACTTATGTTTGATCAGTTATGTATACTTTGAGACAGTGAAAGGAATAATCCTTCATGATTTCCCAACTTAGTGACAACAAGAGGCCAAAGTTGATATGTTAGTAGAAGTATAACTTAGATAATTCTCTATTTTAATCTGTCCAATATCTATAAAATATATTTTATTATGCTTTATAAACATTAAAGAACTAGGCTGAAACCTTTTAATCTTAGGAACAGTGAAACTACTTTAAGTTGTATGGGATTATATAGATTTTCTATCAAGTGTGGACTCTGAAATGAGTACATGTGTTAAGAAGTTTTTCTGATCCTTTCTTCCACATTATGGAGAGGCCTACAGACCTGTTGAGAACACTCATTAGTGTCGTAGCACCAACAAGTTGCTTGAAGCAAATGTGTTCTAGAGAAGCTCTCCCTTCAGGTGACCCATGTCAAAGCACAACTGCCCTCTGCTCAGTGGTTTATCAATTGTGCCTCTCTGAAGATACCAAGACCTCCTCTTCAGACAACTAAGAAGGCAAAAATGTTCAGGAAATTTTAGAACACAGAAGCCAGACGGCTCGTGGAAGAAAAATGCACTAAAATTAAAATTTAATGTGCGAGAATGAAAATTCTAGTTTAAATAAATACCCTTAACATTTAACACATTAATATAACTACATAAAGAGAACTTACAGTATGCTAGTTTTGTGCTCAATCTGAGATTTACACAACAGTGCGGGTAGACCTGTGCCCCTGCCATCATGGAGCTGAGATTCCTATGTGGCAGCTCCTAATGTGTCAGTACCAGGAGTTACTTTTAGTTCAAGGGCAATTGCAGAGATATAGATTTGGTTCTGTTCTCTTTCTTAAAGCTCTAAGTCTCTAGGTATATGGCTGAAATCCACTTCTCTACCCAGAGACATACACATCTAACAGGAGGCAGGTCCTGCAGATTGGAACTGGGAAAGTCAAGCCTGACTTGGTGAGGATATGTTTTCTTTGGAAGCCTATGGAAGAACAGAGCCCCAGCAGTTTGATTATCCATCCCTTGGTTGCTCTTGCAGGAAGTGTGTAAAACTGCTCCCACTTTGGCAGAATCTGTGAAAGTGTATATGTGTGCTTCCTTGAAATGGCATGGAGTTATGGGAGTCACTGGTTTACTGAGGACCCAACAAGAATTTGTCCTGATGCTTACATCACTGACCTATCAAAGAATCAGACAGGGGAAGCGGTAAAGAAGATCCTCTGGGTGGTGCACATGTGTGGAAATGAAACCTAAGTTCTAAACTTCTTTCTTCTCCAATGAGCATTTTTAATATCATCATTTGTTAGTTTTCTACATAATCTGACTTTCCAATATGAAATAGACTAGATTTGTCCCTGATGGGGAATAACCACTGTGTACCAAAAGCAGGACTTGATGGCTGACCCCCAATATTCCTTGCTGGGGAAGGCTTTTTCCAGCTCCTTTCAGTCTGTTATGAGTTCAGACAGTCGAGATTATGTAGCCTTGCATGCCCAGAGCTCAGTCCTCTGAGTGCCTGTGTTCTCCTCTCCCCTACCAGACCCTGACTTCTCTCTGTACCAAATTCTGCCCTTATGTGATTAAGGACATACATGCAGGCAAAGCTACCCAAAGGAATTCACACTTGAAAATGACAAACTTGCACATGTTTGGTACACTATCCTATCTTGTCCAAAACATTTTCTTGTATGTTATAGTTGATATCTTAAAACTTGCTTTTATTGTAGAATAAGGTTCACAATAAAATTGAGAAAAGGTATAAACATTCCCATATGCAAAGGGCTGCACATGCACCTCACTATGAGTACTACCAATGAACCCCATTGGAAGCAACATTGTCACACCCGGGGCTCATAGTTCATACAAAGGTCAGTGTTGCTGACGGACAGTCTGTAGGTTTGGACAAATGTGTAAATGCCATGTATCTACCCTGCTCTAAAATCCTTTGTGCTCTATCTACTCATTCCTCCTTGTCCTCTGGCACTAACAGCTGATTTTTTTACTGTCCCTACAGTTTTGTTTTCTCCAGAATATCATCTAGTTGGAATCATAAAGTTTGTAGCCATTGTAGATTGGCGTCTTCCACTTATTAATATGCATTTAATCTTCTACGTCTTTTCATGACTTGATAGATCATTTCTTTTCCGTGCTTAAAAATATTTCACTCCCTCTACGTATCAGTTTATTTATTAACTCACCCACTGAGGAACATCTTGGTTGCTTCCTTCTACATTTTGACAATTAAAAGCATAACTGACTTCAATATCTATACAATTTTTTTAGTAAACACAACTTTTTCAGCTTATTTAGTAAATATAAAGGAAGATGATTCCTGAATAATATGATGTATGTGTTTAGTTCTGTAAGAAATAGTCAAACCATTTAATATGGCTGGATCATTTTGCATTTCTACAGCAATGCATCCTCATCAGCATTTGCTGATGTCATTGTTTTAGATTTTTGGCCATTACTATACACATATATGTATATGTATATGTACAATGTCCTGCATAATTATTCTTTTAATGTACATTTCTTTGATTTTTTTTTCTTTTTTAAAATCAGAGATTAAACTCACGGGTGCTTAATTGCGGAGTCACATCCCCAGTTCCACCCTCCTTTTTAATTTTGTTATAGTGGTCTTGCTAAGTTGGTCAGGGCCTCACTAAATTGCTGAGGCTGGTTTTGAGCTTGTGATCCTCCTGCCTCAGCCTCCCAAACTGCTGGCATTACAGGGGTGCACCACCATGCCTGGAACTTTTCGTCTTTTTACTTAACATGCCCCTGGACACATCATTTTGCTCATGATCTTCCTGGAGGAATCCAGATGAGGAAAAATATGTATGTGTTTTATATGGTTAAAGTCCAGTTGAACCCCTTATCTTAAGGACATATCACATGCAGAATTAGAGGGAAAACTATAGATTTCTTCACATACTTGTTTCTTTTTTTGTTTTTTAATTCACCTGAGGTTATGTGTCATTTCCCTATTGATGATGTTATTCTAGTAAGAACACACGCAACGCTCCATCCTGTTTGTCAACCAGAGTGTTTTTCAGTTGTAAGAGGAACTTGCCTCAGAACTTGGCCATCCGCATTGACAAGCTATAATACCACTGAGCTGGCAAAATATGACAAGGTTTCTTTTTGAGGTTATGCTAAGTGGCATGATGTTCATTTACTTAGAAATGAGATAGAAAAAGAAGCTTGCCTGATTTTTATTAAACACAATTTGGAGATTACAATGTTTGCATAGGCTGTTTCTCAGGAATATTTTTCTCCAACCCTAACCCTGTTCTTAAGGATGGCGTGCTTATGCATACAGCTGCAGAATATAGGCCGTTGTCTTTTATTTTGATGACACTTTGCAGATTCCCTCCATCTGACACGTACTATGCTGTTTCCTTGCTTTTTTCCTCTTGAAAGCAATGAATGGCAGCCAAAAGGAGGAAACCAAAATAGCAAAATAAAAATATTTTTAAAGTGGAACAATTTCAAAACTGGGTACATGGTTGAGAAATGAAAAATGAACACCATTTGAATAAGTTCTGACCTAAACATTTAAACTAACTTGCAGCTCTTTCTCTAAGAGGGAGGACATGAATTTTCTGGAATTTTTATAGGAGCAGGAGTTAGCACAGAGAAGTAAACTCTTGCCCCTCAAAACCTGATGAATTGTTGACATTAAAGCCATCAAGAGAAGGGGAATAAGCAGAGCATTGAAAGGTCTGAAGTGGTGGCTCATTTGTGATAGGGCCACCACTGAGCTACCCCAAATGTTAAACTGAGATAGAGGAGCCAGTCTTTACAAGTGACTGTCACTTAAGCCTCCAGCAATTGAGATACAGTATGAGAAAGGGAACAGAGCTAAGTGAAGATTGTTTGTTTAAGGATTAGAAGAGCTGAAAACTCAGCTGTGATTGGCCACTGAGGAGGTGTTGGGCACCACTAGACTCTCTGGAACTCAGTTTCTTCAAGAGCAAACTCAGAGAGTGTTGGCATCAATGATCGCAAGCAATACTCATATTTGATTTGGTCTTTATACTTTTGCTTTTGTTTTATTGAATTGCATGCTAAACTAAAAACCAGGAGATCTACTTTTCACTTTCTTTGACAAATTTATTCACGGGTAACATCATTCCTGAATGGTTATGGTAGTGTGGACCTAATGAAAGCTGTCTCTTTTAGGCTGTTACTGTTTACACTTTGCCATAATGACCCTGCTCAGTCATCTTCCACCCAGTACACTTTTCAGAATCTGGTTATTTGCCTGATCTTTATAGGCATTTGGAATTTTAATCTCTTTTGATTACCGGTATCTTTTGCCAGTGATAGAGTCTGCCGTCCTCTGATATTGAGATGTTTTTCTTCCTCTATAGTTATTACAATCCCATTAATAATTACCCTCTAAAATATGTTGTGTTCTGTTTGTAGACTTCGGGGTTGCAAGGGTAGTGAATATTTAATTTGCTCTGCAAAGCATGCATCGTAACACCTTGTATAGAAGCTTATCCACAAATGTGTTTGTTTTCCCCTTTTTTATTTATTTTATTTTTTAAGAGAGAAGGACAATGAGAGAGAGAATGAATCAATTTTTATTGAGTTTTATCACATGGCTTTCAATGCTCTGACACTTAGTTGTGTACGTGGGTGCTGGGGTTTGCCCATGCTGGGCAAGTGCCATAACCGCCGAGCCACCACTCCAGCCCTCTTTTTTATTTTTTACAACAGCATCTTTATCAGTTCCTTGAGTAACTCCATTAGTAATGAATTTTCTCCTGCTCCTGTAGCTCAGGGATCTGAAGCCTTGTAGAATGGTGAGCTCTTAAACATCATAATGAACATTTAGCCTGAATGTACAGTATTAGGATTTGTTAAAAGTTAAATTGACCAACTGATTTCATTTGATTCTGTATCCTGATTCATTTCAATCTATAGGCATATCTACATGGCCTAATTTGCATGACCAACACACAGGTGCACATCCATGCATATTTATTTTAATCAATTTAGGATGTTAATTTTGTAGATATGATAATGCAATTTTAAGTTTCGAAAAATCACAACATGGAAGTCTGGTAGTGCAGAGAGTCTGTAATTTTCAGTGATACATGTATACCATAAACTATAACCAAAAAAGAACTTTCTCAATTATACAAAATACATGAATCAGATTTTATTGTTTTAAACTATGTATTTTTATATATAATTTTTCCCCACATTATGATATTTCACTTAATCTTCCCCACAAGGGCAAGATCCTGGGGATTGAACCCAGGAACACTCTACCACTGAACTATGCCCTCAGTGCTTTTTACATTTTATTTTGAGAGATGGTCTCCCTAAGTTGCCCAGGATAGCCTGTAGTTTGTGATTCTCCTTCCCTAGCCTGGGATTATAGGCATGTGCCACCAAACCCAGTGTTAGATGGTAGTTTCTAAAAATAGAGAGGGGTGCTTTCAATGAATATGTTTCTAGCTTTCTTTTTAAATGTCAGACTATAACATAGTATAATGCAGATAAAATTTGAGTCTCTCCAGTAAATTTGAGTCTGCAGTAAACTAAAGCATTCACAGCTGTTTGTTTATTATCCACTCACCTCTTCCCTGCCCTATCCCAGGAGGGACCACAGTGGAACTCCAGGGTTTTAAAAAATCTGATTCAAATATCTGTGTTAGAAACTTCCTGCTGGTCTTTTAGACTAATGTTCTATAGATCTAAATGTCTTTCACATGTAGATTAGATTACTTTTGTGATAGAATTTGATGTCAATGAATATTTTAGAAGTATTTTAGCTGCATTTTTAAGATAGATAAAATAATAATACTGATTGTTAAATCAGTATTAAGAGTAGGAGTTTTTGTTATTTTGGGCCGGTGAAGCACAGCATATGATAAATGATTGTGTATATACACATTTGGAAGCTTAAAAACTAGAGTTGCTGAAAACCAGCTTTGCAAATTTGATCTGAAAGATACTACATTTCGCTCACCAGTTCTACTGTTGCTTTCATGCCATCATAAAGACTTATGATGTCTCATCAAGATGCATTAATATTTCCATTGAGGTGGGATGATTTAAAACCTACCTGATTCCCTTAGCTTTTCATAATCTCTGCTCAATAACTAGTCATTTTGTAGAACAAGTGGGGAGCTTATTTTAGGGGTACAATTGAGCAATGTGAAGACCATATCTTCACTATACAATTAGTATGAAAAGATTTGAAAAAAATTCCAAGAAGCTTTTTAAAAATCACTGGAAGAATATCCAACTTAAAAAATAACAAATATCATGTGCCCTCCCAAACCACCAGTATGTTGTGCAATGCACAAGAACCTAAGGTTTCTTTCTCCCAAGTACACCTGTCTACATCAGGTGACACTCAACCAACCAAGAAACCATGGAAATCAGTGGAGCACATTCTACATGAACAGGAGCCTCGATATTGGATGGAAAAGATTCTAGAGCACAGTCTTGCTTCCCTCTTTAAAATTGGACATATTAATAATTTATTTTCACCAAGCTGTGAAGAAGGCATATATTATTGATGAGATCATGTTTTATAGAGATTCAGACTTGCTAGCTCTTCCAGGTCTATCATCTTCCTTGCATCACAGTGGAAAATATGCTCAAAAAATCTTCAAAGATTCCAGGGTACAAAAACAGGAATAGGCTGAATAACTTTATTTCTATCTGTCCAAGTTCTGCCATTCTTTTGTTCTCTTTTCCTCTCTACCACATTTACCTTCTGCTGTTTGTTGAAGTGGAATCTAGAAGCCAGGAAAAAGAATGATTGCTTTGCAGAGATATTTTCAGAGCTTTTTGATAAAGGAGGGGCCATGAGAAAGAGTCACTCAGAGAACAGACGTAAGCTCCTCTCGGTCTTCCTCCCCATCATCTGAACAGAGTAAAGAGAGAATAGAGAGCAGGCAGTCCTCTGTCCCCATGCCAAGCCTTCTATTTTTGTCACCTCCATTTTCTTTTTCTGAAAGAGTATTTTGTAGGGATTGCCTATCTATCACATATTGATCTAGTTCTAAAGAGAACTGAAAATGAACTAAAAGTAGTGACATTGAACTTAAAACAGGTACTCATTTTATCATCAAGCCACTTAAATACCATCTGTCAGTCAAACGCTGAACAAAAACAGGAAGGACTCCATGTCTTACCTTTTCCTTTGTGATTGAATAACATGAGCCTGCAAGAGCATTTTGTGCATAATTGTGGCACAAGATGATTTTTCCAGGTAATGTTTTACAACTGTCATTTTGGTCCTCACCTGATTATCTCCTAGCTGTCTGGAGCTGGAATACTGACTAGGAGGGGAGACTCTCTTTTGCAAGCCCCCAGTGTGGATGCCTGGGATTAAAATTAGGCCGGGCTGGAGGGAGAGATGGGCAATTGCTTTTTATCATGCTGTTGTATGCACAGAAGCTCCATTTCTCCGTAGGTCTGTATCCAATCACCTTCACCCATTAGCTGCTTAAACCTGAGGATACTGTGGGAACTGTGCAATGCTCACTGTATAGTTTGGGGTCCAGGTGCTCCTGTAATCAGTTAGTACCCAGAACATGAAAGATACCCTCTCAGTAAAATGGTAAATGGGAATTTGGCATATCTTCCTTTGGTTTATCCTGCCTTGATAGCCAAATTCATAGGTTATAGCTATAGTCAAACATTGGCGCTGTATTTTCCCAGTGTTCAGGAAAGATGACAGCTTGAGCCTTAAGTATATTTCAAATTGCTCAATGTATATAATTCCAATGCACAGGGAGAAGCGAGGTAGAGAATAATTATGCATATGTCTAGTGTTTTTCCGTTTTCCATTTTCTTTTTCCTACTTGGGTAGATGTTCATCTCAACTATAGAAGACAGTTTACTAAAAATCAAAGACAGCCAATGAGTGACCATCTGCCCAGGTCAGACTGGCTAGTTGTTAGCCCAAAATATTTCCTGACTTATTTATTCTTAAGAACTTCACAGAGATGCATGGTTATCCTTCTCATGACTCCGTCTTTGTAGATGATTTAATTTACAAAGAATACAGGATCAGCACTTCTGTGAATAAATAAACTACTTAATATAATTTCTCAATCATAAATCTTACACTTACCACATTTTGAGAAAAAAATCAATTAATATTTCCTTGTATAATATCTTCATTTTCAAAATATTAAAATGGCATAGCTGGCAGCAGAAAGACCCTTAGGGACTTAAAAACATTGGTCAGCAGGACAGAGTTCATCATAGATGACAAGTTTAAACCTCTACTTTAATCCACCCTTACCATTCCTTTTCATTTTCTTTCTCCTCACTTTTGCTAATGGCCAATTGCCACTAAAAAAGCTTATCAATATGGGATCCAGTTGGAGGCCTTCAAGAACTTCTATCTCTGCAGAAATAGGTGTTGCACGTGAAACAGCTTGCTGACGCTTTCCACAAACTGATAAGCGTTTCCCTAGGCTGATAGAGTAATTCTACTAGTGCACCAGTGGATCATGAAGTTTATGTTATATGGGTGTTGAATTTTACTTAGAAACCAATACTTGTGAAGGAATGAATGAAACTTCTGTTACTTCAGTATCTTAAAACTAATCACTTAATAATATTTTAAACAATTTATTTGCCCATGTAAAGTATTTTTCAATAAGGGATTTTATTTTTCCAAAGATGTCAAAGTGACTTCAATAAGATCTAGGGTTAGGGGATGGCTTAGAGTCCATTACATGTTTGAAGTCCAGCAATATGTATGTCCATACAGGTGAGAAATAAATACATTATCCATAACTAAGCAAGTAAAGAATGGGGTAGACCAGAACTATAGGTTGGAGAATACCTGAGAGGTTAGGAACTATGGTAGGCTTTTAATGTCAGCTCACAGGAAGGATGTAATGGTTGGATTTAATATCAATAAAAAAAACTGATCAATTGGTCAGCTAGAGGAATAGAATGAAAGCTAAAAATGACTGTGGACTACTCATTCTAAGTGAATGCCTGCCAAAGAGCTCTCTCACCTACTGTGTGCTAACAGCTTAATATAGTCATTGAGCTTATTTTCAGAATAATTATTTCATGAATATACAAAAATGTAGAACTCAAACTTATACTTCTGAGAAGATGAAATAGATGTGTTTTTCTAAGGTAAATTAAATCCTTGGATATCATATATAAAGGAAACATAAGAAGGCTTTGAGAGTTGGACAGAAGAGGGTAGACTGATAAGGCACCTTGACACCAAAAGACTGATATGTTATTATATTCCTGGGTTTCCTTTTTGTCTAATATAGTCCAAACTTGGAGATAAAATCAGCAGCCTAAAAATGCTAATACATGCAGAAAAAAGAAACAACAAATTCTAATAAAAGTAAGTTCTATAATCAAATAATTAGGAAAGGGATTTTATAAAACAAAGCTTTTAGACAATAACTACTCTGGCCAACACCATAGTAGTTATTGTCTAAACACCATAGAAAAAAGAATGGTCAAATCCCTATCCAGGTCAGCAAAGAAGGCAGTGAGTGGGGAGCCTAAACTTCCACTCTTGCCAGGCCATAATAAGGTGTCAAAATGTGCCATGTTACACAGGGAATTTCAGAGAAGAATGAGAAAAGTAACTGGATCTCCACTGGTAACCAGGCATCCCTTCCTCTCCTTACCAGGGTTGTGTTGTAAGAGGCCTAGCGGAGAATTGGGGTTTTCATCATCACCTAACAGTAACAAAATACTCCACTGAGGTATCGGTGGACGCAGCAAGGGGAACAAAAAAGCAACATTCTGAGTCACCAAGGCAAATCGTTAGTGGCTGAAAGAGACGACCATGCCTAGCAATATGGAGTCCAAGCCTCTCTCAGCATCAGTGGGGACTAAATGGGGCCTCCTCCTTATTTCCATGATGGAACAGTGCCAGAAGAAGTCAGCTAAAACAGGCCTAAATAAGACTAGAGTCTCAAAACACAATATCCCAGAGGTGTATATTCAAATCGCTTTTCATACCCTAACCAGGAAAATGGCAACTAGAATAAGAAAAAAGAAAATTAATAGATATCAACACTAAGATGGCAGATATATTAGATTATCTTCAAAATCTTTGAAGCAGCCATGATCCAAATGGTTCATTGATCAATTACAAATACACTGAATACTAGTATAGAGTCTAAACAAAAAAAAAAATTGTGTTGGGCTGGGATGTCGTTTAGTCAATGGTACAGTTCTTCTCCAGCATGTAAGAGAACCAAGGTTCAATTCTCAGTATGGAAGAAAAAGAAAAACCAAAAAGTAAAAAATGAATATAGGCTCCTAACTAAATAAATCGATGGCATAAAGGAGAACTAAATGGAAATTTCAGAACTGAAAAAATACAATAATGAAAAATTTTTTGACAAAGTTTACCATCAGCATGGAAGAGACTGGATTATAGCATCAATGAACTTTCAGACAGTATGATAAAAGATTAATCAATTAGGACAAGAGACAAATTGATAAAAAATGAACATAAATTCAAGAACCTGTAAGATTAGATCTGATGTTTATATCACTGGAGTTTCCAAATGATAGGACCTAATGACTGAGCTAAAAAAGTATGTAAAGACATAATGCCTAACCACTTCCCAAATATGGGAAAAGAATTAAACTGAAAAATCTTAAAAGCAAATATGAACTGAAATAAATATGCCAAAAGAAATTGACACTTAAGTACCTATTAGTCAAAATTTAGAAAAATGTCTTGAGGTCAGTGAGAAAGAAATGGTCCTTTCTACCCATTCAGGAAAAACAATTTGAATGATGAGATTTTTTATCAGAAACTGGTAAGAAGTAGAACGTGTTTTAAGAACTGGAGAAAAAAGGAACTATCAATCTAGAATTCAGTATTTTAAATTGCTTCAGGGAAGAAGAAAAAAAATCAAGATATTATAAGTTGAAGGAAAACTAAAATAATTTTTGTACTACCAGATCTATCCTTAAAATAAAAGCAAAATGTTACTAAACAGAAGTAAATCCTCAGGCTGGAGGTTACTATGCTTGCCAGGCATGCACAAGGATGCAGGTTCAAACCCAGCACCACATAGACAACAAAGTGTTACAGCAACAAAAGCCACATTAAAAACTAAATAAAATTGATTCATTCTCATTCTCTGTCTCTCTCTCACTGTCCCTTTCTCTCAAAAAAAATAAGTAAATATTGAATAAAGGAATTTTGGAAAATCAGCAGTGAAGAATGAATAATAGAATAAAAATGTGGGTGAAAGTGATTTTAAATCTTCTCTTGAAATTTCAAAAATATATTTCATGGTTAAAGCAAATATAACACTTTCTGATGTGGACCTAAATATGGGGGAAATGTTCAAGAAAATTATATTGGAGGAGTGTAATGGTACATACAGCAAGACATGTTTTCTATATATTATTCATACTGATAAAATGGGTGTCCTAGCCTGTGGTAATTTATGTAGGTATTATAATACCTTGAACAATGAATAAAAGGTACGAAAATCAATATATTTGGCAATACTATAGACAAAATGAAGTTCTGAAATCATTCTCGTATCATGAGAATGATTTAAAAAGGGGAAAAACAAACAGAAAACAAAATAAAATGGGATGCTTTATTTCTAAGATATCAATGATTACTTCAAATGTAAATAGCTTAAATATATAAATTTCAAAAATTGGCAGGGTGAATTTTTAAACATGAGTTATCTGTCTATTTTCTAAAAGGGCATTGTAGCTCATTGGTAGAGTGCTTGCTTAGCATGCATGAGGTCCTGGGTTTGATCCCCAAGACTGTCACAATAAAAAATAATATAATTTTGGTGTAATGATATAAGAAAAGTCAAAGTAAGGGGACAGAAAAAGATATAACATATAATCAACAAAAGAAGTCAAATGAAAGAAATTTCTATGTTAAAATTGAATAAAATGGATTTCAACCCAAGTAAAATTATCAGAGACAGTGAGGGATATTATATAAAGATAAAAGGGTAATCTAGCAATCCTAAATGTGTATGCATCACACAATACACCTATAAAATACATGAAATGGAACCTGATAGAAGTGAAAATAGAAATAGACTAATGTACAAGTGTATTTGGAGACTAAAATGTCCCTCCCAATAACTGACAGAACAAGGATAGAGAAATGAGAGATGTCATTGAAGAACCCAAAAGCACCATGAAATGCCAGGATCTAAATTTCATTATCAGAACATGCTACCCAATAAGATAAAAATATACATTCTTTCTAAGAGCCCATAGAATATCTACCAAGATAGACCATTGTCTGAGTGGCTTAGTGGTTTAACACCATGGGTTCAATCCTCCAGGTACCAAAATAAATAAGAATTAAAATCTTATAAAATGTCTTTTCTGGCCATAGTGAAATCGAATTAGAAATCAGCAACTAAAAAGTCCCCAGACATTGGAAAGAAAACCACACACTTCTCTATAAATCAAAGAGGAAATCCCAGTAGAAATTTAAACAGAATACACCACACTGAATTAAACTGAAAATGTGTTGTATCAGTTCTGGCACATGGCTGAAAGATTGCTGAGAAGGAAATCTCTTGCCTTCACTGCCTGCATTATAAAAGAGGGGAAATCTCAAATTAGCAACCCAAGCTCCTACCTGAAGAAGCTACACAAATTAGAACAAAATGTAACTAAACCAAGCAGAAAGAAGCAATAGTGAATGTAAGAGCAAAAAAATCAATGAAATTGACAACAGAAAAAAAAACTCATGAAAACAAAGCTGGTTCTTTGAACAGCATTTTGTAAAACTGATTACTCTCTCTCTCCCCCTCCAAATATATCCATAAAGAAAAATTAACAATACAAAGAATGAAGCAAAAGATACCACTCCAGATGCTATAGGCATCCAAACAATAATAACCCAATGCTATAAACAACTCTCTCAACAAATTTGACAGCTTAGATAAAAGGGATCAATTCCTCTGAAAACACTAATCACAAATTGCCCAATATGAAATGGAAAATTTGGTAATCCTATAACTACTAAAAGTGAACTGGTAATTTTAAAAGTCTCCAAATACATCTCCAAGATACAATTATTTCATAAGATGATTTTTCAAAAAATATTTAAAGAAGAATTAACATCAATTCAACAAATTCTTTTCCAGAAAATAGGACAGAGGACATGCCAATTGAGTTTTTGTCATTAGTATTCCCCAGATACCAAAACCAGCAAAAGCAGTACAAAATGAAAACTACATGAAAATGTCTCTTATGAATACAAATGTAAAATTCTATTAGAAAACATTGGCAATAGAGCTCAGCAGTTTAAAATAATGTCTTAAACACTGTGACCAAATGGATTTATTCCAGGGATACAGGACTGTTTCAGTATTTGAAAATCAATCAATATAATCTGCCATATTTACAAGTTGAAGAAGGGAAAAATCTGACTTGATTCCATTAACTGATGCAGAAAAAGCATTTGGCAAGATTAACACCCGGTAATGATAAGTCTTGCATAATCAGGGAAAGAAGCAACCTTCCTCAATTTCAGAAAAAACATCTATAAAAACCCTACTGCTAGCATTGTACATAATACTGAAGGGCAGAATGCTTTCCACTAATGTTTGGGGCAAGGAAAATATGTTGGCTCTGGCCAACTGTTTTCAACTTAGTACTAAAAGTTCTGGCCAATGAACTAGCAAAAAGGGAAAATCAAAGGCATCTTGATCAAAACTGAGTAAATGAAATCATCCCTGTTAAATGACATAATTGTGTATGAAGATAATTATTAGGAATCTCTATATAAATTGCTAGAACTATAAATAAATTAAGAAAAGTCACATATTACATGATAGGCAATTTAAAAATCATTATTTTTATATACTAGTAATGTGTTCTGGACCACCCCCATAATTAAAAATATAATACAATTTACAGTTGCTCAGAAATTAAATACTTGGATGTAAATCCAGACAAAAATGTTCAGAGATTTTATACTGAAAGCCAAAGAAACTCTGAGAATAATTATCTAGAAAATTATACTGAGTAAAATGGGCAATCCTAAAAGATTTCATAGTGTAATATTCTTAAAGTGATAAAATCATGCACATGAAGAACTTACCTACAGATTAGCAGTTGTCAGGTGAATAAGCACTGCGTGTATGAGGCCCGAGAGGGCTGAGTATGATCATGGAGGGAAGCAGATAGGGTGATTCTTGTGATGGAACTGTTGCCTGTCTTGACCGTCTTGACTATGGCAAGATCCTGGCTACTGTATGGTATTGCACTGTAGTTTTGAAGGATTCTATAATTATGTACAGATATTTGTCCTAAATGACAGATGGAGATTTCCCAAAGAATACTGAATACTGATATTTATGTGTGAATTATAATAGCAATAGATATGCCATAACAAACTCTGAGATTATTCTAACAGATAAGACAAAGGGAAGTTATTAAAGATAAAAATAAGGGGAATTACATTTAATATTTTAAAGCCTTTTCTACAAGGGTCAACAACTGTAGAGTGACCAGTCAAGGCTGAATCAACAGTTGCTGAGCAGATGTCCTTTCTGAAGCAGTTTTATGTTTTTAGGTTGTGGTGGCCTTTTTGGAAGGCTGTGGTTCTGGCAGAATTTTGTGGTAGTTACTATCAGGCAATCATGCCTGAGATCTCCTCATTCATCATCACTTTATCTTTGTTAGGGTTGACAGAAGTAACCTCATTTTGATTCTGATAATTTTCACATTTCTCCCTTTAGATCAAGATATTTACCCCCTAAAACATTACCGATCAACCATTTAGTAGTTACATTTTGACTGTCCTGCACTTGTGGGATGCCCTGTATGCTTTATTGGTTGCTTTGTTCCCACAGAGGGGAAAGTAATCAATGACTAGGAGTCAATGTCCACACTGTTTTAGCCACATTTGAACAACAAGGAGATTTAGAAGGAGTGGGTGGCAGACTGAATTTACCTAGAATTCATTTTAAGTTCAAGTCTATCAGTTCTGTAGGCAACGGCTTTTATCTCTAAGTGTTCAAAAAACATTGTCTGTTAGGTGTGTTATACTTCCACAGAAATTAAATCAGCAATGTTAACAAACTTTAAAAAGGAAAATGCAAAAAAAAAAAAAGAAAGAAAGAAAAAATGAAAAAAACAAGAAGGTAACAAATTCAGATTATGTAGCAGTTTTGAACTGAGAACTAGCTAGGCTTAAAGAAAGTAAACAATTGAATAAATGAAATGACTCAGGAGAACTAGATGAGATCTGTTAAGTCATTGAGTCTCCTCTCATATTTTACGTAGCTAGGTCTCAGTTTCCCCAGAGGGAGAAATATAGATACAGAATGCAGTGTTAGGTAATAGCTCAGACATTTTCTTTTTTATGAAATAAATAAGCTACAGGAGTATCATCATTCAGTATCTCATGATGGAGTTGATTTAAGATATAATATGTAGAGTATAATATCAACCAAGAATTGTATTGGGGATGCTGTCAAATTTACCTGCTAGGTGTACTAAAGCGTCCCTTAGATCAAGTTCTAGACACTTTTCAACAGTAGCCATAGATTACGAAATTTAACTGCAATATTATCCTGCCTAGAGAGATGACAGGCATGCAGAAGAAAATAATTGAGAGGTACGAAGCTCATTATGATACGGAGACTTGTTTTGACAGCGACTTTTCTTCCTGGTCTTTATTTTGAATGTCTCTGGTTATGACATCAGGCAGCTTAGTGAAATTATTGTACATCCTACATATGAAGCTTAAGGTTTGTTTTTTGAAATTTACATAAAATTGTTCAGTTTCAGCTTATAGAGCTTTAGGAAAGATGAGCTCTTTGTCATTCTGTGGGAGAAAATTGGATTGGAGGACCCTAGACCATATCACGATCTAGTCAAGCCTACAGGTGAACAATGAAAAAGAGGGAACACAGCTATCTTCTAACAACAGATGTAGTATCACTTTTATTTAGAGCCATAATTTTTCTCTCCACAGCCATAATTTTATCAAATGTAACTAAATAAAAGGAAATTGTATCATGAAATAAGTTTTATTATATTTAACTTAAGTATTCGTAAAAATGCAACAAGAAAAGTGATTGGCCGTAGAGAAATCTCAGATTTAGAAAGGATTGAGGCTAGAAAGCCAAACCAAGGCTGATTTTAGATTTTTACCTGCTGTATCTAAAAGCTTGAGATTCCAAGATTTGCCAGGAAGTAACAAATTTTACTCATTGTCTTGCTGGGGATTCTTGAAGCCAAACATTATATGCATATTTCCCTATACATAATGTTCCCAACTGTGTCCTATCATAAAGACAACAAGGTTTTTACTGAACTTATGCAAACAATCAAAATGCCGTTATGAATTTAAAGAAAGAAATTTCCTTAAATATAGAAAGCAAAACATTTAAAAAAGAGCCAACAGTGTTTTAAATAAAATACATAAAAACTCATAGATAGGTTCATTCAGTCTCATGAAATTAATTCTTGTTCTGTTTGATCTTCATTAAAAGTTTTATGAACCTAATCAATTTCTTCATTGGAGTTTGAGAAATTTTTATTCAGTCCTTTCATCTAACCATTTTCAGAAACCTGTATGTAAGAGTATCTGTTGGAGTCTGTCCCTGAACATGTTTCAGAGAAGAATCAAAACAGGATGGCAAAAGACTTCTGTCTTGGGGCTGGAACAGTTGCTCACTGGTTACTGCGCTTGCCCTGCATGTGCATGTACGCAATTTCAAACCCCAGCACCACGTACACAATGAAGTGTCTGAGGTATGAAATTCACATGAAAAGCTAAATAAAAATTACTTCTCTCTTCCTCTTTCTCTCACTGTCCCCTCTTTCTTTAAAAAAAAGAAAAAAGGTTAAAATTCTTGTGAGACTAGAGCTATTGACAATGAAATTCAGTTATTTTATTGCATACAAAATTTTAAGATAATAATCGTGAATGATAGCTTCATACCACGCCCATCTTTTAACAAATTTTACATATTTAGAACTTTTGCAATGAGAGTATATTCATACAAATAGAACTTATTGATACTTAGCATGATTTTATTGTTTGAAAATACTTCCCATACAATTTAACACATGAAAAAACCTAAATAAGTAATATTTCTACAAGATGAGAAATATATCATTTGAGGATCTCTAGGGACCCAAGTGCAAAAATCTCATAGTTAATTCAAGATCAAAAATAATTATGTTAGAAATTTCATCCAGTTGAAATAACCCAAAAATGTCAAAAAAGTTTTAAAACACTTGCTCAAAATAGGATCACAAATCATTGTGAAATAATAGTTATTCATTTAACCAGAGTAATTTAATTCATTTAACCAGAGCTATACAATGAGGCTTAAAAAATGGATGTCTTCCAAGTATATAAAATGATCAAAAGACATTGAAAGCAAATAGCTGTAATGACAGTGATCATCTTATATCTTTTAAGGCCCCAGGTTTTTTGAGTAATCAAAGACAGTAGAAAATTCAAGAAATTTTCTTGACAAAACACAAGAAAATTGTTTCCTCACCAGTTATGAAAAGGTAAAGAAAAAATCCCTTCCTCTGTGATTATTTCTCCTTACCAGAAGCCTATTGAGATTACCTGAATGTCCAGCCTGATTAAAAAATAGGGATAAGGGTGGGTAATTGGAGGCAAGCCTCCTGGGGGTAAATCTAATTTTCAGAATTTATATATATATATTATATTATTTAATTAGAACCTTGTTTGATTGTTTAACAAATAAATTTCTGAGAAAAAAAAAACAATTGAGTATAATTAGACACTGAAAGAGTATGTGTCCAAGTTCATGAATGTATGTCCTGTTATAGAAGAGTCTAAACAAGAAAGCCAATACCTTGAGCAGAGGAGTGCATGACTTGGAAACAGTGAAAGCTTGTGAAATCATCTGCTTAATTAAAGAAAAGCCAGGCTTAAAGAATCCAATTACCCTAGATCTTTTTAGCATCGGTATATAGTAACAGTCAGAACTGGGAAGGAAAACAAAATTTACAGGAGCTGACCAAAAAGTTAACCAAGATTAGGAAGACCCTGTCTCAAAATAAATATTAAAAAGGTCTGGAAATGTAGCTCCATGGAAAAACATCTCTGGGTTCAGACCCTGGTACCAAATAAAAATAAAGCACACACACATACAATACCACCAAAACAAAATGGAGTCAGAGTCATGGATTAAATGGAAACTGAAAAAGGAAAAGGTGTAAGCTTATAACATGGTTGAAGCTTTGCTAAAACAGATCAATATTTCCAGAAGACCCTATTGCTTTAAACATAAGAGAATTAGGCTTTGGTTTTACAGCATATGCCTCCTCAATTTTTAGAAAAAAATCTATAAATGGTTGTTTTGTCTGATCATCCCTCACAAAACTTTGTGACTTGTACAGACCACTTGCAACCTGATTAAGATTTTAGTTTTTCCCTATGCTTCTTTCTTCACTTTCTGAACCAATATAGTCATGTGTCTTTGAGAACTAAACATTTATTTTACCACTTAAGCATTTTGTCATACAAAGGAATAATTTTTAACTTTTCTCACCAACAATACAACCTCATATTTATAAAATTTCTGTACAGCACTTGTTACTATTTCCTACCTCCATTGTTTTTTGTTCATTTTCTTTCTTTAGATTTTGAAACAATCCTTTAAAAAAACCTCCATATTTAAATAACCTCTGTTTTTTTATTTTTTTATTTATTTTTCTGCTACTGGAAATTGAACCCAGGAGTGCTTTACCACTGAGCTACATCCTCAGCCCATTTTTTTTTTTTTTGAGACTCGGTGTCACTACTTCACTGAGGGTCTCCTCCCTAAGTTTCTGAGGCAGACCTTGAAGATATGCTCCTCCTGCCTCAGCCTCCCAAGTCTCTGGGATTACAGATATGCACCACTGTGCCCAGCTCAAAATTACTCTATTTCTTAATAAAAGCCTGTATTTTATATTTATATTTTTCATCTAAAATTATTTTTAATTCTCTTCTTATTTTCTTTGTAGAAACATGTAGAATTTATATGTACTAATTTGAATTTTTGACTCTTAGTAATAGTAATTGCTAGTAAAGATCCAAGAAAAAAAAAATCTTGAACTCCTTAATGTATTCTACCAATTTATAAACAGAGTAGGTCATAGTTATTGATACACCCACATATATTTTCTGTTTATAAAATTTAAGAAAATAAAAATATAAGAATTTATATTTACTGATTAATGTTGCAGTATATTCATTTAGAACTTGTTCATATTTTATTATATATTCCTAGATTATGTGAAAAATTCATTTATAAAAAATTATCTCGTTAACATTGACTTATTAACAATTATACCTTTATTATTTATGAAAACTGAAAAATTAAATAAAAAGTCATTATTTTTAAGTTCTTTGTCAAAATCCTGAAAGTTAAATTGTTTAGTTTCTAAACAAGAAGCAATGGACACTGCCTTGCATTCTCATCTGCATATTTGTTCTTATATCAAACTTACTCTTTTATGATATGAAACGTCTAACAGAGAAATAGAATCTGTCTGATCAGCAAAATCACATAAAAATGTTTAACAATTCTAAAGGTATCTTCATTTATATTTTGTTCATAAATTTAAAACCGTTATATTTCACAAAGATTTCTAGAGTTGTTTGAACTTAGTTTTTTGGATTTGTCCTTATGATTTTAATAGTCTAATTTATGTGCAAGTTCATGTACTCAAGGCTCATTTGAATAAAATTCTTTAAGGGAATTTACCATAATGATAGGATGTGCCCACATGTGTAACATACATGAACATATATAGACACAAAGATTTTATTATTCCTATTTTAGAATTTTCATAATGAGATATAAAATATAATATTATAAACTTCAAAGATGCTTGCATCCAAGTTATATTTTTGACTAAATGGTATAAGCTCACTCATTTGTATGGCTAAACTTTATAGTTTTCATTTATAATGATAGATAATTTTACGAAGACCTTAGATTTAATTTTTTGATAAAGCAGTTACCATAGAAACTTGATTTTCAATGATCACATTTTAGCTAGGACTGACTGGAAAAAATAAAGGCCTCCAAATGATGATGAATTTCTTTTTTTTTTCTTTTTAAGAGAGAGAAAGTAAGAGAGAAGGTCAATTTTATTTTATATTTTTATCTGGATTTTGTTTTTCCTCCACCTAGTTGTGTACATAGTGCTGGGGACTAAACACAGGTCCTCTTGCATGCCAGCCAAGGCACTCTACCACTAAGCCACTCTCTAGGCTGTGATGTTGAATTTAATAAGAATCATTATTTTTGCTTTATAGTTGTTCTG
>PVKS010000253.1:0-223220 GCA_004027875.1 Aplodontia rufa
CTGACCCATAGCCAACATTATCCTCAATGGAGAAAAACTGAAAGCATTTCCACTGAATTCAGGTACAAGACAAGGCTGTCCGCTCTCCCCACTCTTGTTCAATATAGTCCTTGAAACCCTTGCCAGAGCTATCAGGCAAGACAAGGAAATCAAAGGTATTCATATAGGAAAAGAGGAAGTTAAGTTATCTCTATTCATTGATGACATGATTCCATAACTAGAAGACCCATTAACATCGTCCAGAAAACTCCTAGAGCTTATAGGTGTTTTCAGCAAAGTAGCTGGCTACAAGATTAAGTCCAGTAAATCACTAGCATTTCTTTAGTCCAGCAACAAATCCACAGAAGAAGAAATCAGGAAATCTCTCCCATTCACCATCACTTCCAAAAAAAAAATGAAATACTTGGGCATTACCCTTACAAAGGATGTTAAGGACCTCTACAAAGAAAACTATCAAACAGTAAAAAAAGAAATTACAGAAGATCTGAGTAGAGGGGCTGGAGCGGTGGCTCAGCGGTTTCGGCACTTGCCTGGCAAGCACGAGGACCTGGGTCCAAACCCCAGCACCACATACACAACTAAGTGTTGGAGCAACTAAGGCCATGTGAAAAACTAAATAAAGTTGTTTCTCTTTTTCTCTGTCTTTCTCACTGTCCCTCACTCTTAAAAAAAGAAGATCTGAGTAGATGGAAAAACATTCCATGCTCATGGTTAGGCAGAGTCAATATAATAAAGATGGCCATTCTACCCAAAGCCCTATACAGATTCAATGCAGTCCCCATCAAGATACCTATGACATTCTTCACAGATATAGAAAAAGCAATTCTCAAGTTCATATGGAATAACAGGAGACCCAGACTAGCAAAAACATTACTCTATAGAAAGGAAGAAGTAGGGGGTATCTCAGTCCCTGACCTGAAATTATACTACAGAGCTGTAATAGCAAAAACAGCATGGTATTGGTATCAAAACAGAATCAAAGAGATCAGTGGAACAGAATAGACTATCCTGAGACAAAACCCCATATATTTAACTATTTGATATTTGATAAAGGGGGCAAAAGCATAGTGTGGAAGAAAGATAGCTTGTTCAACAAATGGTGTTGGACAAACTGTACAGCCATATGTAGACAACTGAAGCTGGATCCTTATCTTTCGCCGTGCACAAAAATTAAATCAAAATGGATCAAAGACCTGGATATTAAGCCAACAACTTTAAACTTACTAGAAAAAGAAGTAGGGTCAACACTACAGCATATATGAGTCTGCAGCTACTTCCTTAACAAAACTCCCATGGCTCAAGCTGTAAAATCAAGAATAAATGAATGGGATGCAGTTACACTAAACAGTTTTTGCACAGCTAAACACCTAGTCAAGAGCATTAAGAGAGAACCTACAGAATGGGAGAAAACTTTGCCTGCTACACTTCAGACAGAGGGCTAATATCCAGAATATACAAGGAACTAAATATAATCCTCACATTTCCTTACCTATAAAATAGTAGTAGATGTTTCCTGGTAGTTTTGAAGCTCACATGAAATTATCAGGGATAATATGTACGTACCACTGCTTAGCACAGTTGCTAGCCCAGTGGCATTCATTAAATTTTTTATTATTTTTAGTTATACATAACATTACCATTCATTTTGGCATAATTACGAAAGCATGGAGTATAATTTGCTCTAATTCAGCCTCCAATACTTCCCCTTTCCCTCTTTTCCTCCCTCCCTGTTCCCTTCCCTATATTCTTTTCAGTAAATATTTTTAAATGATTGAGATACCCTTCAGTGCCCTCAGTTCTACTGTTGACTGATTTGATCTATACGCCTATAGGTGGAGATGCCAGATTATGCAAAACCCCCTTAAACTCACAGAATGACCTCGAGCTAGGGAATGATTTTGCTTCCCAAACTTTCTGTAATTGTAAAGATAAACCGTACTCATTAACTTAAAAGCGGGGAAGGTAGGAATAGGAGGAAGAAATCAGTCAATATGGAAAATACATTTGGAAATAAAAAATCATCTATAATCCCTGTACCTAGAGATAACCACCATCAATATTTATTATTTATATTTATTTATTTATTTTTGAAGAGAGGGACAGTAGAGAGAGAAAGAATCAATTTTGTTTTTAGTTTTTTAAGTGGCTTTCGTTGCTCAGATATTTTGTTGTGTACATGGTACTAGGGTTTGAACCCACATCCTCACGCATGCCACGCAAGCACTATAACTGCTGAGCCACTTCTCCAGCCACTTAAATTTTATTTTTATTGTAGCAAAATGTGTATAATATAAAATTTATCATTTTAACTTTTCTGGTGTACAGTTCTGTACAGTGTATAGACATTTAGTACACATCTAATCCTGCAACCATCACCATTATCTCTGGAATTTTTCATTTCTCAGATTGTCTGTTAAACAGTCTCTGACTATTCCTCTTTTCCTAGTCCTTGGCAACTACTCTTCTAAATTCTCTCGCTATGATAGTACCATAGGTACTTCATGTAGGTGGAATTATGTAATATTTGTTCTTTTATGTATGGCTTATTCCACTTAGCATGATGTTTTCAAGGTTTATCCTTGTAGCATGTATCAAAATTTTCTTCCTTTTTAAAGCTGATTAATATTCTATCGTATGTTTAAACTCCATTTTGTTTTTCCATTCATCTATTTTTGGATGATGGTTTTTTCCCCACCTTTTAGTTTTTATAAATGATGTTGCTGTGAACGTTGGTGTATAGATATCTGCTCTTTTGTGTATATACCAAGATGTAGAATTGCTGGATCAAATGGCAATTCTGTTTAAATTTTTAGAAACCGTCCGTACAGCTTTCAAAGGCTTGTACTATATTATGTTTTCATCAGTAATGCACAAGGGTTCCAGTTTCTGCACATCCATGCCAGCATTTCCAAGATTCTGCATTTTGATAATATCTTCATGGGTGTGAAATGCTAACATTTTTAGTAAGAATCTTCCAGAAAATTTGTGGTCATGCATAAATAGGAAATTTACATGTATAGGATTTCATTTTACATGCTATTTTGTTCTGTGGGTTAATAGATGTCTTCCTCTGTCAATAAATATGGATTACTGTTTTAGGACTACCTCAAGTTCCATTATTGGAATATATTACAATTTACTTAAGTCAGTTTTCCATTGCTAGATATTTAGGTTGCTTTGGTTATTTTCCATTGTAAATACTGCTGGATTTCATATCCTTATGAATATACTTTTATGCATTAGTCTAGCTCTTTTTCCTCCCCGGGGCAGAACCCCAGAAGTGAGATAATGGAGCAAAGAGTATGCCATGTTTAAAATTTTGATACATTTTTGCCAAATAACCCTTGTTCAAAAAGTTAGTGCCAGCTTATACTTCCAAATTGAGAGTGCTAGGAGAAATTGTTTCTTAATCATTGACATAGTTTTTCTTATCTTTTGGAAGTGTTCTGAAAGTCTCTAGGACCTTTAGACATTATTTTACCAGCGTTCACTGAAGTCTGTCTTTTCTCGTTAAAAACAAGCGTTCTGACAGAATAAGAGCTTCATGGTTCCATACATTTGGGAAATGCCTTTAGAGTAAAACAGGCTTTTTTCCTGCAGGATTTACCAACACTGTTAATATTTTAGTATTTCTTTATTTCAGAATAAGGATGAGGCTTTAAGCATTTTCCAAATTTATTTGACTTAAGTCCTTTCTTCAGTCAGTATTATATGGCTTTAGTATTCAGCGAAAAAAGTTTGGGAAATGCTGATTTTGCTCAGTTCTTTTATTTTGCAGTTATTATGCATTGCTGTGGTCACTAACATGTCATTGGCAAAGCCCAGATTCTGACTTTTAATTCCTAAATACTGTCTACCATCTACCACAATATTTTGTGCAATTTAAAAATATGATACATTGAGTGTGAATGTAATGATTCAATGTAGTTTTTTAAACATTAAAATCTAAAATAGGTCAGAAAAAATATAGTGTTTTGTGGCTTTTAGTTAACACCAGCCATCTTTTACAGTGCCATAAAGCCTTGATATATTTCATTTTCCACAACATCATCGTTTTTTTTTTTAAGAGAGAGAATTTCAGTTAGGTTTTCATTTGACTTTCATTGCTCTGACACTTCCTTGTGTATGTGGTGCTGGGATTTGAACCTGCATCCCTGTGCATTTGAGGCAAGCACTGAAACCGCTGTTCCACCGATCCAGCCCTCATTAGTATCATCTTAAATGGAGCATCTTCATTTCTGAGGTTCTAAAATCTCTATAATTTTTATTATGTATACTCCACCTGGTGGTGAAAAAGGGTATCTGCATTCTCTGTATGAAATATCCTTACTGAGAGGGGTTGGTAGGTTAGAGTGATAATCCTAAGAAGAAATTTATTTTACTTTAACATTGAGTTATATAGATGTACTTTAGGGGTTGGAGCGGTGGCTCAGTGGTTATGGCACTTGCCCAGCATGTGCAAGTACACAGATTCAAACCCCAGCACCCACGTACACAACTAATTTTTGGAGCAATGAAAGCCATGTGTAAAACTCAATAAAAATTGATTCATTCTCTCGCTCTCTCTCTCTCTATTTCTCTCTCTCACTGTCCTCTCTTTTAAAAAAAGTAAATAAGAAATTTAACTTTGAAAAAATAAAATAAATGTACTTTAATTCAGCAATATTTTAGTATAAGGGTAAGCATTTTCTTTTTATGCATGTTCCTCAATAGGAATTTTAAGTCTGTCTTTCATAGAACATTGTATTATATACAATTTCTGGATGTTTCAAGTCAATAGCAGTTTTTAAATTGTGTATTTATTTTCATAGAATAATATAAAATGAATAATATGTTCTTACTAAAGCAATGCATAAAGATAACCAGTATTAAGAGTTTGCTTCTAGCCTGGAGATTATAGCCTTTAGAGTCCTTTCTAATTAATTAATAATCCTTTGAATATTTCAGTTTTAAATGTACCAGTCAGTGGCATTAAGAGCATTCACATTGCACTACAGCCATCACCACTATCCATCCCCCAAAGGTTTTTATTACCCCAAATTGAAATTACATACCATGTTAATTATAAACAACTCTAATTCTCCCCTTCCTTCAACCATGGTAGCAACTCTTCTATTTTCTATCCATGAATTGACCAATTACAGGTATCTCATGTAAGTGAAATTGTATGGGATTTGTGGTTCTGTGACTGGCTTGTTTCACTTAGCATAACATTTCCGAGGTCCACCCATGCAATAGCCTGTGTCGGTCTGTTCTTCCTTTTTAAAGCTGAATAATGTTCCATTATGTGTATATACTACATTTTCTTTATTTACTCATCTAATGATAGACGCATGGGTTGCTGCTTTTGGCTATTTTGAATATTGCTGCTGTGAACATGGGTTTATATAGCCTTACTTTTTTTTCTACTTCTGCACTGTCTTTTGGTATATATATATATATATATATATATATATATATATATATATATACACATGTTAAAAATTTTAGCGCCATTAAAATATATATGCAATTCCATATTCTGATTTTTTTTTTTAAAAAAGTAATAAAAAATTCCCATGCTGCTATTTAAGCATACCTTTAAAGTGACTAGTGCATGAACTTGTATCTGGAAGCCTGAGTGTATTCCCTTTGTATGCTATTGACTATGTGTCTGCAAGCAGAATTTTAAGCCTCTTAAATCTCTGGTTATCTAATCAACAAGTTGGGGATTAGTACCCATTCCATGAGATGTTTAAGAGCAATAAGACAGTATATATGAAGTGCACTTTAAATTGTTCAAGTTAGGGGTGGGAGCGGTGGCTCGGCAGTTATGGTGCTTGCCCAGCATGTGCAAGTACATGGGTTCAAACCCCAGCACCCACATACACGACTAAGTGTCAGAGCAACGAAAGCCATGTGGAAAACTCAATAAAAATTGATTCTCTCTGTCTCTCTCTCTGTCTCTCACTGTCCTTCTCTCTTAAAAAAAAAAAAAAAAAAAAAACGTTCTTTTTGGTTATTTGTTTAACATACCTATATTTTATTATTAGTCAAGCAAAGAACAACTTATTAATAGCAGGTGGACCATATTAATGAAAGACTTCATTTTCCTTAAATAGAGGTGAAAGGATAAACAATTCTATTTTAAATAAAGAAAACAAATTTTAAATGTCAATTTTTAGCGGCTCTGGTCTGTAATTTTTTATTATTTTCTTGAAATCTATATATGTTCTCTCTCTCTTTGGTAATTCTAATATTAAGAATTAGCTTTATAAGAAATTTACTTTACAGGGTTGGATTCATTCACTGGAAATGCTGAAAATTCACTTGTTGATGAGGAAAAAATACAGTCTAACTCAGAACGTGGATCTCATCAAGGAAAGAAATCTGGGACCAGTGGCAAACTTTCTGTTAAAGATTATGACCAAACTCTTGACATGGATAGCACTTTGGAAGAACTTTCTGGGCATTCTGTGAGGTAAAATAATGTACATTTGATACTGTAATTCATATATAATCAAAGTTACAATACCACTGGTGTTCAGAGATTCCATTTGATAAATTTCTCCTTGGCAGTTAACTGTGCATGTTTGAGCTCCTGAACAATTCTGTACTTCTGAATAGACTTTGTTCATAGCTCTAGACTGAATTTTAGAATATGGCCTTCTCTCATCTAAACTGTCGTAACCTCTCATTCAGGAATTCTCTGTCTGAAGCACAACTCATATTTCCATCCTGAAAGCCATTGCTTCAGTGTTCTTGGTAAAGTCTTTTGGTTAAGCATCTTCCTTTCATGAGTGCTTTGAGAGGTTAGTTACCCTATAGATCAACCTGAGAACCTAATTCTATTGAAGTGTTGTCATTGGACTACCACAAAGTATCTTATTTCTTTCTCTGCAAATTTTACTTATAAACTCTTTCAACACACCTGTTCAGTGTCCTTTGGTCTGGTTGTTGGAATTAGTTTTTCCTCTAAACTTTTCTCTCCTGTTCATTGTGTTAGACCACACAAACAGATTCTTGAAAACTTACTCTTTATATTGATTTTGGAGCTTGCATACATTTTTTTCTCCTGCTTTGTATGTTATATATACTTAGCCTGTTATTTACAAATAACATTCACTTATTGTTTTTGTACAGTATCTACTAGTTTTTTCATGTGATTGATTTTTTTGGGGGGTAGGGTGAGTACTGGTACTAGAGATTGAACTCAGCAGGGCCCTTTACCACTCAACTCCAGCTCCATCCCTGGTCCTTTATTTATCTTGAGATAAGTCTTGCTAAGTTGCTGAGTTTCTCATTAAGTTTCTTAGGGTATCCTCAAATTTGCATTCCTCCTGCCTCAGCCCCCTGAGATACTGGGATTATAGGCATGTGCCTCAATGTCCAACTGTCCGTATGATATATAATCTGTGCACTGGTTTTGTTTTAGAAATTAAGGCTCTTAGAAGATATGGATTGATTTTTTTTCTTTTTAAAGTAACTGTGCCTTTTCTAAAACAGTTACATACAGAAAACCATTTTTAAAGCTTTCTTGTTACATCATCAGTACTATGATTGCTATATTTAAAATTAAATTTTAATTTCTTCATCAATGGTTTTAGGATTTAGAAAATTTTACCTTTCTTTAAGACATACTCTGATAGTTTGGTTAAGCAACATCTACAAAGTGAAATATAAAATATATGATTCAATATAAGATTCAATTCCACTTTCCCACTTCATGAAAATTCACAGTGGATAAATTGAGTCTTTGTTAAAGTAGAATCATTTTAATGTTAAACCATGTTTTCCTTATTTAGCTATTTCTTTTGGATAATTATTAAAGTCACTGGAAACATTCTTTTAGAAATGCTAGCCTAAGTTAATCTTTACTACGAAACAAACACAAATTCATCTTGTAAAATCATAAGGTGAGGTGCACACAGAATTCTTTTATATGATATTATGATGGAATTTAAGCTGATAATTCTTTTTAGGTTCCATAAATGAAATTGAAAGACTATTAGAAATACTGACAGTCCTCCTTTATCCATGGTTTCGTTCCCCATGGTTTTAGTTGACTCACAGTCAGCTGTGGTACAAACATGTTAAATGGAAAATTCCAGAAATAATAAGCTGAGTAGCACAATGAAATATCACAGTATCCAGCTCCATCTCCTCTCTCCCCATGTGAATCATCCCTTTGTCTAGAGTATCCATACTGTATATGCTCACTTCCCATTATTTAGAGTAGCCATCTTGGTTGTCAAATCTACTGTTGTGATACTACAGTGCTTGTGTTAAAGTAAACCATATTCTATTTAACAATGTCTCCCAAAATCAAGAGTAGTGATGCTGGAGGTTCAGATTGCCAAACAGAAGCTGTAAAATTCTCTTTTTAAGAGAAAAGATAAAAGAGATTGACTTAATAAGGGAGAAAATTGTATGCTAAAGTTGCTGAAACTATAGTGAGAATGAATCTTTTTTTTTTTTTTTTTTTAAAGAGAGGGACAGTGAGAGAGACACAGAAAGAGAGAAACAACTTTATTTAGTTTTTCACATGGCCTCACTTGCTCCAACACTTAGTTGTGTACGTGGGGCTGGGGTTTGAACCCAGGTCCTCGTGGTTGCCAGGCAAGCGCCAAAACCACTGAGCCACCGCTCCAGCCCCAAACAAGTGCCTCTTGAGGCTGAATTTATTCAAATATTTTCATGCTGGGTGTAAGAGAAATTTTTACCTTTGAAAATTATCTCCGGTTTTTCAGAAACTAAATGTAAATTTATTTTAATGTACTAGAAGTATGTTAACTATACTTAATATAGAGAATCTTTGAACACTATTCAGTAAATAAGTATTTAGTAACAAGGAAGCATAATTGCTATTATGGAAAATAATAACCTTTAATGAGCTTGCTTTTTCAAGGAGAGGCTAGACGACATGAGCCTTATGTTGCGTTGAATGCTTTAAGAGTTGTAATGATCAAACTGTTATGAAAGGTTACTTAATAGAAAGTTCAGGAAAGAGATACAGTACTAAAAACTAGATATAAATAGATGAACATATATTAAGTATTTAAAGAAGGATAGCATGGG
This sequence comes from Aplodontia rufa, assembly GCA_004027875.1. Classification (NCBI taxonomy): domain Eukaryota; kingdom Metazoa; phylum Chordata; class Mammalia; order Rodentia; family Aplodontiidae; genus Aplodontia; species Aplodontia rufa. The sequence continues at coordinate 9,058 of PVKS010000253.1, forward strand.
GGCTGGAGCAGTGGCTTAGCAGTTATAGCACTTGCCTGGCATGCGCGAGGATACGATTTGGAACCCTAGCATCACATACACAATGATGTGTTTGAGCAAAGGAAGCCACATGAAAAACTAAAAAAAATAAAATTGAATCTCTCTCTTTCCCACTCTCTCTCTTTTTTTTTTTTTTAAAAGGATAGTATGAAAAAAATTTTTTCTCTGACATTTAGGTTAATGAAAGGAAATGATAAAAGAATAATTTGTCATTTTTAAAATACAAAATGATGCTCTTTCAGAGACGCTTTTAAGGCCCTTTTTAAATATGATTTTACATACTTTTACATGTGATTGTATTTTTATTGCTATATGATTTCTATTCCAGAAAATTATACTTGTAGTATAATGAATGAATATATATGCATTATATAGGAGTGCCAATTTAATCAAGAAGCCCCCTTTCCATTTTTAGTACAGGGTTTGTATCCAGCTTGTTCACCATTGTAAATCTAGCAGTTAGAGGAATATTCATAGTTATTGATTCAGTGTAATGACTACGTTGTATGAATAATTGCCTGAATCATAGCTTGTTAAAGCTCATGTTGGTAAAGAAAGTAATGTATGTTATTCTTATGAATAGTTTAGCTCAAAGTAATTTCCTTTCTCTAATGTCTTTATGAAATAAAACTTCTAGTGTCTCATCAGAAAAGGGAAGAACTCCAAAAACTCCAACTTCTCCTTTATCTCCAAGTTCCCAGAAATTGTTACATTTTGACCTTCCTGGAACTTCCTTAGAAAGATCTAAGTCTTCAGTAATCATACCTCCAAGTACAACAGGATTTAAACCCAGTGCATCTTTCACTGATGTGAACCTTGCTGCCAGGAGAACAACCCCAGAGATGACTTCAACACCAGGTAAGCAGATCCATGCAGTTATAATTTTTTAAACAAAGATTGAAAAGCATGAGACATTCAGTAATGTAGTAGTGACAGTTTTTTTCCCATGTTGCTAATATAAGTCAAAACACACACCTAAAAAATGTATCCCATTGGTGCATTCCAAAGTTTATAGGTATATGTGTATCTGTATACACATGTGCAAATACATGCACAAATACATGCACATAGAAGTAGCTAATAAAATACATTGTATTAGTAAGTTGCTGTCTTTTCTACAAAAGAAAGCCAATTTGTTTCTGATTCTTAAAATTAGAGACAACTTTTAGAAATCTGAGGTATAATGTAATGTGAACTTTTCCATTTGACCCTTGTTATGCTTCTAGGTTCTAAGCGCTTTTCTCCTGCTGGCCTCCAGCATCGAATGGCAGCAGAACTCAGTTATCTGAGTGCCATTGAGGAATCCGTACGTCAGCTGTCAGATGTAGAAAGGGTTAGAGGTATTTCACTTGCACAGCAGGAAAGTGTGTCTCTGGCTCACATCATAAAGGTAATTGTGGAGTTCTGCTTGTTCTTTGGTATTTAAAATAATCTTAATGATGAGTTTAAAAAGTTAACTTTTGAGCTACCAATTAGAAAAAAATAGTCTGTCAGTAGCACCCATAAGTAGCCCTGGGGAAAACTATCACACAGAAAGTTGAAATTTTGGCATTTGGCATTAGAACAATAACACAATCATTTGCTCTCATTTTTTTGTTATTTATTTATTTATTTTAAAGAGAGAAGGACAATGAGCGAGAAAGAGAATAAATTTTATTTAGTTTTTCATGTGGCTTTCATTGCTCCGATACTTCGTCACGTATGTGGTGCTGGGATTCAAACCTGCATCCCTGCACATGCCAGGCAAGCGCTGTGACTGCTGAGCCATCGCTCCAGCCCTGTTGTGCTTTGTTTTAATGACAGTATGAAAATTAGTTAGACATTCTTAATATTTTCTCTGTTCTTTGACAATCAGAAAAAAAATTTTTTCAATTAGTGCTTTTTTTGTACTACACTGAAAAAGTTTATGAGATCCAGTGTTTGATAAGGCCAGGATAATGTGGACTTTTCTTTAGCAACAAAAATCCAAAGTTTAAGCAGTGTTCCTCAGTGGGGCTTCTGTCAGTATCTTCTTTTTAAACTGACATGTTATTTATCTACAGTAAAATGTGCAGATTTTAAGCATGCAGCTTTGACAAATTTTGGACAGAGTGTATGGTAGTATGTAACAGCTACCTAGTCAAGATGTAGAACATTTCCATCACCCCAGAAAGTTGACCCATACCCATTTTCATTTCATCCCCCCAGGTGATTACTGTTCTAGCACCATCATTTTTTAGGCATTTTCTCAAACTTCAGATAAGTGAAAGTATACTTTGAACTCTGTTGTTTAATAAAGAGGGACAGTGAGAGAGTAAAGAGAGAGGGACAGTGAGAGAGATAGAGCGAATCAATTTTATTTATTTTTCATTCAACTTTCATTGCTGTGACACTTCATTGTGTACATGGTGCTTGGGTTTCAAACACGCATCCTCACGCATGCCAAGCAAGCATCATAACAGCTGAGCCGTCATTCCAGTCCCCTGTTGTTTATTTTATTTAATATAAATTTAAGATTTATCCTTGACATTATATCAGCTGTTTTTTGTTTTTGGTCTAGTAATGATCCGTTGATTGATTCGTCACAATTTGTCCATTCTATTGGTGTACATTTGGATTGTTTTTCACTTTTGGGTTTATATAAATATTTTCCAAAATAGTTGTAACATTTTATGTTTCTGCAGCAATATCTGAGGGTTCTAGTTGTTCTTTGTTTTTAGTATCCTTTAATATTATCAGTTCTTGTAAATTGTCATCATTCCTATAAGAGTGAAGTAGCATCTCATTGAGATTATGATTTGTATTTCCCTTATGACTGATGAAGTTGATCATAATGTGTCTTTTGTCAATATCTATATCTTTTGCCTACTTGGATTGTCTTTTAATTTTAGAGTCATAGAAATTCTTTATATGTTCTAGAAACAAGTCCTTTTCAGATGTAATTCAAATATCATATTCCATTTTTTGGCTTTCCTTTTTAAACTTGTCTTCTGAGGGCAGAAGTTTTTAATTTTTATGAAATCTTGTTTTAACTTTTTTGCTTTTTGTTCTGTAAGAAATTTTTGCCTAGCCTAAGAGGTTAAGGTACTCTAATAAAGAAATGTTTTTCTAAAAAGTTTTTTAGTTTTGGCTTTTATGAGCTTGTGAACTTCAAGTTAACTTTGAAGTTTATATGAACAAAGGTAATCCTTTTTCCTTCATATGAATTCTCATTTTTTAATTTTTATTTTTATTTATTTCTTTTTCTTCTCTCATTTTTTTATTTTTTGTTTTTTTAATTTTATTTTTATTTTTATTATTATTATTTTTTTAAGGGCTGAGGACTGAACTCGGGGCCTTGTGTGTGCTAGGCAAGCGCTCTGCCACTGAGCTAAATCCCCAATCTCAGCACCATTTTTTTTTTTTAATTTACCTTAGCATGTGAATCTGTGATTAAGTAACCATGTATGTCCATCATCTATTTTTGGACTTTGTTGTTTTCCATTGATCTATTTCTGTTCTTAATGTCTTTATTACTATGGACTTAGGGTGAGTGTTGATATCAGAATGTAATTTCTCCAACTGTATCTTCTTTTTCAAGATGGTTTTGTCCACACTAAGTAGTTCACATTTCCATATAACTTTTAGAAGCAGTGTATCAGTTTTTTCCAGAAAAACAAAGCCTGCCTGATGGGATTTTGATTAGAATGGACATAGATCAGTTGGGGGAGAGTATATATCTTAACAGTCTTCTAATTTATAAATGTAATGTCTTTTCCTATTGTTGAACTCAATATTTTCCTTAGCCCTATAATTTTCAGTTAGAGGTCTTAACATATTTTAAATTTTATTTCTAAATATTTTATGTTTTTGGTGCAATTGTAAAAAATTTTTGTTTTCAATTTTATTTTCTGGTTGTCCTTCCCCAAATACCTAAAGAGTTTTTTGTTGTTGTTGTTTTGTAGTAGTGGAGGTTGAACCAAGAATGCTCTATCATTGAGCTATACCTCCAGCCATTTTTATTTTATTTTGAGACAGAGTCTCACTAAGTTGCATAGGCTGTCCTTGAGCTCATGATCCTCCTGCCTTGATCTCCTCAGTCTGACTGTAAAGACGGCTCCAGACTTCATTCAGCATTTCTACATCCATCCCCTAGTAACCGTAGTGCTATCCACTTAGTGTGACAGTAGCAACTCCCTAGACACTTCCAAATGCTCCCTGATAGAGGGTGGGGAGGGACTGTTGTCCACTTTGTGGGGAAAATGGGCTCTTCTTGGCATGCTGACCTTGAAGTCTGAGTGATCACAGAGATTTTCTTCCATTTTCAGGGTACATTATAATTCTGGATTTCCAGATTTTCTCAGCATACTATATGATTATAGATAGCCTAACTACCTTTGAGAACCTGTTATTTAGCACTGTTTCAGAAAAGATGAAAATATATAAATTTATAGCTAATGTTGTATAGCATAATGTGAAGAAAGAGTCCTGGTGAAAGGATACCTTTTGCGGGATAGTATTTCTGATGAAACTGCTCCTTCAAAGTCAAAATAAAATAGGCAACATTGTGAGATGTGAGGTATTATCTTTATTTTTACTCATAGGACCTATTTTTTTCTCTTCTAAAGAATTAGATGCTCTAATTTTTGTTTTCTAACCTGTTTTTTTATATCAGTTCTTAGTATTGCATGCATTGGAAATTTTGTTTATTTCTATATTATTTGACACATAGTAAATAGTTACTAAATATTTTTAATGAATGGCTGATAACTGTAGTCCATGCATCTTTCTTATGGGCTCTGATTGCTCTAAACCATTTGTTTTAGAAAGATAGCATTCTGAGCTGGACATGGTGGTGTGTACCGGTAATCTCAGCCTTCAGAAGGCTGAGCCAGGAGGAGATGAATTCGACCCTATTTCAGAAATAAAAAAAAGAAAAAGAAGAAAGCATCATGTTTCTGATAGTCACTGTGTTGGAATAGTTTCATACCTTAGGATTAGTATTTGACCATTTCTTTATTTTGAAGGCACAGCAGCAACGCCATGAAAGAGATTTAGCCCTTTTGAAACTGAAGGCTGAACAAGAGGCTCTGGAGTGTCAGAGACAATTAGAAGAAACTCGAAACAAAGCAGCTCAGGTAATCTATTTTGCAGCAGGTACCAGTTCTCTAAATCTAAATATGTATCTTAGAAATCACTGTAGCCTTCTTCAATTATGTAGGAGTAAAAAGGAAAGGATACAAACAATAATGTTCTAGTTCTTTGTATGAGATTTGTAGCAATCCTACAAAATAAGTAGCCAAGACTTAATCCAAATTTAGAGAACTGGCAACTGAGGTATGTATTAATTACTTGTCCAGACACATCAGCTCTGAACAGTGGAGTTAATATATAAATTATGAAATCCAGCTAATATTCACATGTTTTTCCCTCAAGGCCCTTGATCTGTGAAATAAATTTATAGATTGAAACTAATGTGGTGGCTGGAGCGGTAGCTCAGCGGTTACGGCACTGCCTGTCATACACAAGGACAGGAGTTCAAACCCTAGCACCACGTATACAACAAAGTCTCAGAGCAACAAAGGCCACATGGAAAAATTAAATAAAATTGATTCTCTCTCTCTTTCTTTCTCTCTCACTGTCCCTCTCTCTTTAAAAAAAAAAGAAAAAGAAAGAAAAGAACACTAATATGGATAGAGAGGAAAATGAAACCTAAGTTCTTTTCTTACCCCCTTTTATTTATAGGTCCATGCAGACTCTTTACAGCAGGTGGTTAAATCACAAAGGGAAGTAACCGAAGTCCTCCAGGAAGCAACTTGTAAAATAGCAGCTCAGCAAACAGAGACTGCTCGCCTCACCACAGATGCAGCTCGCCAGATCTGTGAGGTAAGAGCCACTGGATTGCCCTTTTTCTCTTTAGTTTTTAGTCAGTCTGAATAACTTTGATCTTACCAGTTATGGACTTCTAACAGCTAACATATAATTTGAATGAGCGACTCTTATTGGGGGCCCTTTTGAAATGTGAGACCCGACTGATCAGAAGATGTAGTACATATATTAGGGAATCAGTAAAATGATGGAGAAGAACTCTTAAATTTCTGCCCTCTGGTAAACTTTTAAGAAAAGTATTAACTTTATTGATATATAACTTAACTTACAAACAATGCAGTGCATACTTTTTAAGTACATAATATATGTCCTTATAAACACCACCACAATCAAGAATAGAATATTTCTATCACTCCAAAAATTCCAGCATACCTTTTTGCAGTTAGTCCCCAATCTTGGCCTTGGGGAGCCACTGTCTGCTTCGTATGACGGTGTTTCTTTTTTTTTCTTTTTTCTTTTAGCCAGAATGATGTTAGTCGATGTCTTTTTTTAACTGTACTAAGGATAAAGCCAAAAATAATTTCATTGCTTTCTCTCTACAGTGTTATTATCTATAGTTTGATTTTATTTTAGTTATTATGATTTTATTTAAGCAAAAGTTAGGACTGTTTGCGAAATGACTCAGTTATTAAAAATCCATTAACCTACTGTACTATGCGTACTTTGGAATTGTACAAATATGTATGGCATTTGAAATTAAGCCTCTTTTCTCAAGAAAGTTTTAGTATAATAGACAACATAACAAAAGATTTCAAAAATACTTTTAAATCATCAGTAGAAGGTATAGCTCAAAATAGTAATTGAATAAATGCCAAATGGGGACTGGAACAGTGGCTCAGCAGTTATGATGCATGCCTGGCATGCACGAGGACTTGGGTTCAAACCCCAACACTATGTGCACAAGGTGTTGGAGCAACGAAAGCCACATGAAAAATGCCAAATGAGTGATATGTGCAGCAGTTGGAATATTGGTTAGGAGTAGGGCAAATCTGCTTCACGTTTTTAGTCAAGGAAGCCTTATTATGAAGAAAGTAGTAATTGAACTGTCATGTTTTTTGTTTTTTTTCTTTCTTTCTTTCTTTTTTTAAGAAAGAGGGACAGTGAGAGAGAGAGAAAGAGAGAATCAGTTTTACTTAGCTTTTCGTATGGCTTTCATTGCTCTGAGATTTCATTGTGTACATGGTGCTGGAGTTAGAACTCAGCGCTCACTCATGCTAGGCAAGCACCGTAAAGCCTTGATTTGTTGTTGTTGTTGTTGTTGTTGTTGTTTTAAGAGAAAGAATTTATTTTTTCATCTGACCTTTGTTTCTCCAACACTTAATTGTGTGTATGTGGTGCTGGGGTTCGAACCTGGGTCTTCATGCATACCAGGCAATCACTCTACCACTGAGCCCTTGCTCCAGCCCCTGAATTGATTCTTAAAAGAATGCGATTCCCACATACTAATACCAATTTCTAAACCCAAATTAATCTATAAAGGGTTACTACTGCTTATTATATGACTTGAAGCTTTTCTGTCTAATTTATAGATTGTAGCTTAGAAATTATGTAGTCTCTTTGTTTTTGTAAGATGAACCTGTTGGGACTTAAGGAGGCTAATGACTGCTCCATTATATTTCACCCATTAGTAACAGAATTTGCTTCTTTTTTATGCAGTGATATGTCAGTCTCTCAGGTCTTCTGTGACATTATCTTTTACATCTGTGTTTGCTTTTGTTGTGTGTTTATATTTAGATGGCAGAATTGACTCGAACTCACATCTCAGATGCCATCACTGGTTCAGGAGCTCCTCTGCCAACACTTTATGACCACCAGCAGCAACACCTTCCAGACTTCATGAAGCAACTGAGGACTAGAGCTGAAGCAGATAGGTTAATATTTGCTCATTCATCAACTCTGTAATGAGTACCTCTTATATACAAGGCACTACTATTCTGGGTACCAGGAATACAGTTACGGGCATAAGTCTAGTGGGGAAGATTAAACATTAGGTAAATATTCAGTTAAGTGAGTAAATACTTAGAAACTGACATGAGTATTGTGAAAGAAAAGAGCTCATGTCTCAGGAGATATGGGGTTGGTAATAAAGAGGTTACAAAAGGCATTCATGAGAAAGTCAAGCTTATGGTTAGATCTAGTGGATAGGGAGTCAGTAATGAAAAGAAGATAAAGAGTAGGCAGATATAAAGCTCTGAAGAAAAAAGGAACATGACATAATTTAATTTAGGAAAAATAAACAGAAGACTAGTGTGTCTAGAGGAAGAGAACAAAGAGAAGATGATACATTTTGGTAGGATCTTGTAGATTGCAGGATTTTGGAATTTATTCTAGAAACAACAAAAAGTCAAAATTTTTTTAGGCAGAGCTAGGTGACATGATCATATTTATCTGTCATTTTTTAAAATTATATTTTAACTGTCTCCAGTTCATAGATTTTTAAGTCTGTTTGCATTCATTGATACGGGGAGTGGTATGTGCTTATTTTCGTCAATTAAGCAGGAGATAGTCTTTATGTATTATATGTCCTTTTCTATTATTGAATGCCTTTTCCCCCTCAAATACTTTGTAACAGTTACTGTGCATTCAGGACTATATCTCATATTTCTGTTCATCAGTCTTCAAAACCTTTTTCTTGGAAACTGGATGTTTAATCAGTTTTTATTTTCTTTGTAGGATAAGCCAATCTGTTTCATTCTCTCAGAGTAAAGAAGGTACCCTTGACTCAAAATATCAGAAGTATTCCCCTTCATTTGATGCTGAGTCTTCAAGATACAGGAATCATGATAGAAGGTGAAGATAGCTTTCCTTTATTAGTAGAATTTGGTAAACTCTTAACAAATGGTTTAAACATTGGTTTTCTTTGACTTCCTGTTTCTGTAAATGGAACAATGTCTGCCTGTTAAAAGTATTGGCTTCCCCTATTTAGGTAATTCACAAAATAGTAATACAGCCATTATACCTTGAAAATCTTTTGTATAAACATTGTTTATGTTGTTTTTCTTATATTTAATATTCACAGGATCCTTCCAAGGAAGATAATGTTGTCTTTATAGATTAGGGAACTGAAACCCATGGCAATGTTAAGTATTTCACCCAGGGTCACATAGAGCTTGAACCTGGATTTATCAGATTCCAAAGCCTATTGAACATTTTATATATTTTTAATATATACATATGATCCCCCCTTCTCTTCCCCTTATCCCTCCTGTCCTTCCCTTCTCCCTTTCTCTTTCTTCTACTCTACTAGACTTACTTTAGCTCTCTGTTAATTTGTATTTGAATGATTCTTTATGTAATTTATCATTCTCTTCCATTTCCCTTTATTTTACTTTAGCTTCCACATATGAGAGAAAACATTGGACCTTTGAGTTTCTGAGTCTGATTAATCTCACTTAGCATGTTATTCTCCATTTCCGTCCATTTACAGCAAATGCCATGAATGTGTTCTTTTTAATAACTGAGTAGAACACCATGGTATATGTGTACCCTGATATCTTAAATCCGTTGTTCTAATGATGGGCCTCTGGATTGATTCCATAATTTAGCTATTGTGAATGGTGCTGCTATAGACTTTGATGTGGATGTGTCACTGTAGTATGCCAATTTTAGATCTTTTGGGAAAATACTCAGAAGTGGGAAAGCTGGGTTATAGTGGTTCCATCCTGGTTTTTTTTAAAGCAATTCCAATACTTCTATACTTTTTTCCAGAGTGGTTGTACTAGTCTGCAGTCCCACTAAAAATGTATAAGTATACCTTTCCTTTCTCCCTACAACCTTACCTGCATTTATTGTTTATATATATATATATATTTTTTTTTTTTTATCTTTTTAAAGAGAGAGGGACAATGAGAGAAAAAGAATCGATTTTATTTAGTTTTTTTTCAATGTGGCTTTTGTTGCTCCAACACTTAGTTGTGTACGTCATTGCTCCAACACTTAGTTGTGTACGTCGTGCTGGGGTTTGAACTCACGTCCTTGCGCATGCCAGGCAAGTGCCATAACTGCCAAGCCACTGCTTCAGCCCCGTTGTTTATATTCTTGACCTTTGCCCTTCTGACTAGAATGAGATGAATTTTTTTTTAAATCAGTTTTATTTATTTTTTCATCTGGTTTTTGATTTTTGGACACTTAGTTGAGTTTGAACCCAGGTTCTTATGCATCCCAGACAAACACTCCACAGCTGAGCCACTGCTCTAGCCCCAGCAGATAAAATCTTAATGTAGATGTGATTTGCATTTCCCTGATGGCTAGAGATATTGAACAATTTTTTATATATTTATTGATCTTTTGTGTTTTTTTCTATTGAGAAGTTTCTGGGTTTTTGTTGTTGTTGTTTTGTTTTCTTTTGTTGCTTTTTTTTTTGCCCATTTATTGATTTGGGTGTTTTTTTTTTGGTGTTCAGTTTTTTGAGTTTTTTCTATATTATGAATATAGTGTCCTATCTGAGGGGTGGCTGGCCAAGATTTTTCTCCCATTCTGTAGGCTCTGTCTTCATGGTCTTAATCATTTTCTTAGCTATGTAGAAACTTTTTAGGTTAATGGCATTCCACTTACTGATTGTTGGTTTTATTTCTTGTGATTTGGGAGTCATGTTAAGGAAGTCAGTGGCAGCTCCTATATGATGGAGTGTTGACCCTAAGTTTACTTCTAACAGTTGTAAGGTTTCTGGTCTAATTCCTAAGTCTTTAATACATTTCAATTTGAGTTTGACAGCCATTACTATATGTACTAATTATAATCATTGATACTTAGCACAGTATTAATGTCTGTAGTTCTCATTTTTTATTCCATCCTTGAATTAGGTCTTAAAGATTATTTTCCAGCATTCCTTCTAGGTAGGATACTAACATTGTCAAGTTTAATAAAGCCTCAAATTTAAAACTTAAATCATGAGCCTGGTGCATGGCACATGCCTATAATCCCAGCAACGTGGGAGGCTGAGACTGGAGGATTACAAGTTCAAGGTCAGCCTCAGCAATTTAGCAAGACCCTCAGCAAAAGTAAAAAGGGATGGGGATATAGCTCAGTGGTGAAGTACTCCTGGGTTCAATCCCCAGTAACCCCCCCCCAATTAAATCATGAGATGAAAAACATGAAAATTAGTGTGGGATAAGTACCAACAGATATTGAGAACCTATTATGTGTCTGAAACTGCGTGACTTGTAGTTAACTTTACTGATAGTTGTCTTCACTGATATTTAAAGTTGAAACCACTGGATTATTGTAGTGGACTAATAGGTTTCCTCATCTTTTAGTCTTTTCTGACCCTATTCATTAGCCACATAGTAAACAGTGTGATTTTTCTAAAATTTGCAGCCTATTTAGTTACTCACTTCTTTGAAGCCTGTTAGACCATTAAAGGCAATGTACAAATTATTTAGCATAGCATATAAGTCCTTTGATCCATCTCCAGCTTTGTGTTTTGGCAATTTTCCATATAGTATAATCCACTAATTCTAACTACTTCCAATTCTTTAATAAAGAACAATGTTTTCTTTGTCTTCCGTTTCATCAAATGGGATGTACCTCTTTCTAGACCCTCTCCTCCATTTAATTTGGTTTACTGTAGTTGCCCTTCAGGAATCAGTGCTCCCTCTAGTTGGGTCTAGCTGTCTCTCCGGTGTTCTCCCGCAGCACTCGGAATGTTAACAGTTAGTCTTGACCACCCTTGTTATCATTGTTCTTTTACTTTTCACTTACACTCTAAACTAAATGCTATTTGAGGATTTTGTTGTCACCATTCTGAAAAGAAACTCAGTACTCATTGTTAATGACTCCCTATTGCCCTGATCTGGCAACATTAATCTACTTTCTGTTTCCATTCTGTACAGATTTGCCTTGTTTGAATTTTTATATAAGTGGAATCATACAGTATTTTGTTTCTTTATGAGTAACTTCTTTCATTTAGTGTTGTTTTCAGGGTTCATCTATGTTGTAGCATATATCACTACTTCATTTACATGGCCAGTTAATATTCTGTTGTATAGATTCATCAGTTGATGGAATTTTGGGTTTTTTCCACTTCTTGGCTATTACAAGTAACAATGCTGTGAACATTATTGTACAAGTTTTTGTCCAGGCACATGTTTTTATTTCTTTTTTTGTTTGTTTATTTTTTGGTACCAGGGATTAAACCCATGCTCTTCTTATAAGAGAGTCCCAAACACCAAAGTCAGTTTGCATATCTTTGAAGACTATACACATGTTTCTTCATGGCTTCTACATAGCAGATGGAGAGTTTGTATTGTGGATTGATTCTAAAGTTATTGCCCATGAGAGTGTAGGAAAGAACTAGGTAATCCTAGAATCCCCTCTTCCTAGGAATCTATATGGAAAAGTATGCTGCTCAATCCCAACATTGCAGACACAGTGAATTAGCCAAAGGAGCAAAATGAGCCAACACCACTCTTATTATGACCAGGAAAAGAAAGGAGTCTTCTATATCCATATTTTACAAGGTCATTTTCACAGGGAAAAAATGCTTCTGACTAAAATAGTTAAGTATTCAGGCTAAAGTAAGTATCAAAAAAGATGAATGGAAAATGGTATGATATTATGGATATCAATATCGGATCAAAAACACAATGATCTCTCTGTAGAGAAAATTATAAAGCAATTGAGAGGGCTAAATGAGGATGATAAATCATAATGAGAAGAAAACAAAGAAGCAGAGTTAAATTCACTAAGCAAAAGAGCAAGGACAGTTACACAAGTTGAGGAATTCAGAAGGAAGACAGGAGAGTCACTCGCTGAGAGTAAGTGGTCTGAAAACCCTAACCCCACCTGACTCTGGCTTGTAATTTACCTTTCGAGGATTCTAGGTCCCCTGGCATCTAACTATGGTTTCATGAACTATTGGTATAACTATCTCACAAAAATCATAGAAGATAAGAGATTTCCCATTATTGCCTGAAAACTTGCTATCAACTGTCCCTCTTTCAGATTATCAGTCACTGGTTTTAATTATTAACCACTGAGCCACATCCCCAGCCCTTTTTTTATTTTTTATTTTGAGATAGGGGCTCGCTGAGTTGCTTAGGGTCCTACTAAGTTGCTTAGTCTGGCTTTGAATTTGCAATTTTCCTGTCTTAGCCTCCCGAGAGGCTGGGATTACAGGTATATGCCACCATGCCCAGCATATGTTTTCATTTCTTTTGAGTGTATGCTTAGGAGTGGAATTGGTGGGCCATATGATAAATCTGTGTTTAACTTTTTGAGATATTAACTTTTTTAGGAATTACCAAAATATTTTCCAAAGGGTCTATGCCATTATACTTTCCTACCAGAAGTGTAGAATTTTTTCACATCCTTGCCAAGACTTCTTACTAAGGTTTTTATTATAACCATCCTCGTAGGGATCATGTGTACTTCTATCTCCCAAACTCAGCAAAGTTCCTAGCATACAGTAGGCAGTCTATTATTTATTGAGTAAAGGAATTGGGTTTCAACTCTATGTCCTGACTCTAGAACCCTTGCGGTTTGCTGTACTGTATCTTTTTTTTTTTTTTTAAAGAAAGAGGGAACAGTGAGAGAGAAAGAGAATCAATTTTATTTAGTTTTTCATGTGGCCTTTGTTGCTCTGAGACTTTGTTGTGTATGTGGGTGCTGGGGTTTGAACTCACATACTCGCGCATGCCAGGCAAGCGCCGTAACCACTGAGCCACCGCTCCAGCCCCTGTACTGTATCTTTTTATAGCGGTATTAGAAGATTTACCCTTTTAGAAACATTTGTTAAGCCAAATAAATTATATTCTGATAAATACTATCATTTAAATACACTACAAAAACAATAAGAACACAGAGATAGAAATGATGAAAGCCTTTCTTACAGGATGGGAAGGGATCCTTGAGGACTTCATAGAAATGACACATGAAATGAGTCTTGAATTAGTAGTTCATTAGACAGAAGGAAGGGCATTTCAGAGAAGGAAGTAGCATTTGCAAAGGCTGTTAAAACCTGAGTCAAGATAGGCTTCTAATAACTTTTTTTTTTTTTTAACAAATGAGCCAAGAAAAACAAGAAGGGAAACATTTGTGAGAGTACTTCATGAGTTTAATTTGTTGGCTGAAGGATACCCAAACTCGGAAGTTTGTTAGGCGTTTTGATACTTGACAATGTCAAGGGAAGGACAGAGCTAGTAATACAGATTTGAGATTCAATCTAAATGATAGTAGTTAAAGTTATAGGGATGCATCCAGTTGCCCAAGGAGAATATGTAACATAAAAGAGAAAGGGACCAAAACAGAACCGAAGGGAATGCCATCGTTTTAAGGAAAGATAAGAATAAAAACAAGTGGCAAAAACAGGAAAACTTCTTCTTTTTTTTAAAGAGAAAGGGACAGTGAGAGAAAGAGAAAAAGAATCAACTTTATTTATTTAGTTTTTCATGTGGCTTTCGTTGCTCCAAGACTTTGTTGTGTATATGGTGCTGGGGTTTGAACTCGAATCCTGGTGCCTGCCAGGCAAGTACCATAACTGCGGAGCCACTGCACCAGCCCCCACAGGAAAACTTCTTAGGAAGATGGGAAGAGAAACAAGTGAGAGTAAAATCATGGCAGGTATGAAAGGAAAACTCTTACTCAGCACTCAAGTGTAACGTGTCAGATGTTCAGAAAAGTTGGAAAAAGTAATTGTTTTAGTCAGCTTTGTTGCTGCTGTGATTAAAAAACCTGACCAGAACAATTTTAGGAGGAAAAGTTTATTTGGGGACTCACAGTTTCAGAGGTTGAAGTCCACAAAAGGCCCGCTCCATTCCTTAGGATTCAAGCTGAGGCAGAACATCTTGGTAGAAGAATGGCAGAGGGAAGGCAGCTCAAGGCATTGCCAGGAAGCAGAGAGAGACTCCTCTCCAGATACAAAATATACACCCCAAAGGCACACCACAATGACCCACCTTTTCCAGCCATAACCTACCTGCTTTCAGTTGCCAGTTAATCCCCTGATCGGGGATAGGGGATTAAGTCTCTCTTAACCCATTCATTTCGCCTCTGAGTTTTTTGCATTGTCTCACATGAGCTTTTGAGGGACAGATTTCATCCAAAGTATAATAATAATACAAAGTCTTAAAATATCTTTCATCCAGATTACCTTAACATCAACATTTTACTACATTTTCTTTGGCAAGTAGAACTTTTAAAGAAGTTAGAGATCAATAACTCTAATGTTGCAGAGAACAAAAAAACTATTTGTTTTGGTAAGTAGAAGTTCAGATAGTTTAATAAGAATAGTTTCAGTACAGCAATTGGGATAGCATCAGACTGGACAAATCATGATGTAATGAAAGGAAATGGAAATAGTGAGAAAGCACCTTTTCTCAGAAGTTAGACTTTGAAATTAAAGGACAAAAGGGAACAATAACCTAAGAACAGTGGTGCCTGCTGTGATTATTTCAAAGCACAACATCTTCTCTCATATTCATCTTCTCCAAAATAGTTTATTCTTAAACTTATGCCTACTTAGCTTTTTGTTTTTATATTGCAGGCTCTGCAGTGCATAGGCATAGTCATTTGGTCAAATAAGTTTACTTTGAACTTACGATTCTTAGCTAATTGCATTTCTATTTCCTTAATATCCATAAACAGAAGTAGTAGTGGTAGCAGCCATCAAAGTCCTTCAGTGCCATCTTTTAAGGAAAATGAGAAGAAACTTCATGGTGAAAAAATGGAGAGTTCAATTGATGAACAGGTTCAGACTGCTGCGGATGATTCTTTACGAAGTGATAGTGTTCCATCTCTTCCTGATGAGAAAGGTAACTTTTCTTGCACATATATGCATAATCATTTGCACAGAGACTAAAGGAAAGATAACCTTTGTTAAAAAGTGTCAAGTAACTTGATTGAACTGTATACTTGTGTTTTATGGAAAGTAGAAGTTAAAAGTAATGGACTTGTATGTTTTATTGAGAATTCTAAGCAAAGCATTGACGGTATGGCATAGTTTCTCTGTACTACTTAAAGTAAATTGAAAGAATTGTTAAGTAAAAAGGAACTGAAATTCAAAGATTTTAGAAATTCTGAGCCTATCCATATTGCAAAAAATAAGAAAGCATTGTTTTAGAGAGAACACCAGTGGTATGGCTGGCCAGGCACCAGTCGCTCCACAAAGAAATTACTTATGGATTTGATTAGCCACCTCAGCAGAATCCAGAAGTAGAGATGGGGTTTTACCTGCCGGGACGCTGCCAGTTTGCACTGAGGGAGGCAATGTGGAATAAAGGAGGGCATTCAGACTGCGAGGATTCTGTAGGATGGGACAGTAGAGCTTCTTTGGCTGCAAACATGCCATACCCTTTAAGAAAAGGGAAGAGGGACAACCAGGCCAATTCAAAGATTAGCAGAACTGCCACTGTCACCACAGGCCCAGATGCTGTCTCCTTAGTCAGAAGGTGGGGCCATTTCCTCACCACCACCACCTATCTGTAAGATATTTACTTGTTTTTTAGAAATCTAAATGTTGGCATTGTCCACGAAATTTTAACTTGTTTATTTATAATTGTTAATAATTGGAGCTACTCAAACTTTCTGACTTCCTTTAATGCTTTACATCTGTGGATTTATATTGAAAGTTCATGCACAAATGAATAGAAAAACTCCCAGTACCTTTCTGTTCCCTACTTTTCCGCTTGCATTTATAAGTATCTATGAACTCCATGGAAAGAAAATATCTGATAGAAATTTTAGAAATACCAGTAACTTTTTTTTTCCTTTGAGAATGAAATGCTTATCACAGTGTATACTTAACCATATTGTCATCAGTGTATTCTTAAGCATGTTTCCAACACATAGAGTTTGCTGGTTGGATGTATCTTGGC
Source organism: Aplodontia rufa (assembly GCA_004027875.1). Lineage (NCBI taxonomy): Eukaryota > Metazoa > Chordata > Mammalia > Rodentia > Aplodontiidae > Aplodontia > Aplodontia rufa. The sequence goes on from PVKS010000253.1 coordinate 25,755, forward strand.
ATAATTGTCACACATTTGTAGACAGTCTGCTTTGTATGAGCCACAGTATGGAGACCTTGTCTAACTCTATTCTCCCTTGATTGAACTAGTCAAAGTAGAAGGAAACTAGAAGCAGCACTGGAGTTAGAGAGCAGTGGCACATCGCTGTGGCTGAGAACACACATCTTTTTTCATTTTTAGAGGCCAGTTTGTCCCTGGGACTGGAAGGTGGTGGGGGGAACGCTGCTGCCCATGTGTGCCTTCAAGCCAGGGCTGCCACCTTGATGGGACCAGAAGGAGACGCAACTGTCATAATGGGCTCAGAGGACAGAGCATCAAGCCAAAGAAGATCATTCTCTAGTCTTTAGATCTAAAAGGAATATGTCTTGCTAGGTTATTAGACTTGCTTAGGGGCTCTCACCCTTTCTCATTTCTATTTTCTCCCATTTGGAGAGGAATGTCTATTCTTTTACTGTCCTTTTTTTTTTAAAGAATCAATTTTACTTAGTTTTTCATATGACTTTCGTTGCTCCAACACTTTGTTGTGTACATGGTACTGGGGTTTGAACTCATGTCCTTGCACATGTGACGCAAGCACAGCAACCGCTGAGCCACCGTTCCAGCCTCCCCGCTCCCCCCCCCCCTTTTTTTTTTAAGAGAAAGGGACAGTGAGAGAGAGAGAGAGAATCAACTTTATTTAGTTTTTCATGTGGCTTTTGTTGCTCTGACACTTCATTGTATTATGTGGTTCTGGGGTTTGAACCCATGCCATGCCAGGCAAATGCCTTAACCACTGAGCCATGACTCCAGCCCTCTTTTACTGTCTAAGCATTGTATTTTAGAAGTACGTAACTTCTGGTTTTACAGGTTTGCAGCTGGATAGAAATCTTACCTCAGAGTGGAATCATCCTTCAAGTTTCATCCATACCTAATTTAGATAATAACATAGATAAGACTTATGATTTGGAGCTGATTATGGAATGGGGAGATCTTTGGGGCTATTAGAATGAGGTGAATGTATTTTGCATATGGGAAAAACATGAGTTGGAGAGGGCAAGAAGATAGAATATTAAGACTGGAGACTGAATTATGCCCTCCCTGAAATTCCTTTGCTAAGCTCTCACATAGGCTTTCACTTAGGTATTTAGAGATGGGACCTTTAAGGAGGTAATGAAGGTTAGATTAATCTTCCACCTAGCTAGGAAGAGAGGCCTCATCAGGCCAGCCCTGCTGGCACCATGATCATGGAATTCTAACTGCAGAACTATGAGAAAATAAATCTGTTTTTTAGCCACCCATGCTGTGGTATTCTGTTATAACAGTCCCAACAAACTATTATAATAGTTTAAAAATATTAGAAGGCCAATGCACGCATTTTTTACTGATAGATATACACGGTGAAAAAATGTTCTGTGAACTGCTGGGTTAAACTTAGAATTCATTTCAGGATCAGACCTATTTTCTGTTTCATGGGAGAAATAAAGGATATGGGAAAATAATAGAGGAATTCTCTATTAAGTTTTTCCTGTAGGACAAATTTAACCTTTATAAATTTATTTTGTTAATAATAGTGTTTGCTATTAAAGAATTGATGACAAATTTAATTGTCAATAATGCCTGTGAGCTTTAGAAGGATAGATACTAAAGATGTGTGACTTGTTTAATGGTATATCTCAGATATTCAGTCTGGTGCCTGACTTCCAATAAGAGTATAATTGTTAAGGGACTGTTTTGAAATGTCATGAACTGTGATTTAAAAAAAAAAAAAAAAACGATTAAACTTCTTTAAACAATGTTAAACTACTTGGTCTGCTAATTCTAGCCATGATGGTAGAACAGGAACTAGATTTACTAACCCTCCTCAGACAATTAAAATATCAGGCAGAACATTTGAAATAAGTGTTTTCAAAGCATTATATATCAGATAGTAAATGAGGTTGATTCAAGAAAGAAACAAATGAGATGAGTGCTACAATTGCCCCACCTATTGCCTGGAGGATTTCCAGACCACAAAGCTCGGAGTCTGAGAGACTAAGGCAGCTAGAATCCACAGGACAAAGTTGAACCATTACAAACTCATGTAGAAGAAAACATGAAGAAAATCTAGATGATGACTTCTTCTTTGCTTTGGTGATGACTTCTTAGATATAATAAGTCAGAATATGGTCCATGAAAGAAAAAAATAGATGAATTATACTTTATCAAAAATTAAAAGACTTCTATTTTGAGAATGAAAAGACAAGCCACAGACTGGGAGAAAATTTTTGCAAATCATACATATTTGATAAAGGACTTATCCAGAATATATTTTTAAAAAACTCTTAAAACTGAATAGTAAGAAAATCAACAGCCCAATTTAAAAATGAACAAATGATCTGAATGAATATTTCATTGAGGAAAACATACAGATTACCTTACAACCCAACGATCGCATTCCTAGGTATTTATCAAGTGATTTGAAAATGGTGTCCATGCAAAAATCTGTACACTAATTCATACGCTGTTCACAAGAGCATCATTCATAATTGTTAAAAACTAGAAGCAAACAAGATGTCCTTTATTTGGGGAACAGATAAATAGATCCCTGCACATAATGAATTGTTACTGTTCAGCAAATTAAAGGAACAAGTTGTTGATTCACGCATCAGCATGGATGAATTTTTTATGGATTTTATTAAGTGAAAAAAGCAAGTCCCCAAAGGATGCATATCATATGAATCCAAAATTATAAGGGTGAAAAGCATATTAATGATTCCCAGGCAGTTGGGGGAAGAATAGTTCACTATGAAGGGCATTCAAAGGGTGATTTTTAGGGTAAAAGAATTGTTATGGGCCAGGTGCATGCCTATAATCCCATGGCTTAGGAGGCTGAGGCAGGAGGACTGCAAGTTCAAGGCTGGCCTCAGCAACTTAGCAAGGCCCTATCTCAGAATTAAAAAAATAAATAGGGCTGGGGTTGTGGCTCAGTGGTTAAGCACCCCTGGATGCCAAAAACAAAAAGAATGGTTATATAAGATAACACAAAGAGAAAATTTTAATGTATATCAATTAAACATTCACACACCTACATATCACCTAGGATGTTGGGGGATCCTAGGATGGAATGCAGCCTACCACTAATGAATTGCATTGTGTTACAAATGTACAGTATAACCATATTGAAGGGATGAAGGGTGTATTAAGAGTCTCTGGAGGAACAGAACCAGTAGGACATATATATATAAAGAGAGCATTTCCTAAATTGACTTATATGATCAGAAGCTGGATAGTTTTGCAGTAGTCATCTGCAGGCTGGAGAGTGAGGCAGTCAAGTAGCTGCTCAGTCCAAAAGGCTAGAAACTCTTAACAAGAGGACCAAGGATGCATACCTGGTCTCAGGCTGAAGGCTTGGAAGCTCCTTGGAGGGTGGCTGGTTTGAGTCTGTGTTCAAAGGTTGAAGAATCTGGAATCTGATGTCCTTGGGTGATGGCAACATTAAGAAACGTACCCTCAGGGCTGGAGTGCTGCTGGCTCAGTTGGAGTGCTTGCCTGGCATGTATGAGGACCCAGGTTCAAACCTAGCACCACATACACAACTAAGTGTCAGAGAAACAAAGGCCAGATGAAAAAATAAGTAAAGTGGATTCTCTCTTTCTTCTCTCCCTCTAAGAAAGAAAGAAAAAGAAAAAAAAAGAAACACATCCTTTCAAGAAGAGCCAAGCTTGAACCTGATTATAGACTTCTTTCTTCTTCCACTTTTTGTTCTACCTGGGCCCCCAATCTTTTGAATAGTGTGGCCTACTTTCAGCATGGATCTTCCTATTTGCTGACCTACATGCCAGTTGTCTCTGGAAACACCCTCACAGACAACCCAGAAGTAGTTTAATCAATTTTCTAAGCATCTTAATCCCATCAAGTTGACAACCAAGTTTAACCATTGTAGGGAGAAAAGAGCTGACCCAATTAACTTTGGAAAGTGGAGTTTTGGAAGGGGCATGGTGGTGCATGTCTGTAATCCCAGCCTCTGGGGAGGATAAGCCCTCCCCAGCAACTAAGTGAGACACTGTCTCAAAATAAATATAAAAAAGGGCTAGGGGTGCTGGAGCGGTGACTGAGTGGTTTCGGCACTTGCCTGGCATGCGCGAGGACTTGGATTCGAACCCCAGCACCACATATACAACAAAGTGTCTGAACAGTGAAAGCCACTTGGAAAACTAAATGGAATTGATGCTTTCTCTCTCTCTTTTTCACTGTCCCTCTCTTAAAAAAAAAAAAAAAAAACGGGCTAGGGATTTGGCTTGGAGGTTAAGTGCCCTTGGGTTCAGTCCTCGGTACCAAAAAGAAAAGAAAATGGTGTTTTGATTAGAAACAGTAAACCTAATATGAAAAGTATAGCACATAAACCAGTATTGTAGTTGGTGAATTTGGGGGTTTTTTCTTTTTTGCAGAGATACAGGTTAATAGTTCTTTATCTGTGCATTGTTATTGATTAAGCAAGTGGGCATTGGTTGATGGGAGCCAGGTTTCTCAGTGATGGGAAGGGAAGTTACAAATAATACAGGAAAGGAAGATAAGAATAATCGCTGTAGTACTGAATTTGAGTCAGAGACATCAGTTGAATTATTGTTTGCCTTGTTGAAAGGGTGGGTACAAAAGCAATTGCACCTGTGTGCACACATACATAGGTGAGTGTATGTTCGTATATTACTTAACACTGTCCCCTGAGCAAGTGCAGAAGCAGTGGCATCCCAATAGCAACAAAGACAGCAAAGTGCCCGGGTTATTGTTTGTAAATATCATTCTCCAAAAACAGAAACCAGAGCTCTTTGGAGAAATAACTGATCATAGGGCTGCAGGGAAATGACAAGATGAACTTGGAGCATCTTGTGATACTAGAAAGTGAGGAGCTACTCAAAAAACAAAAGGTTGGGTGTGTGTGAAAACACTTAGGAACCATCCTGCAAGGGTCTTTATGTCTCTGATTAAGCATAGTATTAATGAGTTTTCTAAGAAGATATTTTGATTTTCATTTTTGTTAGTAATGTTAAACTTTTTTTTTTAATTTATTTTGACTGTTACATTTCCTGTGTGGAACATCTGATCATGACCTATTCTTGTTTTTCTAGTGGTGTATTAGTTTTATAATTGATTTTTAAGAACTCTTTAATGAAGTAGCTTGAGCCCTTGCCATATTTTTTTATCCTAGCATTTTTGTATTTTTTCTTGTTTGTAAGGTAAATGAATGTTATTATTCCATATCTATTAATTGCTAGTGATCAATTCTCTGACTTTATGTTGGATTGTGCTAGAAAGAGGCAAAAGGGCTGCTAAATTAAATACCTACTGAGAACAGTTATAATGATAAAATCTACTTTCTTCCTAATCTTTTAGATTCAACCTCTATTGCAACAGAATATTCTCTGAAATTTGATGAATCTATGACAGAAGATGAAATAGAAGAAAAATCGTTTAGATCTTTACTACCTTCTGAGAGTCATCGCAGATTTAATATGGAAAAGAAAAGAGGCCATCATGACGACTCTGATGAAGAAGCTTCCCCAGACAAGACCACACTATCTTCTACCAAGGTGTGTTTCAGTGTCCCTGTGGAGGCTAGTAGTTGTGGATGCATTCTCTCAAAGGTACAGGATCCATTTTATATTTGAACTTACTTTTCAACAACCAGAATTGTTTTAAAATGAGATAAGGCCTTTGAGGAAATGAGCTAACATCATCTCTATAGCTTTTTCACTCTTTTAACACTTTATTCCATTTAAAAATTTACAGTCATTCTTCTTTCCAAATTGTATGCCTTCTGGATAACAGGAACAAAATCTTACCCTACTTTGTATCCCTGATGCTATACGTGGCTTACAGTAATTATTAAGATTTACTGACTGGGGCTGGAGTGGTGGCTCAATTGTTACTGCACTTGCCTGGCATGTGTGAGTACGTGAGTTCAAACCCCAGCACCATGTACACAATGAAGTGTTGGAGCAACGAAGGCCACATGAAAAACTAAATAAAATCGATTCCCCCTCCCTGCCCGTCTTACTGTCCCTCTCTCTTTAAAAAAAAGAAAAAAGATTTACTGACTTACAGACTAAATAAATGAGCGGATGCATTTTAATACCTTTCAAGTGCCTTTTTGAAGATTGTTGTCTTACATGGTTGGCAGCTTTGTAAAATACTTTTTATTTTATTTGTTCATTTTTGCGACAGGTCCTACAAAGTTACCAAGGCTGGTCTTTAATTTGGAATCCTTTTTTTTCAGCCTCCTGAGTGGCTGGAATTGCAGACATGCACCACACTCCTGGCTTCATAATTTATTTTGATAATTGTATATCTCTTTTAATGGAGTTAAGTAGCATAATGTTTGGAAGATGATAAACTTGAAATAAACTCTCTACTTTAGGAACTGAGCATGCCATTCTCAGGAGGACAAGATAGCTTTTCTAAATTTACTATGGAGATGGTTCGACAGTACATGAAAGAAGAGGAAATGAGGGCAGCTCACCAATCTTCACTTCTGCGTCTTCGTGAAAAGGCCTTGAAGGAGAAAACCAAGGCTGAATTAGCTTGGCTAGAACATCAAAAAAAGTAAGTTCTTTCGGTTCTTTCATTGTCCATTTTCTTTCATAAAAAGTATATGTTTTATATTCTAAGATGTTTTTGTTTCTTCATTTAGGTTTTTTTGTTGTTGTGTGTCCTTCTGGGGATTAAACCCAGGATTTACTACACACTAATAAGTAGACACTCTACCACTGAGCTACATCCCTAGCCCCTCCTCGTTTAATTTGATTTAATTTTATGAATCCAGTTTCTCAAGCTAGGAATATGATCATGATCTTTGATTGCATATAATATTTTATGTTTACTTCTCTTTTATTACTTGAACTGGTTTTCATGCTGTCATTTTATACTTAATTCCTCCACGGTGTTATAAATGGCTTTGAGTCCTATTTTTAAAGGACATAGTCTAGGGTGTCTTTGTATTATAGCCTCTGTAAAATACTTGCTAAGATGTTAATTGCTGCATATAACAACTGTTTTCAACTTTCAAAAATGCTATTTGTGAATTTTTTAGTAATCAGAATTCTTGAAATTATATGAATTTAATATAGTCTTTGTCTCAATTAAAAATATTATTTCCAGACATCTACGAGACAAAGGAGAGGATGATAAAATGCCCCCACTCCGGAAGAAACAGCGTGGTTTGCTTTTAAGATTGCAGCAAGAAAAGGTATATTAGGAAAAATGTCTCTTTAAAGGAATTTATCATAGGCAGATTATATTTGTGGAATCTGATATTTTGCCTAATCTCCTTTTCTTATTATCATCTTAAATGGAATTTAGTTGATACTTGCCACAGTTCATGCCAGTTGTATAGTGGTTGCTTGGTAGTTTGCCATATTTATCTCACATTATAATTGTAATATACAATCAAATCTTCTGACTTTCTGTAGTACATAGAATAATTTTTTAAATACATATTTAAAAAATTAAAACAATGTGTTAAAGAGTCTATTAGGATTAACTTTTTAGTCAGTGTTTCCCTAAATAGAGTTTTGTGACATATTAATTACATATTGACAAATTTTGACTTAGTGGGCTTAAAAAGACTTTGGTTTTAAATTCTGGAGAGGCAGTGTCGTAGTGTGATGGTTAAGAATTCAGACTCTGGAGTCAGATTGCCTAGGCTAGCATTCTAGCTCTACTAATTGTAGGTTTCATAACCTTGAACAAGTTACTTAATTTCTCTGTGTCTCAGTTTCCTCATCTGTAAACTGAGAGTAATATTAGTAATATAGGGTTGTTAGGAAGAATGAATGCATTAATACATAAAATAAACTCAGAGTAGATCTTGACACAATGGTAAGTCCTCAATGTTAGTTGATACTAATTAAATTCCAGCGTTGTCACTTGCAACTGTGTAATCATGGTCAAGTTTAAGTAACTCTCTGAGACTTAATTTCCTCATCTGTAGGAGTGGGATTATACTTCATATGGTGGTTGTGAGGATTAAATGAGGTAACATATGTAAAGTGTGTTTCACAGTTCCCTGGTAAGTATTTAATAGATTTTAGTTTTCTTTTCCCTTATTGACCTGTTTTCAGGTACAAACTATTGTTTGGATGATTTAAGAAATTGTTTATTTGAGTTATTAGATTATTACTTAAAATACTTAAAATAGTTTTTTTTTTCAAAATAAATTCATCCCAGGAAATATCATTAATGATATGAATTTGAAAAAAATTATGAATTTTATTTTTTCAAAAAAAGAAGTCATGTCTTTTTCATCTAAAAAATTGTTTAAAATAAATAAGATTTTTCTTAGCTAAAATCAATAAATTACTTTCTACACTGTTACAGAAGCTTTCTGTTTTTAAGTAGAAGAAAAATAGATTGGTGATATGTTCTCCCATTCTGTAGTGTTTTTTTTTCACTTTAATAATATTGTTTGAAGCACAAAAATTTTGATTTTGATATGTGTAATATTTCATTGCACACTCGTTAATAATTGTTTTTCTTAGGTTTTGTTAGTTTGTAAGTATATTAGTTGCACTGTTTTTTAAGGATATTTTATAGAATGATTTCAGCACTTTAAAAATCACTTTCCCGTGTTTCCTGCTTTTCATTGTTTTTGTGGAGAGATCAGTTGTCTCAAGTGTTGTTCGTTTGCAGACTGTTTCAGATTTTTTTTTAAATTGTCTTTGGTATTTTAGTGCTTTTACTATTAGGTGTTTAGGCATGGTTTCCTTTGTAATAATCTTATTTAGGGTTTGCTGAGCTTCTCAAATCTGTTGGTTGTTTTTATCAGTTTTTCAAAAATTACTTCTTCATGTTTTGCTTCTGCCCCATTCTTTCCTTTCTTTCCTTCTGGGACTCCAGTTAGACACATGTTTTGCCATTTACCACTTATGGTCCTTTTTCTTTGCATTCGTATTAATTTTTTGTTGAATGCTGGACACTCTGGATAAATAATTGCAAAGACTTCAGCAGATGTTCTCTTCCACCAGAGAATATTTATTCTTTTTTCTGCTATACAGCTATTTACCTTAACGCATTCAAGGCCTGAGCTGGGGTAGGATAGGGTTGCAGAGTTGTTGAACTACCTCTGCTTTGCCCAGTTGTCCCTGGATTGTGGCCCTTGACGGATTTCACACAAAACCCAGGTAAACCTGGTTTCATTCAGCACAAGGAACTGTAGGGATTTCTTCTCTGCCATTGAGAGGTTTCTGGCGTGGCTCCTTAACTTTCTGTCTGTGCTGCTTCAGACCTTCTCAGATGCTCAGAAGAATATTTGTTTGAGGCCTCCTAAGTCTCCACTTTTGTCACTCCAGCTCTGTGTTGCTGGTGGAAGTGTTAATTGGGGAAACAACTTGAAGAGCAATTTACCATGTGGTTAATTTGTGGACATGTAGAATATATTGATATATATTTATATCAACATTTCTTTCTTGATTTATATCCTAGAGAAGCTTTCATATGTATGCAGGGAAAATGGAAACAACTTTTTCAGTAAGAGAATAGATGAATTGAAGCATATTTCTACAAAGAAGAAAAATGTATGATATTGTGAGAAAATGAATGCATTAGATATCAACACTGTCCAATAGAGAGTTCTAAAATGATGTTGAAATACTATATCTGGGGGCTGGAGCAGTGCCCCGGCAGTTATGGCGCTTGCTCTGGCATGTACAAGAACGGGAGTTCAAACCCCAGCACCATTTACACAACTAAGTCTTGGAGCAACAAAAGCCACATGAAAAATTAAATTAAAAAATTGTTTCTTTCTTTCTCGCTCTTTCTCACTGTCCCTCTCTCTAAAAAAAATAAAGAAATACAGTATCTGTATATTCCATGTAGTAGCTACTAACCACATATAACTTGTGACTTTCATTGGACAGTGTAGCACTAGATCCTTGTTACCCAAATTAAAATGTTATTTGTTATAGAAAGGAAGTATACAAATAATATCTACAATATTATACCATGCATATAAGAAATTAAACGTAACCAATTAGTAATATAGCATCTGTGGAATTACTTGTGCATTAAGAGTATAAACCAGCATGTAGGAATGATATACTTCTAGAGCAAACCCTAAGGAAGAAGAAATTGTTGTGGAGTTTGCTTTTATCCATAATAATTTAGTTTTGAAACAAATGTGGCAAATTATTAAACATATTTAATCCCAGTGGTGGATATTTGAATGACTAATTTTTCCTGTTTATAATACTTTAAAAAAGTAAATGTGCAAAAAATATTCTTTGATCCAAGAGGCTTCCCGTGGAAAGTTGCCATATGGAATTCAGAGTACTAGAGTGTGAGAATATTTGTATTAAGATGTTTGTTTCTGTTATAGCAGTAAGAATTATTTTGTCTGGTAGTGAAATAGCTATAAGCAGTTGGTCATAACTGCCAAAAAAAAATGAGAACAAGTTCACTGATGTCTTATTCTTTTTTTCTTCACTGATGATATTTACATAACATTAAAAAGCCATTTTAATAAAGTAAATAATTCACTAATGCCTGTCACCATTTTAAAGTAAACAGTTCACTTGCACAACCTTATGCCTTGTTTTTAGGATGTTTGTTAGTCAGCTTTCTGTTACTATAACAAATAGCTAAGATAAATCAGCTTAATAAGAGGTTTATTTTGGTTTGCAGTTTCAGAGGTTTGGTCCATGGAGGTTGGCCCTTTTGCTTTGCGGCTAAATCATAAAGTCACTATGTACTCATGAGAAAATGAGAATGGAAAAGAGAAAATGTGTTACTATTTATTATAAGATTAGTTTGACCCTGAAGGAGTCTGAGGGAACAATAGGAGCCTGTGCTCCAAAGAAATTCATACATGTTCCCAAGGAAACAAAAAATGTAAGACTGTTTATTATATCACTATTTGTAATATTAAAACAGAAAAACCTTAAAATCCAACCTTATGGGTAATAAAAAATGGAATATATATTCCTCCAGTATGATTTCATACAATTTTATTAGAAGGTATGAATTAGCACAGAGAGAGAATAAAAGCAGTAACTTGGGATGTGACTCAGTGGTAGAGTGCTTGCTTGCCTAGAATCCATGAGACCTGGACTTGATCCCCAGCACCAGAAAACAAAATTGATATCTAGTAATATGTACTTATGGTATTATTTGTAAAATGTTAAAATATACAAACCATATGATATATGTTTCTTTGTAAATAAGCAGAAATATTTGTAGAAGAATTTAAAAAGAATGTGCTCAAAGGATAATACTAAACTCAGGATAATAATCACCTCCAAAGGAGTTGTGGTGTATTATAAACTAGTTTTCTCTGCAATGTTTTGTTTACAAATTACAATTTTGCAATATATTCTGTACAAATTAAAAATTGGAAGAAAATATGAATATTGGCAATTATTAATTTGGAGTTTTGTAAATGTGGATCTTTATAATGTACTTTGCTGAGTTTTCAGAAAGTTTCAAAAACACCCTCAAACATGATTAAAATAATAACACATTTTGATGTCTTTATTATGTTTATTTCATTGATAAGAAGACAGATTTAAATAAACTTTGAAAAAAAAGGGACTGTTAAATTTTAACTGGTGTAAGCAAGGAGTAAAGTATGGCCTTTTTCGCCTGTTAATTAACAGCCAAAAATAGGTGGCGAGGAGCTGGAGTGGTAGCTCAGAAGTTATGGAGCTTGACTGGCATGTGCAAGTATGCAGGTTCAAACCCCAGCACCACGTACACGATTGTTGGAGCAACGAAAGCCACATGAAAAATAAACCTAAATAAAATTGATTCTCTCATTGTCCCTCTCTCTCTTTTTTCTTTTTCAAGAAAAAAAAAAAAGATGGCGAACAATTGGTGTGTTTTAAATGTTTCTGGTGGCATTGTAAATGAGGACAGTCCTTTTTTATTTTTTTTCCTTTTTTAAGAGAATCAATTTTTATTTAGTTTTTCATGTGACTTTTGTTGCTTTGACACTATTGTGTACGTGGTGCTGGATTTTGAACCCACATGTTTGCACATGCCAGGCAAGCACTGCCCACCACTCTAGTTCCAGGATAATCTTTCTTTCTTTTTCTTTTTTTTTTAAAGCAAGGAGGACAGAGAGAGAGAGAGAGAGAGAGAGAGAATGAATCAATTTTTCTTGAGTTTTTCACATGGCTTTCATTGCTCTGACACTTAGTTGTGTATGTGGGTGCTGGGGATTGAACCCATGTACTTGGGCATGCCATGCAAGCACCATAACCACCGAGCCACTGCTCCAGCCCCAGGACAATCCTTTTTTGAAAGAAATTTTTAAAACTGTGTTAAGGCTCATAAAACAATTCATCATCTTTGATACGTTTATCATGTTCTTATGAATCTCTCCTAAAGAACTAGTCTATAGCATGAAATTATTGTATTATTAAAGTATTATTTTGAATAGTGAAAAATTATAAGGGTCTAAGAGTTTAGCAGTACAGTAACGGCTTCATTCATTAGTTTGATATTCATCCATTATACAGGTAAATGCAAAGGCCAAATAGTTTTGTGGAAAGGTGTGAAAGGTATAGTAAGAAATACTATGAAATTATTGTGTTTTAATTATAGTCATTTAAGGAATCATGTTAAATTATTTAGCCATGAGGTTGTGTGTGACTCTTCCTCACCACTTTGAAATTTTCCAGTGTTGTTATGTTTACCTTCAAATACATGTTTGTAATACATGTGATAATTGGGATTTTTATTTTTAAAATGTTACTTTGGACTTGTTTCCTTCAAATCTCAGTCCCTCTCATAACTCTTTAAACTCTTAGGCAGAAATAAAACGTCTTCAAGAAGCCAATAAGGCAGCTCGAAAGGAAAGACAGCTAATCCTTAAGCAGCAAGAGGAGATAGAAAGGATCCGACAGACCACCATAAAACTTCAGGAGAAGTTGAAGTCTGCAGGGGAGAGTAAATTGGTAAATTACATGAAATTATTATCAGCTTGTTGTCTGTCCTATGTTGCTTCTTAGTACCTTACCCCCATTCTTGTTCTAACATGATGGGTATGTTCTTTCAGATAGTACAGTGTAATGATGAACTAGGATAAAGTTTTATGTTTGTATCTTTATGTTTAGGAAGTCTCCTCCCACCTTGTGAAATATTCCTGTTTTGAAAGGGCCACATGTTTCTGATATTAGTTTTAAATGTTTTCCACTTATGAACAAAAGTGAAACAGAAAGCTTTTGATTTGTTTATCGATCCAAATACATTTCTGAGAATTAATGAGAGATCATTTTGTTCTTTGTTTTCTTTTAAGAGGGGACAATGAGAGAGAGAAAGAGAGAAGCAATTTTTATTTAGTTTTTCATGTGACTTTTGTTCCTCAGACACTTTGTTGTGTACGTGGTGCTGGGGTTTGAACTTGCGTACTCACGCATGCCAGGCAAGCACTGTAACTGCCAAGCCACTGCTCCAGCCCCCATTTTGTTCTTTATTTGATACTTACTCTAGCTCTCTGGTTTTAATATAATGATACAAGATTTGAGGGAGATATTTATATAAGAACAAAATTTGGATCTATTCTAAGGCATTATAAAGTGTCTGTATAGTGTTGGAAAACTCCAAAGTATACAACAGTTTAATTTTTAAAATCCCTTATTCTCCACTCGATTTCTAAAATACATTTTAAATTTTGAAAAACAATCTCAAACTTGGGGCTGGAGCAGTGGCTCAGTGGTTACAGCACTTGCCTGGCGTGCACAAGGACCTAGGTTTAAACCCCAGCACCACATACACAATGAAAGCCAGATGGAAAAAAAAACTAAATAAAATTGATTGTCTCTCTCTCTCTCTCTCTCTCACTGTCCCTCTCACTTAAAAAAAAAAAATCTCCAACTTCAGAAAAATTGCAAATAGCGTAAAGATTCTGTTTTCCTAAGTCGTTTGACAAGTTGCTAACAAATTAACATTGATAAATTACTACTATTTGTTCTACAGCCCCTTTAGATTTCTTCACTCGTCACAATGGTTTTCTTTTAGAAAAAGTAACTTCAAAATCACATATTGCATTTAGTTTTCATGCCAGTACACTCTGAAAATATTCCTTGACCCTCATAACCTTGACACATTAGAAGATTATGCCAATTATTTTGTAGAATGTTCCTTAACTGGGCTGTCTGATGTTTCCTCGTGACTGGATTCAGGTTATGCGTCTGTGGCAGGCATATCACAAAAGTGAAGCTATGTCCTTGTTGCATTTAGTCAGGTGGCGTATGATTTTGATTTATCCCATTATTGATAATGTTTACTGGATTAATGGTGAAGTTTTTCTTTCCCTTTAAAGTTAGTATTTCAAATAGAAGTATTTTTGAGACTATGTAAATGTCTTGTCCATAAAATTTAAATTTATTCTCTTATCTTTATCAAGATTAACTCGTGAATTTGTGTTTTACTTGGAGTTACAATCTGTTACTGTCATTATTTATTTGATGCTCACTTTGTCACAAATTGGGCCATTAAAAACGTCACACAAATTTCTGTGTCCATTTGTTATGGCTCATCATTCCTGAGTACTTTCATGCATTCTGAAAAAAGATGTTTCAGGAACATTTTGAACTTTTCCCCCAGCCTTTAAATTAACTGATATTCTCAGAAAAGTTATTTAGAAATCAAATTCTGATGCTAGGCATGTTCATTGCTATTTGGGTTTTGTTCCTACTCAGCAACAAATCTAGGGAATATATAAGTTTATTAGCTAACCACATACATATTATATGCATGTATGTATAATAAATATGTGTGTGTGTGTATATATGTGTATATATATATATATATATAAAAAATCAGGAGTTTCAGTCCAACACCATGAGGTTCATTCTGTTTTTTTCTGTTCTGGCATTCTCTTCTCTGACTGACAGCTGGTAGATGTCCTGCTCTGTTTGTGCTTTGCCTCCGCACGTTGGGCTATTCCCTGTCACCTTGCTCCCTCTTCACGTTCTTTCCCTTCTTTGGACTCTGACACCTATGCCAGGAGGTTATCCGTGGGAAGGCCATCCTTACTGTGTTTACACTTGTGACTTCAGGGTTGACCCTAGTCCGCATGGGCGTCCCTGTTGCCCTACCTGGGCTCTGATTCCCCATACAAGCTGCTCTTCTGAAGTAGATACTGACTTTATCCCTCTCAGATTCTGACACCCATGCTTGTCCCCTGTCTCCCTCTGCCCTCATGTGGACACATCCCTTGTTCTGGTCCATTTGATGACTTTAGGATTGAGTAGTTGTTTAGGAAGAGGAATGGAAGGAGAAGTGCTTTCCTTTGTTTGTATTTTCACAAAATAAAAATATTAATGATTATTCCCACCCATCTGCCTGGAAAGTTATGAGTATAAATGACTGTTTGTGGGAAAGACATACTAAGCGATTAAACTTTCACTTTTTATTCATCAGAAGTAATGTATTGATTAAACCAATACTTCCTAAATGTTTTCATTACACACATTTTTTAATTTGTGACATACTGTTTTCCATAAGGAATACTTTCAGGAAAAAAAATCCATTTCCCAGTATGTTTAAATTAAAGTTTTATGTCTTTTTTTTCATTCTTTTGTGTCTGTACATGTATGCTTTCTATAGTTATTGTGTCTAACTTGATATTTGTGTGGTTCAACTTTAAAAACTCACAAAGTATATTTCTTTTTGGAGTTCTATGGATTTTCTTTATCTCTTATTTTATTTTTAAGAGAGAGGGACAGTGAGAGAGAGAGAGAGAATCAGTTTTTATTGAGTTTTTCACATGGCTTTCTTTGCTCTGACTCTTAGTTGTGTACGTGGGTGCTGGGGTTTGAACCGTGTACTTGCACATGCCCAGCAAGCGCCGTAACTGCCAAGTCACTGCTCCAGCCACCCTTCATCTCTTTTTTAACCATTAAAAGGGATACAGAGAGGCTGGAGCAGTGGCTCCGCGGTTGCCGTGCTTGCCCGGCATGCACAAGTACGCAAGTTTGAACCCCAGCATCACATACACAGCAGAGTCTCAGAACAACAAAGGCCACATGGAAAACTTAAGTAAGCTTGATTCTCTCTTTTTTCTCTTTCTCTCACTGTCCCTCTCTCTTAAAAAAAAAAAAAAGAAAAAATAGTGATATAGTCAGGGACTGAGAGGTGGCTCAGTGATAGAGTGCTTGCGTGACATGTGCAAAGACCTGAATTCGGATCCCAGCACCACGTACAAAACTAAGTAGCAGAAAAACAAAAACCAGATGAAAAAATAAATAATTGACACTGTCTCTTTCTCTCAGAGTCTCTTAAAAAAAATCACATAGTCAGTTTCATAAAAATGTACATAATGCAAAATTTGCCATTTTAGTTGTTTTAAAACGTGTGGTATGTTTTTTGTCCCTTAAGTAATTTTATCTTAATTTTAATTATTATTAGAAACATTGTTTTGAATTTAAACTTAATTTTGAATTAACAGTGTCTAAGATCTCTTTAAGATCCTTTTGAAGTCCGATAAAATTTTGCTTCTTTTTGTTTGCAGGACTCTCATAGTGATGATGATACAAAGGATAATAAGGTGTCTAGTCCTGTACCAACTGATTTGGAGACCCGCAGTCCTTCTCCCATCTCAATCTCCAGCAGTGAAACTAGCAGCATCATGCAAAAACTGAAGAAAATGAGAAGCCGCATGGATGAGAAGTAATTCGTTTTTATAAATCCTGCTTAGTTATATTGAAAGTAGTAGCAACAAACAATATTTTTTTAGCAAACAGTATTTTTAGTATGCTTTAGTAGATTAGACTAAGACAGTGTTTTATGGATTCAGTAGCATTTTTAGCAGAAATGTTGGATCAAACTTGAACTCAGTTATTTATAGATCTTAATTGTGAAACTCTTTTTCTCATTTTAATACAGACAGGTTTCTTAGTAAAAAGTCAAAGTAGTATTTACACATGTACCCACACTTTGCGTATGTCTACCAACTTAGCAACTAATAGTATGTTTACTTGATATCTCATCCTTTAGATCTCTGGCAACTCTCAGGCTTAATTAAATGGGAGAGCAAAATTTTTACTATGTCAGTTTCTCAGCTGAAATGAGGAAGGCTGAGATTCTCCTAGGGTGTGCAGAGTGATTCTGTACTCTAATGTTCTTCTAAAACATTTCTAAGAATTATTTTTTTAAAAAGGCTTTTACTTGAGTGTAGCTCAGTTGCATATAAGTTTTGATCATATAAAATGACATTTGTGTGATAGTTCACTCTTTTGGTGTGCATTTGATTAAATATGGTAATAAATTAGATTCTTGTAGGTTCTGTATTTGCCCACAAGTAATCTCTACCCCATATTTAGGTTCTTTGAAACCTACTGAACATGGGAAAGAGAACCATTAGAAATTTTTGTTGACTACCATTTTAAGTTAACAATTCGAATCATGGATTGAATTTGAATTATTATCGTGATTTCCTTTGGCAGTGTACTCACTGCACAGAACCAAATTTAATAATGTTTTCTATTCATATGTAACATCAACCAATGATTTAATTAGTTTTAGAGTAGTTGGGCTGGGATACAGCTCAGTGGCAAAGCGCTTGCACAGCATTCGCAACATCCTGGGTTCGACCCCCAGTTCCAAAAAAACAAATAATAAACCCCAGTTTTAGAATAGTCAAGCAATTGTAAGTAAAATCCCTTATCTTTTCTTGTTTTTTTTTGTTTTGTTTTGTTTTTTTTTAAGAGAGGGAGAGAGTGAAAGAGAAAGAGAGATCAATTTTATTTATTTTTTCTTCTGGCCTTTGTTTCCCCAACACTTAGTTGTATTTGTGGTGCTGGGGTTCAAACCCAGGTCCTTGTGCATGCCAGGCAAGCAATCCAACCACTGAACCATATCTTCAACCCCGCCATTTCATATCTTAAAAAATATGTAAATTGATCATGAAAATAAGTTATAAAAAATAAAGACAATTTTTTTTTTTTTTTAAAGAGAGACAGAGGAAGAGAGAAACAACTTTATTTAGTTTTTCACATGGACTTAGTTGCTCCTACACTTAGTTGTGTACGTGGTGCTGGGGTTTGAACCCAGGTCCTCGTGCTTGCCAGGCAAGCGCCGAAACTGCTGAGCCACTGCTCCAGCCCCAAGACAATTTTTTAAAATTAAAAATGTAACAAGGTAGCTGGGCTCAGTGGCACATGCCTCTAATCCCAGTGACTCAACAGGCTGAGGTGGGAGGATCCCAAGTTCCAGGAACTAAACAATTTAACAAGACCTTGTCTCAGAATAAAAAATTAAAAAGGACTGGGGATATAGCTCAGTGGTAAAGAACCCCTGGGTTCAATCCCTAGTACCCTCACCCAAAAGGTTAACAGGATAAAAATCAAACATGTATAAGTATGTGAATATTTCTTTTGTATGATTCCCATGGGATAGGCTAAGTAAGGTTTCTTCAAATAAGAATTTATTGAAATTTGGGTGAAAGACGGATTCTTCCTTTTTTGATAAAATTTTCCACTAGCCAATAGAGGCATGCATTATTGCTTCAGAGATCTTTGAATTAAAAAATAGAATAATCTCTTTTGCAAATATTAATTACTGATTTGACATTTAATATCTGCCTTTGATTCTCTTTGGTAAATGTTGGGGGGGAAGCCATTTGCAGGGATGATTTTTTTTTTTTTTATTGATCCCTTGCTTTTATGTTTCAGTAAGATCTTCATTGCCAGTCTCTTTGAATGGTATTCTAAAAATTTAACCACATCTGTAGAAGAAATTGCTAATCCTAGTCTGTGAGGTCAGTTCCTGTGGTGCTTATTTTAGATTTGGTTAAAGCTTTAAAAATCCTAAATAACAAATTTTAAGATTGGATTTATTGACTTTGTTCCAAGTTTTATTAAATATTTTCATAGAATCCAAAATATTAATCATCTAGATTTTTTTTTTACTATTTGTCTACCTTCTCTTTCAACTACTAGAGTAGACTTTTAAGACATTTGTCAAGGAGAATAAGCCTTGAAGTATTCAGTGATTTCTTAATCTGTTGTTTGAAGCATTGCAGGTGTGTTTATGGTAGGGATGGGGGAGAGCAGTAGGGAAAAGGAAAGGTTGGATGATAGCTGAAATTTGAGGATGAGCTAATTAATGTATTTTCCAAAATTGGTTATGTGTTAGAAAAGAATATTGTTATGCACTATTTTTTTATCTCTGAAATAAATGTGAGAACTACCATTTAAATGCCATTTATATTATAAAAGTTTTAGAGTTAGATTTCCTTCAGCTTCAACTGAAGTTGGTATATCAGATCAAGAAGTGAACAGCTGCTTAATTTTGTAGTCGATTTACTACAGATAACTAACAACAACATTATTTGAACCTTTGTTTCTTTGTGACCAGGTACTATTATTTGCTCCATAGAATTGTGAAAGCAGTCAGACCTGTTTTATTGATGTAAAAATCCATGAAAGAGTGGTCATGCTTCCCAAGAAGTTTGATTAACATTTTGTGAAAACTTTTTCATTACATGTAATCACTTATTGTGAGCCTTCTGAACTCTGATTTTTATGATAGATTTGTTTGTTTATTTATTTATTTATTTAAAATAATATATCATTCTTGGCCTCACTGAAAAATTCATTCTTTATTGTTTCATTGAGGTAATAATACCTTTGTTAAAGTTTGTGTTTCCAGTATATGACTTTTCTTGACTTTGTCATTGAATTGACATTTTATAAATAATATAGTGAAAAGCAAAAGAGATAATAATGAAAACAAGTTTGCAAAAGACATGCAGTAAATTTAAGACATAGATGGAACAACCTTCAGACTCTTGTCTTTGTTGTAGATAGAATCTGAGTTTTGCTAAACACTGTGGCAGACATTATTTGTGTCCAGAGTGGACTGCCTGTAATTGTGAATCAGATATTGATGAAAACAGTAACATGCACTTGACTTTTCCTGTTACTTTCCCTTTCCATCTCAGGAAAATTGTTTGCTGAGCAGATGAAACACTGAAGTGTTGCTTTACTTAAACTAGGACACCATATATTTTTTCCTTTCATTTGTTAACTAACTTGTTCTTCCATGTAACAAGTTAATAATTGCTCCCTCACTAATTATTTATTGAGTAATGTGTGAATGTGCTAGGATTTGAGGGTTACAGTCATATAAACCCTCCCTTCTAAAAGCTTACAGTCTTATGTGGAAAAAAATACATGGCAGGATCATTTAGAAAAGTATATAGAGATCTATTGCTAAGAAAGTTAAGAGGAAAAAGAAATTTTCACTCACAGGAGTATATCAAGGAAATTTTCATAAATGTGTTCAGACTTAAATATGTTTTTTAATTAGGAAATACTTTTTAGTATAAAGAAAAAAAAGTGATGTGTAAGTATTTTTTTGTTTTATGATTCATTGCAGACCAAGGTAGAATAAAAAAATGAGCTGGTAATCTCAAAATATCTTTAACATTCCTACTATACCTCCCAGTTTACTTAGAAAAACTACTGAACAGACAAAATTAACTTGCTTATTTAAAATATTAACCAAAAAGTTAAGGATGATGTTATTCTGTCTAAAAGTATTTGTGGGCTGAGTACATTGGCATATGACTAATCCCAGCTACTTAGGACACTGAGATAGGAGGATCATAAGTTTGAGGCCAGCCTTAGCAACCTAGTGAGACCCTATCTCAAAAAAATTAATAAAAGCATTTATATTTAATGAGCTTTGAAATTTTAACCATTAATCTGCTGAATTTTAAAAATTAAGGATTTTCAAAGGAGAGCCTTTGATAGTTGATTAAAGCAAAGATATTTAATAAATTATTTAGCATAATTTTTTTTAAAGATAGTGGGATAGAGTGAGAGAGAGAGAAAGAGAAAATTTTATTTATTTTTCCATCTGGCCTTTGTGTCACCAAAAACCTAGTTGTGTATGTGGTACTAGGGTTTGAACCTGGGTCTTTGCACTTGCCAGGCAAGCACTCCAACCACTGAGACACCACTCCCTCCAGCCCCTATTTAATATAATTTTTTTTTTAAGAGAGAGGGACAATGAAGAGAGAGAGAGGGAGAAAGAATCGATTTTATTTGGTTTTTTTCATATGGCCTTCATTGCTCTGAAACTTGTATATGTGTGCTGGGGTTTGAACTCGCATTCTCACGCGTGCCAGGCATGCGCCGTAACCACTGAGCCACCGCTTCAGCCCCCAGAAGGAATTTAAAATGATTTAACATACTGTTTTTATTTGTTTTCTTTAATATGTTTGAGATCTGAAGGATTTTTAGATCTATATGTGTCGTTTAAAATTTTATATAATCTTTTGTTCTTTCAAACTGTAGCTTGATTGTATAATCAGTTGGAGCACTGTCCACAGTGGGTGGGAGTTGTCACACGTTGTATGGTCTTGGCAGTATGTTAAATGTGAAAAGTGGGAGGTCCTTGAATGGAGAAAGAATCATAACTTGTTACAACTAGAAGGGGTCTCAGGGAACTTGTCTTTGTTTTACATGCAGAATTTGAGGTCCACAGACATTATGTAATTATCCTGAGGTCACATGCAGCAGAATGGCAGAGTTAGAATTAGAACCCTGCTCTCTGAACTTCAGCTAGCTAAAGTTAAACCATACCATATCTATAATTTTGTTTTTAAATTACCTTGATGACTTAAATTTATCTTCAGTAGAAACTTGCCCTTCTGAGTAGCGTTTATTGAAACTGCTAGATGGCCTATTTCTGGAGTTGAATAGCAGCACAGCACAAGTTTATGTGAAAGTGTGACTTTTGTGGCTCAGCGGTTACTGCACTTGCTTGGCATGCGTGAATATGCAGGTTCAAACCCCAACACCACATACACAACGAAGTGTCGGAGCAACGAAAGCCACATGAAAAACTAAATAAAATTGATTCTGTCTTCCTCTCTCTCTCTCTTTGACTGTCCATCTCTTTAAAAAAAAAAAAAAAGAGCAAATCAAGGCCTGGTGCAGTGGTGAACACCTGTAACCCCAGCAACTCAAGAGGCTAAGACAGGAGGACGGCAAGTTGGAGACCAGCCTCCACAATTTTGTGAGACCCTGTCTCAAAATAAAATATAAAAAAGGCTGGGGAATGTAGGTCAGTGGCACCAAAAAATAAAAAGAAAAGAAAAGTAAGATCTTTACTCACTAATTCTTTAATTTTAAGTATTACATGAACAATGATTTCTGTACTGGATTAATTTTTTTTTAAGAAGGACAGTGAGAGAGAAAGAGAGAATCAATTTTATTTAATTTTTCATGTGGCTTCGTTGCTCCGACATTTCGTTGTGTATGTGGTGCTGGGGTTTTAACCTGTGTCCTTGCGCATGCCAGGCAAGCACCATAACTGCTGAGCCACTGCTCCAGCCCCCTGGATTACATTTATTGTATATCTAATCCTGTCCAGTGTTCTGTTACCATCAGAGACCTTTTTGGGGGATGCCTTGATATCAGTCATAAAGAATATTAGTGTCATTTCTGTTTGTAGACTTTTATGTATCCATAATTCACAGATTTTATTCCTTACCTGTTCTTTATCTTGAGCCATTGTTAACTTGAGGGTAAAATACTGCTCTTTTGTCTCAACTTTGTTCAACTTTTGAAGGGCATTCTTTAGTTCTAGAATGTTTTTATACTAAACAAGGGAATGTTTTGGCAAAGAAGTTCTAACTTTACAATTGTTAAACTTCTCTTACACTGTTTCCTAAACTGTTTTATGTTCATTTTCTATTAGCCATTTCTTTTATTCCTCATTTCTAAACAAGAGCTTTTAAATGTGCTTAATCTTTATAATTGAAAAGTAAATGTCAGTTCTTGTTGTAATAGGAAAAATTTTTGTTTTTTGTATTGGGTTGGGCAAAAAAGATGTTTGAACTTGTATATTTTTATAGTTTATTTCACATGTTCCAATGTTATTTTACTTTTTGTACTAGGTCATGCATACGTTTAGCAGTTACACACTTAAGAGGGTGGGTGATATTTGAATGTTATGAGTAAATTTTTTTTAACCTTTGCCAAGAACATTTGGTTTTCCATAATATTTTGATAATTAATATCAAAATAAGTTTATTGTACATCCATAAAGAATGGCAAGGAAAATTGCATTGTTTTACTGAAATTTGCAGAAATGTTTTTCCTTGAGCTTCAGTGCAGAAAATCAAGGCAATCCAGGTGTGTGTGCATGTGTGTGTGGGGGGGTGTGTGTGTAAATAAATGAAGAAGAAGTAAAATATTCTGTATGTGGGAAAATAGACATTAAAACAGTCTGAAGAGATATGTAGGCAAGATTAGAAGTACTTCTTAAAATCCAAACAAACGGCTGGATTTATACCTAGATTTTCTCACTTTTGTGAATACTGATATTACTCCTTGCCCTTCCAAGGCATTAAATGTTGCCTTGATCTACAAATTATTGTTGTATGCATGTGAACAGGAGCATGCTCTGTCAAAGAGAATTAGCCTTTTCAAATTGTTAAATAGATTTATTTATCCTTTCATGTATGTGAATAATGATCTATTTACTACTACAAAAGAAGAAAAATTAGGGGTTTTTTCCACTTTTATAATTTTAACATATGGAATTTTCTTCTTACCTTTAACCTTATGATTGAGCTGTCCATGGCATATTTTTAAACTGAGAATATTTGTTGAAACTAGCTCATTTTTTCTTAGTTATACATCCTGATATTTTATAGAATGGGCATTGTATTTCAACATTATTATTATTTAAATGGGACTTTGTTAGATTTAAAGCAAGATACTTCCAGTACATCCTGTTAATAGTTTTATGTTTACAGATTAATGAGGTATTTTTCTATAAATTGGTTTAAACTATTTTTAAATTAGATTATGATTGCATGGTTAAGTAAGGCAAATGTACTTTTGATATAATTTCAAGCTTAAAATACATGACAAGGTTCAGATATAAAAATCAGTTGCTTAGGGTTACATATATATGTAGAGTTGCCAATATAGTAGATTCATGGTTCAAAGCTCAAGAAAACTTTTTAGCCACACACTGTACTTCTCTCACTACTTTACTCACAAACAAGTAAGTGTAATTGAAAATACACATGGTGGTTAAGTAATATTTGAGGTTCTTTAGAAAGGCATGTTTATTCAGAAATCATTGGTAAAATCTGTCAAAGTACATGTTTTTTATGTCACACGGAGTGTAACACTTGCTTTAACGGAGTAGCTTATAATGTTATTTAGGAAGCATATTGAAAACTCTTCTCTCAGCTCTATGCTTTCCCTTTCTCATTCTTCCTGCCTCTTGATCTCTTGGTTTTAAAATCTTCCTCCTTATTTTGTAGACACTGCTCTCCTGTTCACTACTTCTTCTCTGTCTTTACGTCTCATCACTGGGCCTCTCTCAGTGTCTGTTTTCCCAACCTTCATCCCAAATTCCAGCTGTATATCTACAACCAGTTGGTCAGGTAATTGCACCTTTTTCAGTGCACTCTTTGATAGAGCATGCTCTGTTCTTTTTGTTTGTTTTGTTTGCTTTCTTTCTTTCTTTCTTTTTTTTTTTTTTAGCAGCCTGGAGACCTTGTCAAATGTCGTATAGATTTTGCCTTGTGTTTCCACATTAATTTGACATGATGATTGTTCCATAAGTAATAGTTCTTGTGCTTTTTACTAAATGTTGGATACGTGAATATCTTTTTGTTGGCTAGCTACTGCTATAGATCTGACAACAGTGATATGAACAGCCTTCCTTCCATTAGCCATGGGATCTACATTTGAAGAGATTTTATTAATAGTCTTTAAACTAATCAAATATTTACCCCTAAATTAGTAATCTGTCCTAGTCTTTCAGACTGAAGAGATAATTGGCTATTTAAGATCAGAAAGGTTAAATTGAAAATTTGAGACATTTGATGCATCCCTTTGCTCAAGTAAATAGTTGTGTTTATATGTGTAGGATCTGATGTTCAGTGTTCTCTACATTATCACCTGACATTGCATCTCTTAAGTAATGAGAGCCAAACTCACTACACCTGAACCAGATAGAATTTGAAAAATAAAGTCAAAAGGAACATAAACATGTTTTTTGTTTGCTTGCTTGTTTGGGGGCTTTAGGAGGTTTTGTTGTTGTTTTTATCTTCATTGTTTTGGGGTTTGCGTGTTTTTTGGTATGAGCCTTCAGAATAAATTTCTTACATCTTCTTTTATGAAAAAGAACCACCTATTAAAAGAAATATATAAATATTAACTTTATCCAATTATTGTTCAGATATCTTAAAGATTCTCTTTAATTTTTTTTATTTTTCTGAAGATTCTTTTTCTGAATTTATCACTAACTTTCCTTTGCTAATCTTACAAACCATTTTAAGTAAAAAATAAGTTGACTCATCAGAGCTTCTATAATTTTGCACAACTTGTAACGAAGAGCTTTCAAAATAATTCCTGCCTCTAGATTTATTCTGTCCTTTATGGTGTGACCATAGGTTTCTGACAAAGCGAGAGCAAAAACTAATGCAGCGGCGACAACATGCAGAAGAACTCCTGGAGTGGAAGCGACGTTTAGATGCAGAGGAAGCAGAAATTCGTCAAATGGAAAAGCAAGCTTTGGCTGCCTGGGACAAAGAATTAACAAAGCCCAAAACTCCTAAGAAAGAACTGGAGGACCAAACAGAACATAAAGGTAATAAATACTAACTCTGTTCAGACTCCAAACTAAAGCCTAACCTATTTGAAAGATTTATTTCTGTTTAACACATGAATGATTAAGGGTAAAGAAGACACTACAACTACAAATAATGTAGAACTTAGACAAGAAAATATAGTGAATGACTTTTTGCTAATACAAATTTAAATACTTAGAAAAAATGGTTAAATTCTTTTTAAAAAATACAGCTTACCAAAGCTTACTCAATAAGAAAATGAAAACTTTCCTCATCCTTTAACCATTAAAGAAATTATACCTCAGTTGCTAACCATCTTTTTACAAAGATCTCCTTTAATTTTATCAGTATTCTGGATATTCACGATGGGGTAACACCAGGCATATTATTATTTACTTTTCCATAGGATGTAAAAAGGCATTTCTCAATTCATTTTATGAGGCTGATATATCACTTTAATATTAAATTCATAAAAGGGCAATATCAAAAAGGAAAAAGCCACAATATTAGCATATCAGGTCCAATCATATATGCAAATCTATTCATGTCCAACTGGGGTTTAGAATACACTAAAAAATAATAATGGGTTTAGGGAAATGATAACAATAATGTGCTCAATTACCATAAACAGATTAAAGGTGAAAATTTACGTGATCATCTCAATGGCTTTAGAAAAGTTATTTGATAAAATTTAAAAGGCTTTGGGATAAAATAAATAACCTCCAATCAATCCAGCCATAGAAAGGAACATTCTTTACCCAATAAAGGGTGTTAACAAAAACAAAAAACTAAACTTATACCAGATATCATACTTACTGATAAAACAGAAAGCTTTCTCTTTGAATATGGAAAGAAGACAAAGATGGTTATTTTCACCTTTTATTAGCTTTGTATGTAGGTGTCAGATAGTTCATAATAGCTGGAAAAAGGATTAAACGCTATAAAAAGAGAAAAGGTTAAATTCTCATTATTTACAGTTGATAAGGATGTGCATAGAAAATCCTAAATTCTTTTAGGTGTTTATTATTGGAATTAATAAATGAGTTTAGCAAGATAACTGGTTATAAAACCCCGAAACAAAACTCAATTATATTATATGCCTGTAGAGCAGCAAAAAAATGGTTAGAAAATCTGATCATTAAAAAATATATACCGATAGAAACCAAAAATATGAAGTGCCTATTCATAAATTTAACAAAAAATATTCAAGATCTTTATGGAGGAAAATTTATAATTTTATTGGGAGACGTTTAAAGAAGACCAAAGTAAATGAAACATTATTCCATTTTCACAGATAGATTTAGTGTCTGTATTAATTTTCCCTGAACCTGATCTATAGACTTAAGACAATTTAAATCAGAAACCCAGCAGAATTTCTTTTCTTTTCTTTTCTTTTTTAAAGAGAGAAAGGAACAGTGAGAGAAAGAGAGGGAGAGAATCAATTTTTTTTTAGTTTTTCACATGGCTTTTGTTGCTCTGACACTTAGTTGTGTACCTTGTGCTGGGATTTGAACCCATGTACTTACGCATGCCAGGCAAGTGCCGTAACCACCAAGCCACTGCTCCAGCCCCAGAGTTTCTCTATAGGGTTTGAGACTCATGTAAAAATCTATATGAAGAACAGACCAAAAAATGCAGGAGCTTACTTTACCACATATCAAGACTTCTAATGGTGTAATTAAAACAATATGATATTTGCACAGAGATAGATAGACTATGAAACAGAAAAGACCAGTGCATCTATGAAAAGTTGACTTTTTGCACAGGCAGCTTTGCAGAACCTTGGAGAAAGGAGGGACTCTAATAATAATGTTTGTGGGAGTAAAGAGTGAAGCTAGATCCTTACCTGTTGACATGAATCTGTTCCAGGAGGAAATAAAGGTTTAAATGTGAAAATCAAAACTATGAAGTTTTTTGAAGAAATATCCAGTAATATCTTTGTAGCATCAAAAGGGAAGGAAAGGTTTCTTTAACATGTTATACAAAGCAAAAATGATACAAGAGATTGATGAATCTGGCTTCAGTGAAATAGGAATTTCTGCCGGTTGCAGTGGTGCATTCCTACAATCCCAACCACTTGGATTTGGGAGGCTGAGACCAAAAAATGGCAAATTCAAAACTAGCTTCAGCAATTTAGCAAGACCTTGTCTCAAAAAAAGTTTTAATAAAAGACTAGAGATGTTGCTCAGTGGTAAAGTACCCCAAATTCAATTCCTAGTGCTTCTCAAATTTGCTGACATCATAAAGAAAGTATAACACGATATTTGTAATACCTATGACTGACAAGAGGAGTAGTATCAAGAATAAACAATTCTTGTGAATTAGAAAAATGACAAAAGAACAAACAGTTCACAAAGGAAGAACTCCAAATGGTCAATACACATGTGAAACAATGTTCAACTTCATTAATAATCAGGGTGTGAAAATCATAGAGATGCCATTACGTACCTGTTTGTTTTATGAGACTGCCATAACATATTACCAAAGCTTATTGACTTAGAAAAAAAACAACAAAAATTTATTCTCTCTGTTCTGGACAACAAAAGCACAAAATCAAAGTGTTGACAGGACTGTACTGCCTCTGAACTCTTAAGAGCCATCCATTCAGTCCCTCTTCCAGCTTGTAGTGGTATTACTGTTTCTGTGTCTCCATAACTCCAATCTCAAGTGACCTTCTCCATGTCTTTATTCTCTTTTGTCTCTTTGTTTTGGGGTTTCTGTTTGTTTTAGAGAGAGAGGGTCAGTGATAGAGAAAGAGAGAATCAATTTTTGTTTAGTTTTTCATGTGGCTTTCATTGCTCCAACACGTCTTTGTGTGTGTGGTTCTGGAGTTTGAACCCATATCCTCACACATGCCAGGCAAGTGCTATAACCGCTGAGCCACCACTGCAGCCCCTCTTTCTCTTATGGGGAAACCTGTCATTGGATTTAGGCCCACCCAGATAATCCAGGATGATTTCATCATGAAATCCTCAGTTTAAATCTGCCATTTTCATGCAAGTGACATACTGTCCAGTTTATACAGGGGCAAGCAATATTATAGAGCTTGAGTCTTAGGTTTGACCCAGGGTCTGGATATGTTTGAGAAGACATCCCAGTGGGGTGTCTCATGGAGGCTTTGATGAGGCTTGGCCCATTTTGGATGAAATGGATTGAGGAGGTCCCCCAAGGATTCTGGTGGAGAGAAAGACCAAAATCAAGGGGGATCCCCATGGGAAATGGTTTCTGTAAAGTCTTCCCTGGAAAGACCAACAGAAAGGCAGGCAATCTTGGGATTGCCCAAGATTGCAAGTCATTAACCACCCAGTGGTGGTCGTGATTTCCCTCACCTAGAGCTAGGATTTTTGGGGAGGAACAGTATCCTAAGGGGAACCGTCTAACTTGATGGGGATTCCTGGAATCTGGGAAGAGTCACAGGGGGTCACTCACCCAATAAGCGATGGCCAGTTGTGGATGTGATGTCCAGCAGTATAGTTGGTCCTTACTGGAGCCACTAGAGAGCGAAGTGGTGGAAAGGTAAGGAAAAAGGAGAAAGAGATCAGGTTGAGGTCAAGGGAAAGCCCAGAGAGCCCACCCTCTAGACCCCTTGGTGGGAACCTCAGAACACAGGTCCCAGGTTTTGGCACTATTTATGTAAGGTCACGGAGAGTGGTGATGACTCAACAGTAACACAGATTTATTGGAGAAACCTGCAGAGGGGGGCACAGTAGAGTCTTCCGTCCTCTGCTTACAGACTGTGGTAAATATAGAGGACTAAGGGAAAAGAAGATTAAGGCGTTGCTAGGGAGTTGTCAGGCAAGGGTCCTTTCTTTTGATGGAGTGTTTAGGGTTTCTTTGCATGATGATGGAGTATTATAAGTGGGTCTGGGGTTTAGGAATAGGTGTGTCAGGGATTTAGGAATAGGTGGGTCTTATTGTAGGGTGGAAGATAAGATTCAAAATAGTGTTGCCTAAGTCAAGTTCTATCTAACAATGTGTATGCAGGCATATCTTTTGTGTACCCACATTATTTCCTTGTGGTATATACTAAGGAGTGGTATAGTTGGATCATATGGTAGTTGTATTTTAGTTTTTTGGGGAACCTCCATCCTGTTTTCCAGTAGTAGCTATACTAATTTACATTTCTACCAGAAGTATATAAGGGTTCCTTTTTCTCCACATCCTTATCAGCATTTTTGTTTGTTTGTATAAAGAGGAAAAATCAAAATCTCTTCCCTTTCTACTTTATGGAATAGTTGTGGAGCATTGGTGTTAGTTCTTCTTTTAAAAACTGGTAAAATTTGGGGCTGGATCCGTGGCTTGGTGGTTACAGCACTTGCCCGGCATGTGAGAATACACAGGTTCAAACCCCAGCATCTATGTACACAACTGTCAGCAATGAAACACATGTGAAAAACTCAATAAAAATTGATTCTCTCTCTCTCTTTCTCTCTCACTATCCTTCTCTCTTTATTTATTTTTTTATTTAAGAGAGAAGGACAGAGAGAGAGAATCAATTTTTTATTGGTTTTTCACATGACTTTTGTTGCTCATACGTGCTGGGGTTTGAACCCGTGTACTTGCACATGCTGGGCAAGCGCCATAACCACTGAGCCACAGATCCAGCCCCTCCCTGTCTTTCTCTCTTTTTTTTTTTTTTTTTTTTTTTAAACCTTCTGGTTCAGTTTTGGTCAGTAATATGTATCTAGAAATTTGTCCATTTCTTCTAGATTTTCCAATTTATTGGCATGTAATTTTCCAAAATGTTCCCTAATGATCATGTAAACTTTGAATGGTATCTGTTGTAACTTTCCCTTTTTTATTTCTAATTTTATTTATTTGGGTCTGTCTTTTGGTTCATTTGGCTAAGGGTTTTGTTGGTTTCTTTCTTTTCAAGAAGACAGTTCTTTATTTCATTGATCCTTTGTATTGTTCTTTTAGTCTCTGGTCTTTATTATTTCTTTCCTTCTACTGATTTTAGGTTTGTTTTGCTCTTGTTTTTCTAAGACCTTAAGATGCATTGTTAAAAGTTATTGATTTGAGATCTTTCTGCTTTTCTAATGTGGGCACATAGCTATAAAATTCCTTAGTATTGCTTTCACTGTTTCCCACAGGTTCTGGTATGTGTGTTTTTATTTTCATTTGATTCTAGGAATTTTTTTGTTTTTTAAAGAAAGAAGGGACAGTGAGAGAGAGAAAGAGAGAAGCTATTTTTATTTAGTTTTTCATGTGACTTTCATTCCTCGGACACTTCGTTGTGTACGTGGTGCTGGGGTTTGAACTTGCATACTTGTGTATGCCAGTCAAAAGCCATAACTGCTGAGCCACCGCTCCAGCCCTGATTCTAGGAATTTTCAAAAATACCCCCACCTGATTTCTTCAATGACCAACTATTAGTTCAAAAGTATATTGTTTACTTTCCATGTGTTCTTATAATCTCTGTACTTTCTGTTACTATTGATTTCTACTTCTATTCCATTATGATCTGATAAGATGCAACAAAGTATTTCAGTTTTATTTGTTGAGACTTTCTAAAATATGATCTATTTTGGAAAAATGTCTGTGTGCTGATGAAAAAAATGTGGATTCTATAGCTATTGAATGGAATATTGTATAGATGTCTGCTAAGTCTGTTTGATGTACAGTGTAATTGAACTCTGATGTTTCTTTGTTGATTATTTTGTCTAGGTGATCCATCCTTGAGAGCGGGGGTATTAAAGTCACCCACTATTATTGTTTTGGGACCTATTCTCCCTTTATATCCAACAGTGTTCACTTTATAAAATGAGTGCTCTGTGGTCCATTGCATATATTTATCATTATATCTTCTTGATGGATTGTACCCTTTATCAGTAGTAGTGACCTTTGTATTTTCTGACCAATTTTTGGATTGAAATCTGTTTTGTCAGATATGAGTATCCTGCTTATTTTCTGATTGCATTTGCTTAGAATACCATTTTCCATCCTTTCACTTTCAATATGTGTATGTCTTTGGCAGTGAGGTGAGTCTCTTACAGGCAAAAAGTTGTTGAGTCTGGTTTTTTAATTCAGCCAGACACTCTACTTCTTTTAATTGGAGAATTAAGACCATTTGCTATCAGCGTTATTACTGAAATATATGTAACAGTTCCTGTTATTTTTAAATTTTTTCTTCTCATCGTTCAAATAATCTGTGCTCATTTCTTCCTCCCTTATTCATCATAAAAGTTTGATGGTTTACTGTATTAATGTTTTTCTTTCCTATTTCGTTGAGTAGGTTTCTGTGCTTATCTTATAGCTCTTCTTTGTTTATTCCATTTATATAGTTTGGTTTTTATTAATAGCATACCATAGATCTTATAAGTTCTGTTCATTCTTTATTTTTTTCTTTATTACTATCTGAATGTGATAATTTATGAACCTTGTTTTTAAGTCCTGATAGTCTTTCTTCCACTTTTATGTGAAGGTTCATAGTGAATAGCCTTATCTTTTTTTTTTTTTTAAGAGAGAAGGACAGTGAGAGAAAGGAGAGAGAGACAGAGAGAATCAATTTTTAATGAGTGTTTCACATGGCTTTCGTTGCTCTGACACTTAGTTGTGTACGTGGGTGCTGGGGTTTGAACCTGTATACTTGTGCATGCTGGGCAAGCGCCATAACGGCCAAGCCACTGCTCCAGCCCAAACATCCTTATCTTGACAATGTGCCCTGGGATATCAGTTTTATGTGTAGTGTTGAATTTAATTCCTAGCAGACTTTGTAGTGCAATTTTCTTGCGTACTTGAGCTATGACTAGAGGGATCTGCTTTCTCTTATACGTCTCACAAGAGTGGGTTCCCTCTAATAGTTCCGGCTCGTGTGCTATAAACAGAAGAATATATGCAGTACGTCCTCTGTGGTTCCTCCTCCAGGCTTATCAGCAATGTGTGGTTCTAAAAGGGTATGGGAGCAGCCTATTCTAAGGTCTCTCATAGGCACAGTGTCCACAACAGTTACCTTTTCTCCGTGCTATGGCTGTGGGGTTGAATATCCAGAAGCATTGCTTCAGGCCTTCCTAACTCCTTCAAGTTTTCAGGGAGACTGGGTCATGGCTGGAGCAAGGTACAGTTTCTCTCAACTGGGCTATGGGTGTAGTTCAGCAGCAGAGCATCCACCCAACATGCTCAAGGTCATAGGCTTGATCCCCAGCACTACTCAGAAGGAAGAAATCAATAGTAACAAAACAAAAGCCAAGCAGGTATAGAAACACATTAAAAACCAAATGAAAAACACAACCACAGTGCCAATAATAATAGAAAAGGAAGGCCAAAAATAACCTGGAATAAATTCAAAAGTTAAAAATCAATAAAGGAAAATTAATTTTAAAAAGATAACAAGGAGAAAAGTAAAAGGGAAAAAATTTAAAAATGAAGGAAAAGAGAAGAGGAAAGAGAAAAATACAATTACAGATATGAAATAAGAGCCTGGAGCAGTGGCTCAGCCTTTATGGTGCTTTCCTGGCACGCACAAGGATGAGGGTTTGAACCCCAGCACCACATACACAATGAAGTGTCAGGGCAATGAAAGCCACATGAAAAACCAAATAAAACTGATTCTCTCCCTCTCTCACACTCACTGTCCTCTCTCTCTTTAAAAAAAAAAAAAAAAAAAAAAAAGATATGAAATAAGATAAAAATAAAAAATAATGAGAAATTTTAAAAATAATGATGATGATGATAAAAGAATGGACAAAGGAAAGAACATAAGTCAGAAATTACTCCTAGCTGGAGTACTTTGGGTATGCTTCTTTCCCAGTCTTCCTTGTTGGAATCTGCCAGGTACTGGGGCAGGGATAGTGAGTCAGAACTGAAGCCTGCTGTGTTTCTTCTCAGCTCACACCAAGCAAGCTGGGGCAGCATGCAGGCTGCTCCCTGTTGGTCATCAGGCACACCAGAGCTGTATTTCCTCCAGAGTCTTTTTATATGGGTACCTGGGGCATGGCAACTGCTGGAGTCACCACAAGTCATTCTTGTTTTCTAAGTAAGTGGGCCTTGCCAGGCAGTCCTAAGGCCTTCAGTCTGAGTACCCAGTAACATGTCCATTGTCTGGGCTATAGCAAGTCCTTCTTACCTGCCAAGTTTTGTCAGTATGGCTGCCAAGGTATGCATATATTTATCCTGGAGGCTTCTGTGTGCAACCTGGAGCCTTGCAAATGTCTAAGCTGTAACATATCCCCAGAAAGCTTCTCAGAATTGGGTGAGCAGTCACACCACTGAGTTCTGGACCTCAGTCTTGGCACTTAGACCTGTCCCCCACATCACTAAAATAGTATTGGTTGTAATCAACCTTTCTTAAGATTAAGATAGAAAGAAAACATCAAAGATAAATATGGTTAAGGTGTAAAAAGTCTGAAAGCCTCTGCTATAGTGTAAGCTAACTAGATATACTCTGGCCAGCTAAACTAAAATATATATATGACATGTTCATAGCAGCAGTGTTTGAAATAGAAACCCATATTTTTATCAGACAATAGAATTATGTTATATTTACATATTGTTATCATGCTCGGTAAAAATGACAGAAAATTATAGCTGTACAAATTGACATATGAGAACCACACAACAAATCACAAAAGACTAAAAGTGGTTTGATTCCTTTAAAAATTCAGAAGCATGGGGGTTGGAACGGTGGCTCGGTGGTTATTACAGCGCTTGTTTGGCATGCGTGTGTACACGAGTTCAAATCCCAGCACCCACGTACACAGCTAAGTGTCAGGGCAACGAAAGCCATGTGAAAAAACTCAATAAAATTGATTCTATCTGTCTCTCTCTCACTGTCCTTCTCTCTTTAAAAAAAAAAATTTCAGAAGCATGTAAAATTAAGTGATCTATCTTGCAGTGGCACAGTGGGTACAGTTCATTTTTTTCCTTGGTGATTGTTTTTCAGTTATTCATCAGAGACTTAGTTCTGTGTCAGCTTTCTCATCCTTACGCTTTAGCCTTACATCTTGCTACATACAGACTTTTTCATCTTGAGAGGAAATTTAAGAGAACCTGGAAAAGAGATTCATTTGTTCTAGTGATGTAGAACACAAATTTTCATCTTTCCTGGTAGACTATAATAGAAATAGAAAGTAATTTGTTTTCTTTCTAACTTATGCTGGAAGGTAAACGAAAATTAGCTTTCAGCTGAATGTGGTGTGGTGGCACACGTCTGTAATCCCGTAATCCCACTATTCAGGAAGCTGAGGGAGACTGAGGCAGGAGGATGGCAAGTTCAAGGCCAGCCTCTGTCAAATTAGCAGACCCTGTGTCAAAATAAAAACTGTTTAAAAAGGTCTGGGGATATAGCTCAGTGGTAGAGCACCCCTGGGTTCAATCCCTAGTCTGCAAAAAAATAAAAATAGTTTTCATTTTTTGTCTCTATTTAGAACTGTTGTTGTATTTCATTGTGGAAAATGAGTGGGTAAATCTAATAAAGTCTATTTCAATGCAATTTTTAATCTTGTCAAATGAATAGTTTAATTACTTAAGTGATAGAAGCAAAAGAAAAAGATCAAGAAAAAAGAAAATATATTATAATAAAATAAATTGTATTGTGCCCATTAAACATATTACTGCAATGTCTAAAACTGACTTTGATCAAGCAAAAAAGTAATCAAAGGATATTCAGTGGTTGACAAAATTTTTGAGGTGGCCGGAGACTCAAACCCATAATTAGTTTCCAGGATCAGTCCTAAAATCCAGTCACGAACTGGCCTGATAAAAAAACATGTCCCAGCAACTCAGTAAACGTAAAGAAGATAGCCATTGCTATAATCGCCCTGCTGGGGCTGGAGTGGCAGTTCAGCGATTATGGTGCTTGCCTGGCATGTGCGTGAGGACCTGGGTTTGAACCCTAGCACCTAATACACAACAAAGTGTTGGAACAACGAAAGACACATGAAAGACCTAAAACAAAAATTGATTCTCTCTTTTCTCTCTTGCTCACTGTCCCTCTCTCTCTTTTAAAAATAATAATAGTAATTCTCCTACTGATGCCACATCTGCACTGGGGAGTCAACCTTGCAACTACTGAAAAATTCACTGTTAATACTGAAACCATCTAAAATAAATTCGGCATGGAACCTTCTTCCTCAGGTTAATTCCAAAATGAAGTTTTCTACAGCAACATCAGATTGGAGATGTTTAAGTCCTGGCAGCCAGGGAGGCTAAGGATTTCATTTTGTGGGTTCTACTTTAGGTGATAAAGTACTCTTGAGGCCTGAAATTTCTCAAATAGGAGTGGATATTATAAACATTCTTGGGATCCAGGAAATACTTCAAAGAATAGTTTAGTGAATTCATAAACCAGTAACATAGTTATTTATTAACATTGTCAAGTTTTATATGCTGTACATAATTGCATGTGCTATATTTTTATATGACTGGCAGCACTATAGGTTTGTTTACATCAGCATCACCACAGGCTTGAGTAATGGGCTGCGCTATGACTTTACAACAGTTACAACATCACTAGGTGATAGGAATTTTTCAATCCCATTATTTTCTATGGGATTACCGTTGTATGTATAGTCTCTCATTGATTGAAACATTGCTCTATGGTGCATGACTTTATTTTAAAAAGAAACACTAAAGGTTGGCTGATAATTGTCCACGTTTCTTTTAAAAGTGCCCAGATATTGCCAGACTCTAATTGACATGTAACTTTATCTTCAGAACTCAGAGATTCAATGAGAGACCTCACCTTACATCCATAGGATGGCTGTTAATAAAACAGAAAATGTGTTGGTGAGGATGTGAAGAAATTGGAATCCTTGTGCACAGCCTGTGAAATGTAAAATGATTGTAGCTTCTGTAGAAATAGCATGGCAGTTCCTCAAACAGATTAAAATAGAATTGCCATGTATTCCAGCAGTTCCACCTCTGGGTACATATCCAGAAGATTTGAAAGCAGGGTCTCAGAGAGATATTTGTACAACTTTGCTTATTATTATAGTAGCCAAAAGGTGAAAGCAACCTAAGTGTATATTGACAGATAAATGAGTAAGCAAAATATGGTAAATGCATGCAATTGAATATTGTTAACCATAGAAAGGAAAGATTCTGACATATGCTGCAACCTGAATGAACCTTTAGCACATTACACTAAGTGAAATAAGCTAATTTTGAAAGGAAAAATACTGTATGAGTCCACTTAAAAGGTACCTAGAGAAGTCAGATCCATAGAAACAGAAAGCAGAATGGTGATTGCCAGGGACAGAAGGTTAGCAGGATGGTGAGTTTATTAGTGTTTTAGTTTGGGAAGATGAAAAAGTTCTGGAGAGGAATGGTGGTAAATGTACTTAATGTCACTGAACCATACATTTTAAATGATTAAGATAGTAAATGTTATGTGTATTTTAGCACAGTTTTAAAAATTAATTTTAAACAGTCAAGGGATTTTAAGGTCTGGAAAGACATACACATACTTCAACCAAACTTGGCCACCACTGGTTTACCTTTGAGGTATAGAAGTTAGATGAAAGTGAGTAGGGGTGAGTGTGAACTGGTCACTTTACATCCTTCTGCAATATTTGAATTTTTTTTGAAACTACAATTCTTGTACTACTTTTAAATTTTTTTAATTAAGAAAAATAGCAAAACAGAAAGACTTCGAAAAACTTCTGATTGAAGGAGGTAGTACAGTACAATTGACTCATTTTCTTTTTTTTAGTTCTTGTATTGTTTGAAATTTTTAAATTAGTATTTATTACTATTATGAAACAAAAATAAAATATCTATCTTGAGAATTATAAAGTAGAAATGTGAAGGATTCTATTCTCTCCTGCCTAAAAATTAATACATTTTGTAAACCATTTTTAATTTTCCCTACATATGATCCTTGCATAGTTGGGTTACCTTTGATGTTGTTTAGAATCCATTCATTCATTCATTCATTCCAACATTCTGATTATGATGTACATATGCAATCGTTAGAAAATACCTTTTAGGGTTGGGGGATTGTGTAGCTCAGTGATAGAGCATTTACCTAGCATGTACAAAGCCCTGAATTCTATTGCCAGCAGTACTAAGAATAAAAACTTTAAAATTTTAAATGAAATGCTTTTAAACATCATGTCAGGGGTTGGAGCAATTGCTCAGCAGTTACAGCGCTTGGCCAGCATGCATGAGTACGCCAGTTGGAACCCCAGCACCATGTACACCATGAAGTCTTGTAGCAATGAAGGCCACAAGAAAAACTAAATAAAAATTGATTGTTGCACGAGCTCTCTCTCTCCCCCTCTTCCCCTTTTTCTTTAAAAAAATAAAAAAAGGTTGATTGGCATTACATTTTTTAAAAATGATATCATCCTTTTTTATTTAAAGTAGAATATCTGAGGCATAGATATTCCTGATATTAAATAAGGAATATAGATTTAAGGTCCAAAAAAACTTTTACAGACCTTAAAAATCTTCCCCTCCCCAATACGGACAATTGAACATAGAGGCACTCTGTCACTGAGCAACAACTCCAACTCTTTTTATTTTGAGACAAGGTCTCACAAAGTTGCCCAGGCTGGCCTCAAACTTGTGATCCTCCTTCCTCAGCCTCCAGAGTTACGGGGATTATAGGCATGTATCACCATGCCTCACTAAAAATATGAGTGTATCAAACATTAGCATTATACCTGCAAAGGCAAAGAAAGAACGGAGTGTATGTGTATGTCTGTGTATATATATATATATATATATATATATATATATATGCATATAATTAATATATTTTGTAAACCATTCTTAATTTTCCATACATATAATCCTCATACATATTATATATCATGTGCATATATTATATATGTGTATGTGTGTATATATATATTTATTTATTTATTTTAGTGAGAGGAAGAGAGAATCAATTTTATTTATTTTTTCATCTGTCCTTTGTTTCTCTGACACTTAGTTGTATATATGATGCTGGGGTTTGAATCCAGGTCAGGCAAGCGCTCCAACTGCTGAGCCACCACTCCAGCCCCAAGAATGTATATTTTTAATATTATGCAAGTGTAAATGTCAAAATTTTTCTCTTTAGTACTAAACATATATTTGGTTTCTTAGAGCAGTGTCCACAATAGCCAGGAAACTGGAGGCAGGACAATGCCACAGATTCTGAGAGTGCTAAATGAAATGCCTGGTATATCCCCATAGATGCTTGCATCTCTGGTTCCTTCATATAGGCAAGATTTTTCTTGGATATATGCTTAGGAGTAGAATTTCTTGGTCATAGAATATGTGTTTTCATTTTTTTCAAGCAATACTAAATTATTTTTCAAAATGGTTGGGCCAGTTTCCACTGCCTAAGAAATGTATGAAAGGGGCTGGAACGGGGGCTCGGCGGTTACAGCATGTCCAGGACCCAATTTCGAACCCCAGTACCATGTACACAACAAAGTGTTGGACAACGAAAGCCACATGAAAAGCTGAATAAAGTTGATTCTTTTTCTCTCTCGCCCTCTCATTATCCCTCTCTCTCTTTATAAAAAATTAAATTTAAAAAAATGTATCAGAACTGTGACTGCTCTGCATCTTCACACTTGGACTGTCAATCACCATCATTGTTGTTGCTTATATGTGGTAGATATTTCTCTTAGTTAGTGTCAGCTAAAATTCTTAATTAAACTAATAGACTTTATAGTAAACATTAAATAGCATCATAAGGAAATTGTATCTTAATGCTACTCATGATCTTATGCTAAAAGCAAATGTAAAATGTAACAGTTGAGTTTTTTCATTGACCAAGATTATGTATTTTTTTCTTGTTTTACCCTCTCTTTCTAGAAATAGCAAGTGAAGAGGAATCTCCAATACCTTCCTACTCGCATCTAAACAGTGAAAGCTCTATTCCAGAAGAATTGGGCAGCCCTGCTGTTATATATATGCCATCTGAGTCTATAGTGCAAGAACAGTCAGGGAGTCCAGATCACAGTACACTTACTGAAGAAATGGTTTTTTCACAGGAATTAGAATCTTCTACCTCTCCTAGTAAACATGTAAGTTAATGTATATTTATATCTTTATTTTATTTTTTAATAGGTTCCCCATATTCCTTTATTACTTTTTTTTAAAAAAGAGAGTGGGACGATGAGAAAGAGAAAGAAAAAGAGAATCAATTTTTTATTTAGTTTTTCATGTGACTTTCGCTGCTTCAAGACTTCATTTTGTATGTGGTACAGGGGTTTGAACTCGTGTACTTGTGCCTGCCAGGCAAGCACCATAACTGCTGAGCCACCGCTCCAGCCTTTAAAGTTCCTTTAAAAAGAAACTTGTCTAATAGGTTTTGATTAGCAGTTGTATTATTCCTATTAATGTTAGCATTGACAATCACCCATACTTATACAGGATATAACATTTGGATAGAAATAAAGCTTTTAATTTTTTTCCTATAGATTTATAGATATGTGAATTACAGCTTTAGTGGCAGTTACAAAATTATATTCTATCAAGTCTATTAATATTTGAGGGGATAGGAACTTCTAAAGTCTATAATAAAGATAATTTGTGAGAACAGCACAAGTTCTTTCTGAAATCTGTTTTTTGTCTTAGATTCAAATAAATCATATCAGAATGCTTTTACTATAATTTATCTAATAATTGCTAACTTCTAATAAAAATAAGATGTTATATCTTTAAAAAGATCTGAAATGATTGTTTCTAAATTAGAATAATAACCTTTATTAGAATAACATTTTCTATATTATCCTTAGTTCTGTACTTCAAAGAAAGAAAAGTAGCTGATAAAAACTCCAGATAGAAACCTGTATTTTTACCTTGATTTAATAAAGTATTTACATCTTAAAGCTCCTTTAAAAAGAAATTTGTCTAAAAGGTTATGAACAGTTATATTATTCCTATTAATGACAGCACTGACTCACCCTTACTTAGAATTAGAATAACTTAGGAATAAGAATAACAATATTAAATATTTAGCAAATATACACATTGTTAAAGCCTTCTCATTTTAAAAAAGTAAAATACCCTTTCTAGAGTCTTCATTTTTAACATGAATGTGAAGAATTAACTGCGTGTTTCCTATTGAAAAATGAGTCAGATTCATGTGTGTTATAGCACCTTATAAGTTTGGAGGAAGAATATTTTTTGTTCAATGAAGAACTGATTCAACGTTACGTTGAAAATATTGATTGCAATGTTTTTGTGCACATATTTGAAAACAATGTTTTTAGATCGTTAAAAGCTTTTAAAAAGGGCTTGAGCAGTGGCTCAGCAGTTGTGGCACTTGCCTAGCATGCTTGAGTACACAAGTTCGAACCCCAGCGCCACGTACACAAGTCTCGGAGCAACAAAGGCCACATGAAAAACTAAAACTAAATATAATTGTTTCTTGCTTTCTCTCTCTCACTGTTGCTCTCTCTTTAAAAAAAAAAAAAAAAAAAGCTTTAAATTATTGTGTTAGTGATTTTTAGATTTATTATATGACAATAATAGGTTTCTTAATTAGATTATTTACTCATAGCATAATTCCTGCCTTCCAGGAATTTATAACCAATCTGCATTATGACATAATTCTTACTAGTTTCTAAGTTCCTATAAATTTACTAAATTCTATCTAGCATCCTTATTGGGCTTCATGATATCTGTAAACTTTTTGAATACTAAAAAAGAAGTTTAATTCTCACAAGAAAATATTTCAAGGAAATTAAAAATAATAGTGTCAAAGTGAGTGAGTTTTTTTTATGTTTTAAGAGAGAGGGACAGTGAGAGAGAGAGAAAGAGAGATTTCGTTGTGTACGTGGTGCTGGGGTTTGAACTCCCATACTCAGTATGCTGGGCAAGCGCCGCAACCGCCGAGCCACCGCTCCAGCCCTCTTAAAGTGGTTTTTATCACAAAAGCTAATATTTATATTCTCATTTGTGCATGATGTCAGGGTAGAAATTTTGTCTTTTGCAATAATCTTTTGTGGGTAGTTTTCTTATGCTTTGTTTTCTTCTTCCCTCCCACAAAAGTAGTACATAATTAGTATTTTTTAAATTAAAAGATTAAGGAAGACAACTATTATTGACGTAGTAAGCACTTCTAATTTATTATAATTCTTTTAAAGCATGCACTTTTATAACTTTCTATCTTTAAGGCAATGAGTTTTTGTGGGGTTTTTGTTGTTGTTGTTTTAACAATGCTAGGGAGTGAATCCAAGGTTTTGTAATTGGTAGACAGGCCCATACCACTGAGCCACATTCCCATCCTGAAAAACTGAGGTTTTATCCATTTATAGAATTTATAAACTTTTCACTTCAATGTCATAGTTATTTAAAACTTTGTGAATATTAACTTTATTTGGTTAGTATCTCAAATTTTAAGTAGAATTTTACAGCCATATCACAAAATATTTCCCATTCGGTTTTGTGTTTATGTAGTCGCCTATGAAAAGCTGCACATCTGTGTCAAAACAGGAGTCTAGCAAAGGAAGTCCTAGGACTGGAGGAATATGTCGTCTGCCTGTCAAGTCCCATCAACACTGTTACAGTTGGTCAGATGAATCATTATCTATGACACAGTCAGGTAAGACTAACAATGAGAAGTTTCTTTTCTTTGTACTGTATTCAAGTTCTTCTTTAATAAGCTTTACTAACCATGTGCTAGTACACTGTTATCCTTTGTTGCTTTTGTAAAGGTTCTTTTCTTGCCAAGATTAAATCATAAAATTCTTTGCTTATCATTGATGATTATGTCCCTGTTTTATTCTCATGTATTAGTGTACATTTATTCCATCAAACATTTGTTCAGCTTTTTCCTGTGTCAGGCACTGCCTGTGTGTTTCCATAGTACTCTATACTTCAGCATCTCAGACCAGACAGCCCATATTGTAACTGGCCATTGCCCAGCAGGTCTACCCTGCTAGACTATAAACTCATGAAAATGAGTCTATTTTATTAGCAGTTGTAGCACCAGGACCTAACAGGCATTTTGCATTGCATGTGATAGGTGTTTATTAAGTATTTCTTGAATGATTTAATGATAGCCATGAGATGATGATGGAACAGAATGGCACAAGTCTCAAAGATGGAAAAGTAGCTGGGTGTGATGGTCCACACCTGTAATCCCAGTGACTCCAGAGGCTGAAGCAAGAGGATCACAAGTTCAAGGCCAGCTACAGCAACTTAGCAAGATCCTATCTCAAAATAAAGAGGGCTGAGGATGTGACTCAGTGGTAGAAACCTGGGTTCATCCCCTTGTACTGCAAAGAAAAAAAGGAGGTGAGAGTAGAAAAGTAATAGTCTGCAAGTGGCAATGGGGAGCATTGTCTGTGTTCCCATGACCTCCACCCCAAATCCCTGTGCTATACAGATTATGAAGGAATGAACAACCTCTGCTTTAAAAGGCTTCAAGGAGTTCGTTGACTTTGGGAAGACTATAGAGAAAGACAATGCTCATTTTGTATAAAATGAGGAAAATTCATACTGTATTGAGTCAATTGCTACATTGATTATGTTGATGGATATGATGAGTACATTTCCTTTTGAGCCCGTTTTTAGTTTTCTTTTGAGAGTAGACATTTGATAAAGAAAACTGGAATAAAAGAACTTTTGGGGGGGTCTTTGGTCCTGAATTTTGATCTGTCTCACTTTCCTTGTTTCAGATCATAGTAAATCGTGAAATTTTCTCACATCCATATTTAATAGAGCTCCTTATTTTTTTGAATAATTGCATAGTATTTTAAAGGATAGATATACTATAACTATTTTCCTAGTGATGGTCATTTAGATTTTCTAAAAATTTTTTCACCTCTGTAAATAATATTATAATTAATATGTATTAGATGTTATGTATATTATTTAGATTTTTTTTTTTAAGAGAAGGACAGTAAGAGAGAGAGACATAGACAGAAAGAATCCATTTCTATTGAGCTTTTTCACATGGCTTTCATTGCTCCGACACTTAGTTGTGTATGTGGGTGCTGGGATTTGAACCCGAGTACTTGCACATACCAGGCAAGCACCGTAACCGCTAAGCCACCACCCCAGCCCTATTATTTAGATTCTTTAATCAAGCAGTTGAAGATTGTTGTCTTTGGAAAGTTATTAATATTTTTATGTGTTTGCTTATATGTACTCTGATGAATAGTTACTGTGGGTGGAGGAGCATGCCAGTAGACATAAATTTGGTGTGTACTTGAGACGTAAGTTCTTATCTTGGCTCTGTTACTTGCTGTTATTCTGTCTAGACTCTTTTCGTCTTGATATGTTTCAGCAAGCTAAAGTATCATTTCCCTGCTACTTCCCATTTTCTCCACTTCCCAAAAAATCCTATAGAAGAGAAGTCCATAAAAATAACATAGTTGGTTTGGAACAGCGGCTGGCATGCACAAGGACTTGGGTTCAAACCCATCACCACATGCACAACCAAATGTTAGAGAAACAAAGGCCAAATGGAAAAATAAATAAAAATGATTCTCTTTTTTTTTTTCTCTCTATCATTCTTTCCCTCTCATTTAAAAAAAAAAAATTTGCAGGACTGGAGCCCATACCTCAGTGGTAGAGCACTTGCCTGGCATGTGCAAGACCTAAGGTTCAGACCCTAGCACCACATTCGCAACAAAGTGTTGGAAAAACTAAAATCAGATGAAAAAATAAATAAAAGTGATTCTCTCTTGGGGCTGGAGCAGTGGCTCCGCAGTTATGGTGCTTGCCCAGCATGCACGTATGCAGGTTCATACACAGTGAAGCGTTAGAGCAACGAAAGCCACATGAAAAACTAAATAAAAATTAATTCTCTCTGTCTCGCTCTCTCTCTCTCT
The DNA here is from genome assembly GCA_004027875.1 of Aplodontia rufa. Lineage (NCBI taxonomy): Eukaryota > Metazoa > Chordata > Mammalia > Rodentia > Aplodontiidae > Aplodontia > Aplodontia rufa. The sequence continues at coordinate 70,041 of PVKS010000253.1, forward strand.
CACACTGTCCCTCTCTCTTAAATAAATAAATATTTTTAAAAATTGATTGTCTCTTTAAAAAAGAAAGAAAAAACAGTTCATCTTGACAGTTGTTAAATTTTTTTCTAGAGATTCTCTTAGATGTTATTGATTTTTTTTTTTTAAAAAGCTATGTTATAATACTAAGTTTAGGTAGATTTATAATATATTCTCATTCACCTTTATAGGCTTTTGTTTAGTTTCTTAAAAATACATATGTAGTGAATACTTAAAAATACATTTTCCAAGGTCATTCATCTAAAACGCTCAAGTTTTTCATCAACTACTTTTGAGTCTTCACAAATAGAAAAGATATTTTTTATTTGAAAACCAAAGTTGGGGGGCTGGAGTGGTGGCTTAGTGGTTTTGGTGCCTGCCTCACATGCACAGGGATTCGGGTTCATACCCCAGCACCACGTACACAACAAAGTGTCAGAGCAATGAAGACCACATGAAAAACTAAATAAAATTGATTCTCTCTCTCTCGCTTTCTCTCTCTCTCTCTCTTTTTCACTGTCCCTCTCTCTAAATAAAAAAAAAATCAAAGTTGGCAAATACAACTTATTTTTTTAAATATAGTCATTTAGAATGATCATTTTGGGGGCAAAGTTGAAACCAAGTCTGTAGGAGTATAGTGGTCTCCTACAGCAGTTAACAAAGTAGCATCTCAAGTTTTGGAAGCACACACTCTTATCAGGCTAACCAATACACAGTTTTAGATCCAAAGTTAGGAATTTATACATCACCTTAGAAAGATTGTCCTTTTTATCTCAGGCTGCAGTCTTCCAGTCTTTGTACCAGAATCATCCATTGAATCAGTATAAAGCCAGCAGTAAGCACTCAGAAAATTTTAATCCTAAAACCAGTCAGTTATTTCCTTCAGAAATTAAAAAAAAGCATGAGGAAGGAAGATGCTCAGTTGCTGTCCCCTGGTCACCACCTTTTTGAGTTTTAAACCAAAAAATGTACTACCTAAACTATGTCTACATGAAAGTGTTTTTTTATGTTAATATTATTACTACCACCAATTAAAAAAGATTTCTCAATTGTTTTTGACAAAAAATATATTTATCATGCACATTGTGATGCTTTTTAAAAATATATATGTGGTAGAATGCTAAATCAAGCTCATTAACATGCATATGACCTCACATAGTAGTCATTTATGAAACCACTTAAAATCTACTTTCTTACACTGTTATTAACTTGAGTCATCATGGTGTACCAAAAAAAAAAATAATAACTTATTTCTCCTGTCTAGTAGATTGCATATTCTTTGTAGGGCTTTTTTGTTTTTAAATATGGAATACTTCACAAATTTCCATGTCGTCCTTGCACAGGGGCCATGCTAATCTTCTCTGTATTATTCCAATTTCAATATATATGCTGCCAAAGTGAGCACATGAAATTTCATGTTGTTTGAACATTTCCTTAGCCCACTCGAGCCATTCATGACCAGCATTCTGCTGCTTCCATGAGTTCAACTTTGTTAGATTTCACGTACAAGTGAGATCAAGTGGTATTTGTTTTTCTGTGCCTGGTTTATTTCATGTAACATAATGTTCTTCATGTTCATCCATGTTGCAAAAGATAGGATTTCCTTCCTTTCTTAGGCAAAATAGTGTTCCATTTTGTAAATAAACCACATTTTCTTTATGCATTTATCCATGATGAACACTTAGGCCGATTCCTTTTTTGTTCAGTTTTTATAGTATTCCAGGTGTTTTACGTACCTTATTTAATTGTCACACCATTTCTAGAAATTGGTCAGGGTAGGTAGTGTATCCAGAGTTTAAAAATGGCCTTTGTTATTATTATTACTTCATTTTTTGAGTGTTGATCAACAAATAGTGAGCTTTGCTTATGCTAAGGGCTCAGTATAATGCCATTGCTGGTACGCCACATTAAGTCAGTGTCATAGAAGTGACAGGAACTCAGATTTTGATTTTTTTAAAGAGAGAGGGACAGTGAGAGAGACAGAGAAAGAGATAAACAACTTTGTTTAGTTTTTCACATGGCCTTAGTTGCTCCAACACTTAGTTGTGCACGTGGTACTGGGGTTTGAACCCAGGTCCTCATGCTTGCCAGGCAAGCACCAAAACCGCTGAGCCACCGCTCCAGCCCCTCAGATTTTGATTTTTGTAGCCAGATATTTGAATCACACTATTTTTTTTTTTAAGAGAGAAGGACAGTGAGAGAGAGAGAGATGGAGAGAATCAATTTTTATTGAGTTTTTCACATGGCTTTCATTATTCTGACACTTAGTTGTGTAAGTGGGTGCTAGGGTTTGAACCCATATACTCACGCTTGCCAAACAAACACCATAACCTCCAAGCCTCCACTCCAGCCCCAAATCATACTATTTTTAAAAGACTGTAATCTTTTTGCATTAAAATGAATTCCATAAGTAGTTCTTATAAAAGTTAATATGAGGTTCCTGATAAAAACCTGGTTTGTGATATAATGTTGTAGTATACATCTGAGTCTTCAGATTTGTATACAATAGTATTTCTGTTCTAAGGCTATTAAATGTCTCACTCAGCATTAGTGTGTGGTTCCAGGAGGAGGTGTGAGGGACAGTCCTTTTTATACTGTGTAATTTCCATATGTAGTAAAATAAGCAATGTCTTTAAATGATACCTGTTTTTTTTTCATGGCATATGTATGACATAATAAAGTGCTTTTTCATGTTGTTGCCATGACTAGATATCATGTGTATGTATGTACTCTTGGGAAGAAAACAAGATTTAACCAGCTTCATTTCAGTAATTTAAAGTATTTTTAAGAGCTTTCAAAGAAGTTATAACAGCGTATCTTTCTTTCTTTTTTTCATCTGACCTTTGTTTCTGAGACACTTAGTTGTATATGTGGTGCTGGGGTTTGAACCCAGGTACTTGAACATACCAGGCAAGTGCTCCAACTACTGAGCCACCAATCCAGCCCCTATATTTCTTTATAATTGGTCTATTTTATTTGCTATTAAGATATCAGCTAATAATAGTCTATCTAAAAATGATAAAATTCCAGTTTGATCTTAATATGACTTTAAAAATATTAAATTATATGTTAATAATTAAGGAGAAGGGTACTTAAATGTGATTATCTTGCCACCAGAAATAATTCCTTCCAGAATATGAAAATTTCACTAACCTAAAAAGTTTCAACTTCAGCTACATATGTTTTCAAAACAGGGAACCTCAAGATTTATTTACAATTTCAGATAGTAAAATAGTACAAATAGAAAGTGAAAATAAATAGGAAGAACCAAGAAGAAAAGAAGAACTTATGGAAAAGAAAGGATGTGTTTCACTAATAAATCTTCTAGAGGCTCACATTTCCTAATTTTAAGTATTAGATTGACTGTTTAAATGAAGGATTACATTATAGCTTTTCATTAGTTGTAATTAAGTTAATTTTATCCTTTAGTTAAAACTGAAGATTTTGCATTTCTTTCAGAAACTACATCTGATCAGAGTGACATTGAAGGCAGAATCAGAGCTCTAAAGGATGAGCTGCGGAAGAGAAAATCAGTGGTGGATCAGCTGAAGAAGGAACAGAAAAAAAGACAAAAGGAAAGACTAAAAGCCCAAGAAGCCAGTCTGATCAAACAGTTAGAGGTTAGAGATAGAAAAAAGGGGTTAAATATCAAGGTTAATGTATATGTGAAGCCCAAAATGTTTCTAATGTTGTTCAACCGTAATGGATTCAAATTTTTCAATATGAGTGTGGTGTCTTATTTTATCCTCTTTTTAAAAATATGAGGCTATCTAAGCACACTTTTGCTTAAAACATTAAACTAAATATTAAATGTCACATATTAAAATATTCAAATAAGATTTTCTGAATAATTAGGCTTATGAAAGATTGATATCCATGCTCTTTTAAACAAAGAATCATTAATAATTGTGGATATATAATTCTCCATTTGAATTGTTACTGTTGAGGATTTTTTGTTTTTGTTTTTAAGCAGAATGATATTTCATTCCACATAACTACTGTTTGGATGACTCCTGAGTGATTGATAACTTTTAAGTTTGGCTTTTCTCCCCAGCTCTCGCAGCCTTTCTGATTCTGTCCCCCAGACTAGAAACCTGGTTTTGATATCTTCCTCATTCTGTTTTTTCCTATCCCTGCAGTCACCAGTTCCCATTAACTTCTCTTTTTCCTTTCCATTCCTATTGCTGTCAAGCTATTTGGGGCCCTTATGACTTCTTGCCTCCATTCTGTGCATATTCTCCTAGATGTCCCGGTCTCTGCCTGAGCTCTGTTACACATTCTGTAAACCTGTCCCTGATTCTGACTGATACTCTATTATACGCTCTGCAAACCTAGTGATAGTAAATCACAGTATTCATTGTAGAATCTTAGTCTTCACAAAAGTCCCTTCTCGTCATCACCAGACAAGGTCATCCAGCTTTTACTTGAACACTTCCAGTAAGAAGAAATCACAAGTTTTCAAGGCAGTTGGTTTCATTGTTAAACTCTTAAGTGCTCTCAAGTGTTGGAAAGCTCAGTTATTTTAGGCAAAATTTCTGTGCTTTTATTTTCCACCCATTGAGCCTTGTGTAACACCTGCTCCTCTGATGTGTACTTATGTAATCATCAAATTAAAATACTTATTTGAGTGCCAGGAACTCAAATAACTACACATATTTTTATTTAATCCTTAGCAACAAGTTATGCTTATTATCACTGCTTTACACATGAGGAAACTTAAGTTTTCAGTAAGATTAGTGATTTATCCCAAGAGCACTCATCTCTTATGTAGTAAAGCTAGGATTTTAATCTCAATCCATATTCTGTCCCCTTAACTTTATGCTGTCTTTATACTATCGGAAAATAGGCCTGTTAACCAATTTGAAGAAAACAAACATTTTCACAGTATACAGTACAGCAGTAGAACAGATACTGCAACTTGCACATATGTATAAAAGTGGAAAAAGTCATTAAGATATTGTGACTATACTGGTGAGTTCTTATTACAATGTAGTGGGAAACAAATTTTTTAAATAAAGATCGGCAGGAGGTGGTGGCACATATCTGTAACCCAAGCCACCCAGGAGGCTGAATCTACAGTGTTCAACAACACAGCTATTGTCTCAAATAGTGAGAACTATGAAAGTAGGAATTTTAGCCCACAGAAAGAAGGATAGATAGAATAGTTGGAGATCTCCCATTAAATGTCAAAGTTAAAGAAGTTTTTCTTTTCTTTCTTTTTCTTTTTTTTTAAAGAGAGAAGGACAGGGAGAGAGAGAATCAATTTTTATTTAGTTTTTCACATGGCTTTTGTTGCTCTGACACTTAGTTGTATACGTGGGTGCTGGGGTTTCAACCCGTGTACTTACGAATGCAAGAGAGGACAGTGAGAGAGAGAGAGACAGACAGACAGACAGAGACAGAGATAATCAATTTTTACTGAGTTTTTCACATGGCTTAAGTTGCTTTGACACTTAGGTTGTGTACGTGGGTTGCTGGGGTTTGAACCCGTGTACTTGTGCATACCGGGCAAGCACCACAACCACTGAGCCACTGCTCCAGTCCCCACCCCTAAAGTTTTTTAATGTATCAGATTATGAATTATTGCTTTATAGGGATTAAACTTCTGTAGACTAAGACTATTATTCCATATTTTTTTAGTGAGGGTTTGCTGGGGATCAAACCCAGAGGGCAGGAAAGAAGATTTATATGATACCTTATTTACTGGTTGAATATTTAAATTATGCCATTTAAAATTTTTTTCATTTAAAAATTTTTTTTAATTCTGCATAGTAACCCCTGTGATTTTTCTAAACTTAGTCATATGACGAATTCATTAAGAAAACTGAAGCTGAGCTTAGCCGAGATTTGGAAACATCACCAACAGCCAAACCTCAGATTAAAACACTCTCCTCTGCTTCTGAAAAACCTAAGATCAAGCCCCTTCCACTACACAGGTAGGAATTTATGATAACTTATCTATAGTCTGCCCAATTTGAGAAAAAAATAAAATTTTTAGTAGAAGTTATCTTTTAAGTAACTGTGAAATTATAAAAGTAAAAATATTGTTTTATATTTTTAATGTCACCAAAGGTATGTATGATAAATGCACAATAGAAATTTAATTGCAGATTTTTAAAATATGTTTCTAATCCTGCAGTCTAGTGGGTGTAACGAAAATAGAAGTCATAATCTGTAACTTTTGACCCTGTAATCCTACTTCTGGAAAATTAGCTTGATAAAATATAAGGTGATAAAAATCTCTATTTGAATTGATATTTTTCCATAACATCCTTTTTAGTCATAAAACATTGAAAACATTCTTTATATCTAAAAATGGATGAATAACTCAGTAAATTATAGTTCTGTTCAAGTAATAGAATATTAGTATTATTCAGGTAATGAATAATAATGGAATTATGTTTTTTTAAGAGTGAAGGATAGTGAGAGAGAGAGAGAGAAAGAGGCAGAGACAGAGAATCAATTTGTATTGACTTTTTCATGTGGCTTTTGTTGCTCTGACACTTGGTTGTGTATATAGGTGCTGGGGCTCGAACCCATGTACTTGCGCATGCCGGGCAAGCGCCGTAACCACCGAGCCACTGCTCTACCCCATAATAGAATTATTATTCAGCCAGGAAGCAAATAAAGAAAATACTTTTAGCAACATTACAACATGAATAATTAGAAAATTCTGTAAAATATATAACATTAGGATATACTATGAAGTGTAGTATATTAAAATCCAATTATAATATTTAAACTAAATTTTTTGAACAATGATTAAGCAAGCTAATACAATTGAGAAATGGGGACATTTCAAATAAAAGGCATTCATGAATAACCAAATGCAAAATAAGAAACTGGCTTATCGTAGGAATCCATTACATGGGGGCTGGCTCATAGCTTAGTGGTAAAGCACTTGCCTAGCACATGTGAGGCACTGGATTCGATCCTTAATACCACATAAAAATAAATAAATAATAAGGGGACAGGGAGCAAATCACAGTAGGATTTTTCTGGAATTTTGCACAAGATACTAGAAAATTAAGTAAAAACCAAATTATGAAAGCCTTTCGCTCACTTATCCTTAGTAGTTTGTATTTTACCTTTTAGAAGTGAGGAGGCTTTGAAGGTTATTTTAAGAAGTATTTTCTGATTTTTTTTGTTTGTTTGTTACAAAAGTAGTATATGCCCATTTAAAATTAATTTAGCATATCCGAGTTTGAATCCTGGCTGTACTACCAGCTGGCTATATAACTTTAGGCAAATTATTTAATCTCTCTGTACTTCAGTTTTTTAATAGTTTTATAGTCTTTAAATTTTTGTGTACCTGTTAAACAGGGATAATAACACCTGATTAATACACTAGATTTAACTTAGAATAGGTCCTATAGCACAGTAAGCATTATGTATTAATTGCTATTATTATTTTATTGTTAGAATATCTAGGGAAGCAATAAAAAAGTTTAAATAACATTCAACTATCTCAAAATAGCAAATATGAATAATTAGAAGTACTTCCTTCCAGAATTTTTTGCTTACATTTTGTATTTTTTGTTACCTGTGGATTTTTTCATCATACTATAAACTTTTAATTTCTACATAATATACTATTGCATGGCTTTATAGTTTTGTGCTTATTTTGTTTTTGTTGGTTGGTTTGTTTATAGTACTGGAGATTTAACGCAGAGCCTTGTCACACCTGCTGGACAAGTGCCCTACCTCTCAGCTACTCTTCCCAGCACCATAATTTTCTTAATCAAACTGCTACAAATTTTTAACCAAGGGTTGGTATGTAGCTTAGTGGCAGGGCATGGGTTTAGCATGTGGGAGGCCCTGGGTTCAACCTCCAGCACAAAAGAAAAGATGGAAGAAAGATTTTTAACCAGAAAGTGACAGATGTGTTTTTAAAGAGATCTTTCTTGTTGTAGTGTGGAGGAATGATAAAAATGAGTAAGCCTAGAAGCCAGAAGAAAGTAGTCTATGTCAGGCCTAAAATAAGCAGCAGAAATAAAAATAGAAAATAGGAGGTATGTTTTAGGAATATTTAAGAAGTAGACTTGACCTAACAATTAAAATGTTTGTTAGGAAAAAAGGGAAAATCTAGGATGAGTCGTATATTTCTCTTAGATAGTTAGGTCAAGGTTCTACTAACTTCAGTGGAAAATCAGATAGTTTTTTGTGTGTATGTGTGTGTGTGTGTGTGAGAAGCTTATAATTTGAGCTTTAAATATTAATTTTGAGATACTGTAGTTCATATCAGTGAAATTGCCCAGGAAAGTTGTTAAGGTTAAAAATAAGAGAGTGGTCAATGTGTATATATAATGGTTGAAGTTGAGAAGATATGCATTCAGAGAGAATAAAAGGGAGCCCAGTGCTAAATTTGATAAAATAGCAACATTTAAGGGGATTACAAAGAGATAGGAACCGAAAGCTAAATATTATGGATTAGCAAATAGAGAGGAGGAATGAGGAAAATAAAGATAGTGAATGTAGCTCTTCCTGTTAACTATAAAGAATGAGAAGGGCTGGAGCAGTGGCTCAGCGGTTTTGGCGCTTGCCTGGCAAGCACGAGGACCTGGGTTCAAACCCCAGCACCGCATACACAACTAAGTGTTGGAGCAACTAAGGCCATGTAAAAAACTAAATAAAGTCATTTCTCTCTTTCTCTGTCTCTCTCACTGTCCCTCTCTCTTTAAAAAAAAAAAGAAAAAAGAACGAGAAGACAGCAGCACAGAGTGAAGGAGTGAGGAATTGAGGAGGAAAACGTTTGAGGTTTTTTTATTTGTTTGTTTTTGACATATCAGCAATACTTAAAACCTGCAGAAGAGAAAAAATATCCCTAGGTGGAAGACTAAAAATTATAGTAAAAGCTGGGGATATTGCTCAGTTGGTAGAGCACTTGCCCAGCATGCATAATATCCTGGGTTCAATCCCCAGCACTTAAAAAAAAAAAAAAAAAGCACTCTAAAGATGGTGGTAAAGAGAATAAAGGCAATAGATAAATGAGGAGTGCTGTCTTTGGGATTGGAGACTTCGAGCAGTTAGCTTTGGCAAGTGAGAGGTACTTTTTCCTCCCTGAAGGCAGAAGGAAAGGCAGTTGGTATGTCTGTGAATACAGATAAGTTTCAAGGTAGAAAAAGAGGCAAGATCCATCTGCTGAGAGTGATATGTGCGAGAAGTAGACTCAGTGCAAATGGCCAAGGTTGAAATACCCCCTGTGGAGAACAGGAAAGAAGTAGTTATCTAAGAATGTCCGTTTGGTCGCCATTTATTGTAGTATCAGCAAAATATTTATTTCTGCTCATTAATTTTTCCGCTGCAGATCTGAAACAGCAAAAAGCTGGAAATCACTAACAGAGCCAGAATGTTCCAGAGGATCCTTGGAATCTATTGCTGAACATGTTGGTATGTAACTAGAAAAAATAATTAGGTAATGTCTACGTAGTATAATGACTTGTACAAAGCCCTACAAAATTTTGCCTATACAACTTTTTCATTAAAAGTGAATTTCTTAAATAGATTATTTGACATTTTAAGTTGGATTGATTGATTGACAGGATCTTGCTGTGTTGTCCAGTCTGGTCTTGAACTCCTAGGCACAAATGGTCCTACCTTAGCTTTTCTTTTTTCTTTTTAATCAATCTTGAGTGTCCCAAATTAATAATAAAAACTGAGGTATGAAGATCAAATGGCTGCATATATCAGTCAACATCTCCAAATTCCTCCTAAATTAGACTTTGTATCTGATTATTTGATAAATGGTTATGTACTTATTTTTCAGTTTAATTGGAAGAAAGAAAATGATAGAAAATACAATATATTTCACTGAAGAAATAAAACTGAGGCACAAAAATACCCTGTCTGTATTGCTATAACTGTAATAACTGATAACAAATGGCATCAGTGACAAAATAGTAATTTGAATTAAAAACTTAATTTTGGGGGGTGTTTGAGCTCAGCAGTTACAGCATTTGCCTGGCATGCACAAGGACCCAGGTTGAAACCCCAGCACCACATACACAACTAATGTCAGGAAAACAAAAACCAGGTGAAAAAATTAATAAAATTGATTCTCTTTTTCACTCCCTCTTTCTCTCTCTCCCTCTCTTTTCTTTTTTTTTTTTTTAAAGACTTAATTCTTGGTTTGTTAGCTCATTATAGATACTTACTGCTACTATTGCAAATTTGACTATTTTGTGCTATGTTACCAGAAATCTCTTTTCCTTTTTTTTTTTAATTTAATTCAAGGCTTTGAAGTCTAGGAAAATTCATTCTTTTAGAATTATAAATAGATATATTTGTACCTCCCTCTTTGTTTTTCTGTTCAAATAATGTGTTTATTTATTTTTTTATTTTATTTTATTTTATTTTTTGAGGAGTAAAAGGAGTAAGATTTACTTAAGGAAGGAGAGCAGAGACTCTGCAAGGCGGAGGGGTACCTGGAAGCAGGACACCCTCAAAGAATGTGTTTAATATACAAAGCATTGACTCCATAAACTTAGCTCCATTTCTTCCACTTTGTAAATTAAGACAATATTTAAGAAATTATTCCAAACTTTAAAACATTTTTAAATGTTTTGTCATAGTATGTTCTTTTTTTTTTTTTTTTTTTTTTTTTTAATAGAGAGGGACAGTGAGAGAGACAGAGAAAGAGAGAAACAACTTTATTTAGTTTTTCACATGGCCTTAGTTGCTCCAACACTCAGTTGGTGCTGGGGTTTGAACCCGGGTCCTCGTGCTTGCCAAGCAAGCGCCGAAACCGCTGAGCCACCGCTCCAGCCCATAGTATATTCTTTTTTAAAAAAGAATCTATATGGTAAACAAAAAGGTCTCATTTATTGACCAGAGTTTTTCTTTACCAAGATTTGGCTTTTATTTAAAACTGGGTCCTAGAAATCGAAATATTGTCATTACATAATTTTAATGTGATTTTTTTTTCTTTAAGATGCTTCATTGTCAGGTCCTGAGAGATCTATATCAGAAAGGTCTTTATCTGCATATGCAAAGAGAATGATTGAATTGGATAGTCGTACTGAAGAACATTTGCAAACCCCATCTCCAATTCTCAGATCATCAAGGAAAACCAGGGCAGAGTCTGGAGATTCTTTAGAAAATGTACTTTCATTATCTCTGCTCAAGGAATTAAATGCCTGTAATAGAATTCTTGATGTGACAGATGCCAGGATTGAAGAATCTAATAAAAAATCAGAAATACAAGAAGTAGAATATGCAAAATTAGAAGAGAGTGAGATTGAAGATGCCTATTCTAAACAATCTGGAAAGTCTGATGTCTTACTGAAACTAGACCTGAAACACGGAGACTCATCTGAAATCCTTTCAAAGAAAGATCTTCCTTTAGCTTCTGTAAATGTTCAGAAAGATTTAGTTAGATTATCCATTGACCATCTTCATAAAAAAGAGGAAAGGTTGAAAGAGAGAAAGTCGGATGAGGATGTGGATCGTAGTGCAGACATGGAGTCAGGAGAAGATATTCATGAGCAAAGGAACAGGAAGGAAAAGAACTTCTCCTTGTCAGAACATCATTTTGCTTCTAAAGACTTGTCATACTCTGAAGATTTTGAAGTGTCTTCTTTCAAGAAAGAAATTTCAGCTGAATTGTATAAAGGTGACTCTGAGATGTCATCTTTGTTGTCACTCAGGAAAGACTCTAAGTCTTACAGAGATAAGTCACCGCCAGTAAGGAGCTCTCGAAGTAGAGCCACTGGCTTCAGTAGTGATGATGAAATTAGTGAGTGCCTAAGTGAGAAAAGCCTTTCCATTCACAGCAATGTCCATTCTGAAAGACTGTTAGAACTTAAGTCCCCTACTGAGCTGATGAAAAGTCAGGAACGCAGTGATGTGGAACATCAACAGCCGGTTAATGAATCCCGTTCCTTGGCTTCCATTTCTGTTGCAGATGAGTTACTTGATTTCCACATTGGTGATAGGGTGTTGATCGGCAATGTGCAGCCAGGAACTCTTCGATTCAAAGGTGAAACTAGTTTTGCTAAAGGATTTTGGGCTGGAGTGGAGCTGGATAAACCTGAAGGAAATAACAATGGAACATATGATGGCATTGTATATTTTGTGTGCAAAGAGAAGCACGGTATTTTTGCTCCTCCTCAAAAAATATCTCACATTCTAGAAAATTTTGATGACTATATAGACATAAATGAAGATGAAGACTCTTATTCAGATGAACAATATCAAAACTATAGTCCAGAGCAAAAAGACACAGAGGGTTCAAAAGATATAGAAAAAGATGGAATTGGATGTATTTATGAAAAATCACTACCTAGTACGCACAATGTAGAAGCCTCAGTGGATAGAGATAGAAGCCTTAAAGTAGAAACAGATAATATACAGGAAATTTCTGGGGTACTTGAAGCCCATGTTAATCAGCAGACTTCAGTGGACTCACTGATTTCTTCAAAGGAAAACAAAGAGCTTGTTTCTGGTGCTACAGGGAAGTTTTCCTTTGCTGCAGAAGACGATACTTTAGATAATACCTTTTCTGAAGAATTGAAAAAGCAGCAGCACTTCACAGAAAAGGAAGAAAACCTATATTCCGAAGTTTCAGAAAAGCTTTCCACTCCGCTTCTAGACCTTCTAACAAAAGAAAAAAAACAATTAGAAGCCCAGCTGAGGTCATCACTGAAGGAGGAAAAAACATCAAAGCAACAACTGGAGACAGTCAGCTTAATGACAGACAGTTTATTAAAAGTCTTTGTGAAGGACACAGTCAGTCAGCTACAACAAATCAAGAAAGCTAGGAATGAGAAAATTCAGCTTAGTAACCAGGAGTTTCTTGATGACAACCAAAAGAAAGCACCATCCCAGGACCCATCCCAAATTTTTGAGGAAGAGTCACCAAGTGTTCCAAACTGCTTCCTAAGGTCTGAATTGGAAGATGAAAAAGAAGAGATCTCCTCTCCAGATTTGTGTCCCAGACCTGTAAGTATTTCATCTAGAAAAAGTGGCAGCTTACATTGCCAGCATGTTACATTTTAATTCTGTGGCTCCTAACAGATTTTGTCCTGTTCATTAGATAAAATCATATGCTAGTTTTTAAAGGCCATGTAGCTAATTTTCTGTCTGAAGTATAATTGTCCTCTGTTATGTCATGAGTAGTCACTATAGGGTTGTCACAGGCACTGCCAGATTTATGGGAACTGAAGCATCCATTTAAACTGCAAGGTTGACAGCCCCTGCGTACTCTCCACAATTAGATCCCTTCTAGGTTCACTGAAAAAATTTATCCTATAGAACTTTCCCATGGTTCTTGTTAGTGCAGTTGGGGTTTTTTGGCCAGTGAAATCGTTTAGGTACCTACACAGTCACAGTTGCCCTGCAGAGATTTACCAGTTGTGATGCTGATTCTGATAAAAGTGAAATATATCCACTATGACATATACTCAGACCATCAGCTTGTTTAGGTTGCCTATGGGCAGTTGAGCAAAAGTAATGATTTTGAGTAAGTTGAACCAGATAATCACCAAAGGTGAGAAATTGTTATATCCCATTTCCCTGTCCTGGAGATAGTCCTTCAGAAATGAAATGATACCCCATAAAAACCTAATCAACAAATATTTATAAAATTGAATGTTAAGGTTATGTAAGCAGATTAGTGGGAACAGGGTAATTTTTTCTTGTTCCTTAGTAACTACCATGTTTTAATTTTGCTTATTTATTGAGAAATATAAATGATATACTTTGTCTTAAACTTGTTAAGACATGTTTGAATGGTTCTATATCTTTAGGAGAGCCCAGTGTTTGGTGCCAGTGGGCAGGAAGAGCTTGCTAAGAGACTTGCTGAACTTGAGATCAGTCGGGAGTTCCTGAGCGCATTAGGAGATGATCAAGACTGGTTTGATGAAGACTTTGGATTGAGCTCTTCTCACAAGATCCAAAAAAATAAGACAGAAGAGACAATTGTACCTTTAATGGCAGAACCTAAAAGACCACCCCAAAAGCCATGTGAAGCATTATTGGCAGTCCCACATACTGCAGAGGAAGTAGAAATTCTTGTACATCATGCAGCAGAAGAACTTTGGAAATGGAAAGAATTAGGCCATGACCTTCATAGCATTAGTATTCCTACAAAATTGCTTGGCTGTGCCAGTAAGGGACTAGATATAGAAAGCACTAGTAAAAGGGTCTACAAACAGGTATGTAACATGGAAGGATGATTTTAATTTTTAAACTTTTCACTCACTGTAATTTGGATTCTTAGTCATTTTGTTGTTGTTGTTTTTCTTTCTCTTTCAAGGCGGTTTTTGATTTAACAAAAGAGATTTTTGAGGAAATATTTGCTGAGGATCCCAACTTGAATCAACCTATCTGGATGAAGCCATGTAGAATCAACTCTAGTTATTTCCGACGAGTGAAAAATCCAAATAACCTTAATGAAATCAAGGTAAGCTGCAAACTATGAAGTATATCCTTTTCTATTTGATTTCATTTGTACAGATCTATAAATGCCATAAAAGTAAGTACTCTCGAATATTATTTATCTTTATGTTCTTGCAGTCTGTCCCATAGTGGATATTCAATAAATAATTTGTTAATTTATTCTATGAGCAATGAAGGGATGAGAATGAAAGAGAACCTTGAATCTTCAAGCTTGTGTAAACCTGATTTTCATTTCTTAAATGTACACAATTTATTAAGAAATACCCAGGAAGATAAATTATTACAGGTCTGCGATAGGAGCTGAAATTCTGTATTTTAATGAGCTCTCTAAAGATACTGCTGCTTGTCCCAATACCATTCTTGAGTAGCAAACCTTACCTCCTCCACACCCTGGCATCACTGGGGATGGAACCCAGGACCTCAGTATGCTAAGCAAGAGCCCTGCCACTGAGTAGCCCTACCCCTGACTAAGTAGCAAGATATTAGAGTTGTGTTTTCCAAACATATTTGATTGTAGAAAGCCTTTTAAAAAGACTGCATACTGAAAGAACAACAATACATATTTATGAGATATATGTTTACCTTATCAATTGGCAAACTATGGCCCATGGCCTAAACCCAGCCCACCATCTTTTTATAAATATTTGGTGGACCACAGCCATGCTCATTTATTTACATATTATCTGTAGTTGCTTTCTTACCACAACAGTAGAGTGGAACGGTTGTAACAAAGACCAAATGGCCCACAAAAAAAACCTGAACTATTCACAAACAAATCAATCAATAAAAGCAAAAGAGCTAAATAGAAACTTCTCAATAGAGGAAATTGAGCTAGCCAATGAATACATGAGAAAATGTTCTAAATCACTGGTAATTGGAGAAATGCAAATTAAAACATTAAGATTTCACCTCACTCCAGTCAGATTGGCAAAGATGAAGAATATAAACAGTAACAGATGCTGGAGGGGTTTCAGGGAGATAGGAACACTAGCATACTTTTGGTGGAACTGCAGACTGGTCTAGCCACTCTGGAAAGCAGTGTAGAGAATCCTCAAAAAATTAAGGTTGGATCCACCATACAATCCAGCTATCCCTCTTCTGGGTATTTTCCCAGAGGAGTTAGAATGATCACATTACAGCGATACAGCAAAATCTATGTTCATAGTGACTCAGTTTACATTAGCTATGTTTACGGAACCAACCCAGATACCCCTCATTGGATGAATGGATCCAAAAGCTGTGGTGTATATACGCAATGGAATTCTACTCAACTATTAGAAATAATGATATTGTGGCCTTTGAAGGTAATTGTATGGCAGTAGAAGAAATCATGCTGAGCAAAGTTAACCAAACCCAGAGAGTCAAGGGTCAAATGTTTTCACTCATTTGTGGAGACTGGAGCTAAACCCATGCTTGGGTGAAAAGTTGTCAAACTCATGTATTATGCCCAACAAAGGCGTAGCAACACATTCTCTAGGGTAACTGTAGATATGTAGGGGGAAGAGGGAGGGGAGAGGGAAGGAGAATAGCGAGACAACAACAATGTAGCATACTCTTTGACCCCCTGAGAATCCGAATAATACTTATGCAATCATTTAATTCTGGAAAATTCACTAAGCATTTAAATTGCTTGTAAGGGCGAAATGTAGAAGAATCAAGAGACTGGGGTATGGGCAATGTGGGAGTAATTCGGGTTTAAGAACAAATGCATATCATATTATTACTTTATATGCATTTATGATTGTACAATAATTCAACTCCTTAATAAAGAATTTTTTTAAAAAACCTGAACTACTTATAATCCACTCACACAGAAAAAATTTGCCAGTCCTTGACTTAGATTTAAGTAAATATTTTTTTCAAAACACACTTGCATACTCCATTGTTTCCACTCTTCCACAATTGATCAATTCTTTAATGCATTGTATGTGTCTTTGTGTAGGCAGAAGATGATGGAATTTGGGGGCACAATAGGTAGTTTAAGAATCTTCTCATTCTGATTCATAGGTGTGTCCCTTCTCCCACTGAGAATATTGGGGTGTTATTTTTTCTTTTTTTTTTAAGAGAGAATCAATTTTAGTTCTTCATGTGGCTTTTGTTGCTCTGACACTTTGTTGTGTATATGGTCTTGTGGTTTGAACCCATGTCCTTGAGCATACCAGGCAGATGCCATCACCACTGAACCACTGCATCATCCCTGAGAATATTGTTTTTTAACAGAAGCAACTTCAAGAATAATAAAGTGGGCTGGTGCAGTGGCTCGGTGGTTACTGCGCTTGCCTGGCATGAGCAAGTACACGGGTTCAAACCCCAGCACCCATCTACGCAACTAAGTGTCAGAGCAACGAAAGCCATGTGAAAAAAATTGATTCAATAAAAATTGATTCTCTCTCTCACTGTCCTTCTCTCTTTAAAAAAAAAATAATAAAGCAAATTAATAACAAAGAACATTAAAAACAAAGTTGAAATAAGCTAGATAATATTCCAGCAGTCAGCACACCACATGCATCAATTCAGCATATAGGACATGCTGCCACTACTTTTAGTATCCAAGTAGTATTTTGTAAGTTATTTTTAAAGTGATAATTAAGATATTGTTAGCAGTAAAATTATGCTTCTCATACTGAAGTATTGATTAATATCTTTTAGTATAACATATTCAAATTTTGGTGCTTCAAAATAAAAGCTTCCATTTTTCTAATATAACATTGCTCTCAAAAATTTCTTTGGAATTTTTCTAGTGCAGATGTTTATTTTATGCTTCTTTATTAGTTTTAGCAACTAAAAATAAGCTAATTTAGGTGACTAGTTGGACAAAGGGTACTTCAAAGTGACTTTTTTCTTCACAGATTCATTAGTGGGTTTTACTTTTATATGTTGTATAAAAAACAAAAAATCATTTTTTCCCCTGAAGCGGAGTTTCACTATGTTTTCCAGGCTGGTCTCAAAACCTGGTTTCATGTGATCCTCCTGCTTCACCTTCCTGAGTAGCTAGGCTTCCCATGCTCAGCTACAAAAATTCCTTCCCCCCCTCCCCCATACAGAATGAGAGGGACAGTGAGAGAGAGAAAAAGTATAAATTTTACTTAGTTTTTCATTGCTCCAACACTTAGTTGCGTATTTGGTGCTGGGGGTTCAAACCTGGATTTTCACACATGCCAAGCAAGCACCATAAATGCTGAGCCACCACTCTAGCGCCTATAAAAATTCTTTAAGTGAGTAAAATCTGTGCATTTAGGATGCTTCTCCCATTACATATCTAAATGGAACTATAAATGGAAGAAATTTATATGATGTTTCATGATACATAGTGTATTCTTAGCATAAATCTGTCTGCTGCATTATACAGAGTTATATCTTTGTTGTTCATGTTTCATTCATTCTCCTTGTTTTTGCAGAACTTCATAACAACTGAAGTACTGAAATTATTTAGTCTTAAAAAGGAGCCAAACCACAAAACAGATTGGCAGAAAATGATGAAATTTGGAAGAAAGAAAAGAGACCGAGTGGATCATATCCTGGTCAGTGTATATAACGAATTTTTATTTTGACCACATCTTCTAAATTCAGAATGTAGGTAGATATTGAAAGAAGAAAGGTCATAATTTATCTGAAGCCCATAAAATTGAAATCTTAATTTCTTCATTTGCTTTCTACCCTCAGTTTTGGAAATTGCCTTCTTTGTTTTTGGTAGATAAATATTTGATGTAACACTATTTTATGGAGACCTTTAGAAATCAAAACTTGAGTGGAAGCGAAGTTTAATGTAGTGAATTGAAAAAAGACCAGTGTAGATTCTGCAGCTAGACTACCAGTTTAAAAGTCCTTGTTCTGCATGTGTGTAATCTTAGACAAGTTTATTTAACCTTTTTGTATCCTATTTTTCTGTCTGCAAAGTGAAGATGATGATAATAAGTACTTAACTGATCAAATTATTAAGACTAAATGAATATTTATATACAGTCATGCGTTGCTTAATGATGGGGATGTGTTCTGATAAATGTGTCCTTCTGTGATTCTGTTGTTATGCAAACACCATAGAATGTACTACACAAATCTAGATGGTCTGGGTCGGTCACTCAGTGTGGTCTCTTGATGTGATCAGAAGACAAGGTGAACATAAGCTGTATGAGGCTTCTGGGAGGGACAACTTGGCATGCTGTTACAGTAAAACTTTCTTTTTTAATGAGTAGAGGGAAATATACTCTAAAATAATGCTAAAAAGCATAATATAGTAAATATATAAATAAGGAATAGTCATTTATTATCACTTTTAAGAATTATGAACTATATGTAATTGTATGCATTATACTTTTATATAATCAGCAGCACAGTAGGTTTGTTTACACTAGCAAAACCAGACATGTGTCTTTGCTAAGGCCATGATGTCATCAGGTGATAGGAATTTTATAGCTCCATTTTAATCTTATGGGACCACTGTCATCCGAGTGGTCTGTCATTGACCAAAACATCGTGACTCATGACTACAGTTGTAAAGCACTTCAAATAGCTCCCCGTACATGACGCAGTAAATATTAGCTGTTAACATCTTATTATCGTTATCCAAAACTTTAACTGGATAGGATTTACTTGATTTTGCAATATATTTCTCTAACACTAGAAAAGTGTTTTATCAGGAAAAAAAGAAATGAAAAGCTATATTTTATCCTTTGTTCTCTAAAAAAAGGAATGCTAAGTAGTAGCAAACCTTAGGAAACTCAGTTGTCTCTTGATTTATGTTTTGTATAATGCTGTGCTATGACTTTACAACAGTTAAAGCATCAGTGGGTGACAGGAATTTTTCAGCTCTACTATAATCTGTGGGATTACATTGTATGTATAGTCTCTCATTGACTGCAACATTGCCCTGTGGCACATGACTTAATTTTAAAAGAAACACCAAAGGTTGGCTGATAATTGTCCACGTTTCTTTAAAAGTGCCCAGATATTGCTAGGCTCTAATTGGCATGCAACTCTGTCTTCGGAGCTCAGGGACACAGTGAGAGACCACCTCGCAGCCATAGGGTGGCTGGTAATAAAACAGAAAATGTGTTGGTGAGGATGCGGAGAAATGGGAACCCTTGCGCACAGCCAGTGAAATGTAAAAGGGTTGTAGCTGAATGTGCTTTATATACTCAGTAATAACTACGCTAGGTAACATTTGTCTAGTGTTTCACGGTTTGTCATTCTTTCTCTTTGATCCTCACAATAATTATATGAGGTAAGAAGGACTGATACTATTTTCTGTTTTATAAATGAGGAAATTTAGATTCAAACGTGAAATGACTTGCCTAGCAAGTAAGAATCAAGATTTTTTACCACCTAATTCCTTTCAAGAAGGTGAATTTGTTCCATGTTTCTACAACGTTTTAAATTTTGAGTTTTTTAATTTCCAAGTGTAACTCCCTTCATTTCTTAGGAATTAATAAAAAAAAATGTTAAAAGACATTGAACTAACCTGTCAGTTAAATTGAACAGATCCCCTGTAAATCACCTCTGTGCACATTGAGTCAAGAATCGTGCTAATTAAGGACTGATATTTAAATGGTAAGGAAACAGATATATATAGCCCATAGTATATAATTTACTCAAGTGTGTAATTGTAAATTAAGCAATAAAAATTTAAGAATAAGGAACTATTCTAAAAACATAAACCAGAAGAAACTGATCTGAGGCAGGCTTCCCTGAGGAGGTGATATTGAACTCAAATCTTAAAAATAAATAAGCACTGGGTCTGGAGCGATGGCTCAGTGGTTTCAGCACTTGGTTGGCATATACAAGGACCTGGGTTTGAATCCCAGCACCATGTACACAATGAGTGTCTGAGCAATGAAAGTCATATGAAAAACTAATAAAATTCTCTCTTTCTTTCTGTCTCTCTCTCTCTCTCTCTCTCTCTCTGTCCATCTTTCTTTAAAAAAAAGAAATAAGCATTAACTGAGCTGGATGGTAGACAAGAATGATTCAGGGAGAGCAAACCACATGTGCAAGGACCCTGAAGTGTGAATGCAGCTGGAGAGTGAGGGAGGAGGTAGCATAAGCTGAGCTGGAAAGGTTCAGGAGAATCTGTGCTGGGAAGGACCTTTTAAGCACTGTTAAGGATTTTGTATTTTATCTTTTTTTTTTTTAAGAGAGAGAGAGAGAGAGAGAATCAATTTTATTTAGTTTTTCATGTGGCCTTCATTGCTCCGACACTTTGTTGTGTACATGGGGCTGGGGTTTGAACCTGTGTCCTCATACATACCAGGCCAGCACTTAACTGCTGAGCCACCGCTCCAGCCCCTGCATTTTATCTTAAAAGCAAGGAGCTTAAGCAAGGATAATTATTAGATTTGCAGTTTTAAAAAATCATAGAGGGGCTGGACTCAGTGTCACATGCCTGTAATACCAGCTATTCCAGAAGCTAAAGCAGGAGAATTACAAGTTCAATGCCAATCTGAGCAACTTAATGAGACCCTGTTCCAAAATAAAATGTAAAAGGGGGCTGGGGATATACCTCAATGGTGGAGAGCCCCTGGGTTCAATCCTCAGTACCACAAGATATAAAAATAAAAATTCATAGAGGAATGCTTCAGAAGAAGCAAGAGCATGAAGGAACAAAGGATAGCAAGATGGATATTATCGTGAAAGATGGCTGCTTAGAAGTACTAGAGTAAAATGCACTGCCAAAGTAAATGAAGGAGCTAGCATAGATGATAGACATTTGAAAATAGCACGCGGAGCAAGGAGCACGTAGGTTGTCAGCTAGTTCAGCCTTCGGCTTGGCGTGGTTATAGTAATGTGACCTTGATGGTGAAAAGACTAAATGTATCTGAGGACAGGAGGACAGCAATTTTTGGAGCCATCTTCAGCCTGAATTGTTAATCAGAAATAGCAAGTAGTATATCTAAGAAGTGAGTAATAAGCAAATATGGCTCTTTCTTAAATGTATCATAAAACAGGGTATTGTACCCTAACAGTGGACAATTCCAGTTAATGCCAGATAGAGTAAGTTAAGCAGAGATATTTCTCCAAGTTATCAGAAAATTCTTAAATATTAAACAGAACTGTTTCACTTAAAAGTATAAGATTATTTTAACACAAGTGAGATGATGCCCATGCATAAGAATTGAAGATATGTAGCAATTGATAAACAGTAATAAAATAAATATGTGAATATTCCCTTTATTGGTTATAAAATATTTTTCAACCTCTTACAGAGACCTAACCCATGTATGTTAACTTTTTGCATGAACTCATTCTTCTTAATGTTTAGTGAACTGATAACAATTTCCTGCTATTAACAAGAAACAAGAAGTAAACTAACCTCCTTCTCTTACCATCAGATTTGGTGGACCTAGCATTTACAAACTCTAATGTTTTCACATTTTAGAGGAAACCAGATTTAAAACAACTTTTTTTTAATAATACATAAAGCAAAAAAATTACAAAAGAAAAGGCTCAAAAGTAGGAATTTTTTGTTTGTTTTGAGTTTTTTTTTTCCTGATACTTAGTTGTGTATGTGTTGTTGAGTCTCTTAGGGAGAGAATTTTTTAAACAAATTGGCATTATAGTTTCATTTTGAAATCTAACTGTTTTTACTCAATAAAATGTAGACATTTTCCCTTAAATGTCCCTGTATTTTATATTATTTCAAAGTCAGTCAGAAACTCAAAGGTCGAATGTTTTTGCTCATGTGGGAACTAGAGTAAGATAAAGAAAAGGAGGACAGAAGGATAAGATATCATAAAGACACAGGGAAGATCAGTAGAGCTGTGTAGAAGAACAAGATAGAGAGGCAGAATAGGGGATGCAAAGGGGGAGACTATGTAAAATATGTAAAATGAATTCTTTCAAGATTACGTTGCTATCACAGGGAATTTCACCTTTATGTACAAGTAAAAAGGGCCCTCAAATATGAATACACAGACAAGCAAAAGGAGATCTAGCAGAGCAGATGGAGAACAGGAGGAAGAGGGAAACAGCGAGTTGTAAACTGAAATAAAAATCCATGCATGTATGATTTTTGTCCCAATGAACACAATTGCTGTGTAGTACTATAATACTCTACAAAAAAAATTCATCCTATGTGTGCAATAGACCTCAAGTTAAAAAAAGAAAAAACTTTATTCTAATTTTTTTGTGGAAACATAGTAGTCCATCATGTGGATACATCATAATTTATTTAATCAGTCAATGTTTTTTGCTCTTGCTTAAAAGAGCAAAATGTTGTAATAGGGACTGGAGTGGTGGCAGATAATAGGGGCTGGAGCATTGGCTCAGTGGTTGGAGCACGTGCTTGGAATGCATGAAGACCCAGGTTCAAACCCCAGCACTACATATACAACTGAGTGTTGGAGAAACAAAGACCAGATAAAAATAAATAAATAAAATTGATTCTCTCTTTCTCACTTTCTCCCCCTCTTTAAAAAAAAAGTTATAATAAATGTCTTATGGTATATTTTCACACATTTTTCCAATAAGTTCCTTAAAATATTCTTTAAAAAAGTACATTAAACTGTGTGCAGAACGTTAAGATATTTGTAAGTGTTGCCAAATTATTTTCCAGAAAGGTGTGCCAATTGTATACACTCAGCAGCACCAGGAGTCGTGGTTTTCACCCTTACCAGTACTAGCTATTTCAAGTTTTTTTCATCTTAACTAGAAGAATGGGCTTATTTTGTTCCATATAATTTGTTCCCTTTTTTCACATTTAATTGGCATTTTTTCTACCATTTTTCTAAATCTTTTTAAATGTTTAATTATGAAATATTTCAAAAGTATGAGAAAGAGTAGCTAATAATATGGAAACCATTGGTTTTGCCTCCCTTTCCTTCATTATAAGCTCAGTTGCCATTTTGCCAAAGTACGTACTTTAATATTTCATGAACTTTTTAGGTCTTTAGTGTAAACTCTCCATCTTTGTCTGAAAACGTCTTTATTTCAACTCTTGTTTTTTAATGTTATTTAAACTGAATGGAGAATGTTAAGTTGATTGTTCTTTCATCTGAGTGGTTTGAAAATACTTTGTTCTGACCTCTCTTCTTGCTCTTGAGAAATCTATTGACTGACAGTCCCTTGTAGGGAACTGGCCTTTTCTTTTTGTTTTCTATTTAAGTCTGTGTGTGTGTGTGTGTGTGTGTGTGTGTGTGTGTGTGTTGTATTATTTTTATAATTTCTCCAGAAGTGTTTAGATGTGGATTTATTGTTATTTTTCCTGCTTTAGATTTACTGTGCTTTTGAATCAGTAGATGTCTTTATTCAATTCTGAAAAATTTGTAGCTTTTGCTTCTTAAAAGAGTTGTTCTTTCCTGTAGTTTTTAAAACATATTCCAAGACTTTTTCAAATTTTAATTATAAGCAATATTTGGATATTGTAGCTCAAAAACACTAGAAGATGGGTTCTTTTTTGAACATGTTAAGCTTCTGTTTTAATAGAGGGACAGTGAGAGAGAGAGAATCAATTTTCATTAGTTTTACATATAACTTTTGTTGCTCCGACACTTCTTTGTGTATATGATGCTGGGGTTCGAACTCGGGTCCTTGCGAATGCCAGGCAAGCACTATAACTGCTGAGCTACCACTCCAGCCCCTAAACTGGACATATCTAATAGACATCCAAATAGAAATATTGATTAGGTAATCATATTCGTGAGTCTAAAGTTCAAGCATGCGTCCTAGGCTGTAAAGATACAAATGTGGGAGAAATTAGATGGTAGTTAAAACCATGCGACCAAGAAAGGGTGTGTCCATGGAGATTCCTGTAGTACTCCAATGTTTTAAGAGTTAAATACAGGGGTTGGAACAGTGGCCCAGCAGTTATGGCACCTGCCTGGCATGCGCACAAACACGAGTTTGAATCCCAACACCACCTACACAACAACTTAAATGTCCAAACAATGAAAGCCACATGAAAAACTAAATAAAAAATGATTCTCTCTCTCTCTCTCTCTCTCTCTCTCTCTCACTGTCCCTCTCTCTTTAAAAAAAAAAAAAGTTAAGTAGAGGGCTGGAGTGGTGGCTCAGCGGTTGTGGTGCTTGCCTGGCATGCACAAGGATGCAGATTCGGACTCCAGGACCACGTACACAACCAAGTGTCAGAGCAACAAAAGCCACATGAAACACTAAATAAAATTGATTCTCTCTCACACTGTCTCTCTCTTTAAAAAAAAGAGTTAAGTAGATGAGGAGGAACCAACAGGAGAGACTGAGAAGGAGCAGCCAGGGAGACAGAAGAAAGTCAGGTGAAACTCAAGGAGCAGGTGGGGATCAACTGTGTAAAATGCTTTTAATGCTCAAGTCGGATAGAAACTGAGAAACTACTATTGAATTTAGCAATCCAAAGGTCATTGTTGATCTTAATGTTAATATAAGTTCTTTTGTTGGCATGGATGAGATATAAGCTTGGTTGAAGTGAGAAGAGACTCAAGATTAGGGAGTGCAAAAATGGACACTTGAAAGGAGATTTATCGTCTAGAGAAAATGGAGGAATAAGTGGTGATGAGAGTTCTTTTAGCTTGAAAGAAATATTCTGTTTGTATGCTAATAGGAAAGAGTCAGTAGTGAAAAATGTGACAATCCTGGGAAAGAGGAGTACGGTATTCCCAAGTAGACAGGATATGGGATCCACACCGTAGTAGAAAGTAATATGGAAACCTCTGAGTGCATCTCTTTTTAAAAATTAATTTTCTAATTGGCAAATCATAATTGTATACATTTATGGAGTACAATGTGATGTTTTGATATATACAATGAGGAATGATTTAATCAAGATAATTAGCATAACTGTTACCTTGCTTACCTATCATTTTTTGTTTAGACAAATGAAATTTACTCAGTTATTTTAAAATATGCAGTGTACTATTATCGAATGTAGTCACCCTGCTGTGCAAAGATCTCAGAACTTATTCTTTCTGAAATTTTGTGCCCTTTAATCAACAACTCATTTTTTTCTACTTCTATAAGTTAAACTTATTTAGATTCCACATATAAGTGAGATCTTGTGGTACTTGTCTTTCTGAGTGCCTAGCTTATTTCACTTCGTTTAGAGTCCTCCGGGTTTATCTATATTATTGCAAATAACAAGATTTCCTCCTTTTTTAAGGTTGTGAAAGTACTCATGTGTGAATGCATTTATCTCTAAAAGACATTTAGATTGATGACATATCTTGGCTACATTGAATAATGCTGCAGTGAATCTTGGAACACAGAAATCCTTTGATAGTTTAATTCCTTTGAATTATACCCAGAATGGAAATTACTGGCCAAATAGTTGCTGCTTTTAGTTTATCATAATGGTGTGCTAATTTACATTCTCACCAAGAGTGTGCAAGTGTTCCCTTTCTCTGCATCCTCACCAACAGGATCCTGTCTTTGAACTTTTTGATAAAAACCATTCTAACAGGTTGGAGCGGTGGCTCAGCGGTATGGTGCTTGCCTGGCATGTGCAAGGACTCAGGTTCGAACCGCAGCACCACATACACAGCTAAGTGTTGGAGGAAATAAAAACCAGATTAAAAAAATTACTGATTCTCTCTTTAAAAAAAAATTAACTCTTTCTGTCTGTTTTTTTTTTTAATGTGATTTATAGTCCAAGTCACTGATCTTTTTTTTTTTTAAGAGAGAGGGACAGTGAGAGAGACAGAGAAAGAGTGAAACAACTTTATTTAGTTTTTCACATGGCCTTCGTTGCTCCAATACTTAGTTGTGTACGTGGTGCTGGAGTTTGAACCCGGGTCCTCCCGCTTGCCAGGCAAGCACCGAAACCACTGAGCCACTGCTCCAGCCCCTCTTTCTGTCTGTTTAAACACACACACACACACACACACACACACACACACACACACGCATTCTGACAAGTATGAGGTGTTACCTCTTTATGGTGTCAAGTTGCATTTTCCCTGTGACTAGTGATGCTGAGCATCCACATGTACCTATTGGGCATTAGTAGGTCTTCTTTTGATGTCTGTTCAGATACTTGGCCCATTTTTTAATTAGGTTTTTTGTTTTATTGCTGAGTGGTTTGAACTCCTAATATGTTTTTAATCTTAACCCTTTATCAGATGCATGGCTTGCAAACATTTTCAAATTTTCTCCCATTTTGTGTTGTGTCTCTGTTAATCATTTACTTTGCTGAGCAGAAGCAGCTTTTTAGTTTGATGCAATCCCATTTGTGTATTTTTGCTGTGTGTCCTTAGGGTCATATCCAAAATATCATTGCCAGACCAGTGTTTTGTGGTTTTTCTCCCCTCTTTTCTTCAAATAGTTTCAGGTCTTATAAAGTTAAGTCTTTAGTCCATTTTAATTTTATTATTGTATATGGTATGAGATAAAGTTCAGTTTTATTCTTCACGTGGACCACTGGTTTTCCCAACACTGTTTATTGAACAAACTGGCATTTCCCCACTGCATGTTCTTGGTACATTTGTCAAAAATCAATTGACCAGAACTAGAGCAGTGGCTTAGCAGTTAGAGCATTTGCCTGGCATGCACCAGGACCTGGGTTCAAACCCCAGTACCGTATACAAAACTAAGTGTTGGAAAACCAAAAACCAGATGAAAGAATAAATAAAATTAGCCCACTTTCTCTCTCTTTAAAACAAACAAACAAACAAACAAAAAGAGTATTTTGACTACTTTGAGTCTTTTGTGATTCTATCTAAATTCAAACCTTTAATTACATCCCCAAGTTTTTAGTTCTGCAAATAGTCCAACAAAATTGACACAGGTACACTAAAATAGGTTGGAAATCATAGTCTGTAGCTTATATATTTTATTACCACTAAGTACAAAACTACAGATTGTGCTGCCAGTAGGACACTAGGGCCATATATTATCATTATCCATTTAGTACATAGCAGATATCTCTTGAAATCCAACAGATTTATGAGATCTTGATTTTGTTCACAAATTTAAGTAATCCATACATTTATAATATACAAATTAATTCTCTGAGCAAAGGCTCTAATGTAAGTAGAGTATTTGGAAACAAACCAGTCATGTTTAGCCACACCACCACTGAAATTGTTATAGGTCCCATTACCTTTGGTTGAAGCACGTTGGCTCTGCTCATTTTTCCATCATTGAACTTTGATGAGAGGGATTTCACTATGTCATAGTTTGTTCCAACAATGACACATTTATTATCTAACTTTTTCTTCTTTTTTTGGTACCAGGTATTGAATGCAGAGGGGCGCTTAACCACTGAGCCATATTCCCAGCCTATCTTTTTATTTTTTATTTTGAGACAGGGTCTTGCTAAGTTGCTTAGGGCCTCACTAAGTTCCTGAGGCTGGCTTTGAACTTGCAATTCTGCCTCAGCCTCCTGAGCAGCTGGAATTCCAGTCATGCACCATCACACCTGGCTTATCTAACCATTTTACGTTGAGAATTTCATTATTTGTATTGATCTGTAATCAAAGACTCTCTTCCTTGATTTTTCATCAGGGTTGTCATTTTTAGAGGACGCTTTTTCCCTCATGATGCCAGTGTCTTGCAATCCAGTATTTCAAAGGTGTACCAACAAATCATAAACAGTGAATAGATTGTTAGAAAAAAAGTGTGATTATGTATTCTCCACTATTTTAAACATTTGTAGAACTACCTGACTCTTAAGCAAAAGGTCATCATTGGATCCCTTTTTCTCCTCCTTGATTAAATTTACATCTGCGGGGCAGGGGTATTGTTTTATTTTTTTTCTAGTTTTTATTAAGGAGTTGAGTTATTGTACAATCATAAATGCATATAAAGTAATAATATGATATGCATATGTTCTTAAACCAGAATTACCCCACATTGCCCACACCCCAGTCTCTTGATTCTTCTATATTTTGCCTCTACAAGCAATGTAAGTGCTTAGACTGTGAATTTAATGATTGCATATGTATTATTTGGATTCTCAGGGAGGTAAAGAGTGTGCTACATTGTTGTCTCCCTAGATCCCTCCCTATTCTCCTTCCCTCTCCCTTTTCTCCTCCCCACCCCCACCACATATCTATGGTTACCCTAGATTATGTGTTGCTGCACCTTTGCTGGGTCTAATACATGTTGACTACCTTTCACCCAAGCCTGGGTTTAGCTCCAACCTGTTGTTTCTATTTTAAATGGGATTGTTTTCTTAATTTCCTTTGTGGATAATTAATTTAAAAAAAAAAGAGAGAGAAAGAGAAAGAATCAACTTTATTTTTTTTTTCATCTGGCCTTTGTCTCTGCAATGCTTAGCTGTGTATGTGGTGTTGGGGTTTGAACCCATGTCTTCATGCATGCCAGGCAAGCTCTCCAACCACTGAGCCACTCCACCAGACCGGATAATTCACTACTAATATATAGAAATGCTAGTGGTTGTTGTAGGTTGAATTTTGTTCCCTATAACTGTACTGAATTTGTTTATCAGTTTTTCTGATCATGTCATCAGTAAATAGAGACTTTTTCACTTCTTTCCTATTCAGATGCCTTTTTACTTCTTCCTCTTGCCCAATTGCCATGGCTAAGATTTCTAATACAATGCTGAAAAGAAGTGTGGAGGGGCTGGAGTGCTATTTGGTGTCTGCCTATTTCACACTCTAGAGTTTATTCCATTGCTTTTTGAAGACCATTTTCTTCCATTTTTGAAGCTGAGCAGCACCAAGCGGACTGTGAAGTTAACAAAAATAAAGGGTAGCCTTGTTTTCTGAGCACCACCTAAAGAACTGGAAATTGATTCTGTCTTTACAAATTAGAAAATGCAAAAAGATCAATTGTTGTTTAACAATGATTTTTAAAATAAAATCCAACATTACATTTTTTAAAATACACTCATGATTGTTAAATGTTATTTATTTATAATGATATGCAGTATTGGTTTTGGATATATGTATATTATAATTGTAAATCCTTTTATCTTACTTTTGTCTTCCCTTCCCCTTAAATTCTTATACATTTTCCATTCTGTTAACATAGACAATATACTAATAACCTTTAATATCTGTAAAATACTGGAATATCATCAAATTGAAATGTAGTTTTAAAGACATTTTTATTTTATTCTGCAGTTGAGTTTTTTCAAGCTTCTTTGCAATTTTGAAAGGAATATTAACATCATATAAATGACCATTTTTCTCTGATTTGCTTCCTTGGACTATATCCCATGGATGGGACTGCAAAGTCAGCAAACAAAAATGATTTCCTAGCTTTTGTGTGACCAGGATGTTCTAACTTCTTTGTCCTCTAAACTCTAGGTACAGGAGCTCCATGAGGAGGAGGCACAGTGGGTGAACTATGATGAGGATGAGTTGTGTGTGAAGATGCAGCTGGCAGATGGGATCTTTGAGACCTTAATCAAAGATACTATTGATGTTCTGAATCAGATCAGTGAAAAACAGGGGAGAATGCTACTTGTGTGACATCTTGCAAATAAATTGAACACTGAGTGCTAACATGAGTCCTGGGCCTTTCTGCCTCCTGATAGACACCCCATCTCCATCATAGCAAGAGTGCTTCCGGACCTTGCACCTGTTCTTATGGACTGCTGGTTTGGAGTTCATGGGACAATGCGGTATATCTGGTATTACAGCCTTTGCCTTTAGAGACTGTCCACTGGATTACTTGGTTATTTTCAGTGGGCAGGATCATGCTCCTGATGTTGAGAACACGGCATAATCCTACACATCTTGTTAGTACCCTTACTAGATCTCAGAAGAGGGCTGAGAACACCAGATGTACCTCCGAGCTTAGAGTATAGGGTATGGCTTCCTTGAGTCTAAAGTCAGGCAAGAGAGATACATAGATCAATGTATCATCTTATTTTTGAATTGTATTTTCTGGTCCATAACATGAAAGTCATAAATGGACATTATAGTGTAAACAGTATTAGACTCTTAATCACTTCTAAAATAGGCATATTTGGTGTGTGCCTATTTCACACTCTAGAGTTTATTCCATTGCTTTTTGAAGATCATTTTCTTCCATTATTGCAGCTGAGCAGCACCAAGCGGACTGTGAAGTTAACAGAAATAAACGGTAGCCTTGCTTTCTGAGCACCACCTAAAGAACTGGAAACCTTTGCAGTATGCTTAGTTTTCCTGTCTGGGCATGAAAACAGAAATGCCCCCACCGAAGACTGGCTCAAAGGACTTGCTGCAGGGCTGGTTCCTCTGCCCCTTGTCTCACCCCTGCACTTTCTTACTCGTCCTGAACCTCTACCAGCTGCTCTCAGAATCAGATACTCAGGACCATCTCAGGCATCCAGGCATGGCAAAAGTGGAAATAATTCATTTTGGCCTTCAAACTGTCAACTCCCATATCTCCCCCAAGAAGTCAGAGATGCTGTTACTTGAATGATTTAGGAAATGAGTGTGTGCACCAAAGACAAAAAGATATTGTCTGTAGTTTGTGTGCTTGTTTTGCTCTATGGAACATTTTTTAATTTATTTTAAGATAAATTATTAAGCTGAAAATGTGTATCCCTATTGAGAAGTGAAAGATTCTTCTTGTAATAGCTAAACCTCTGTCTTGAAGCTTCTGTGGTTCATAGTCTTTGCACAGGAAACCTATGGTTTTAACAAACCCAATCACATATGGAAGAAGTCAGTTAAATTCAGTGAAAAGAAGATGAGCTTTTCCAAGATCCCTTGCAGTAGCCGGAATGGGATAAATGATTCAAAGACTCTGTAAAATTTAACTCTGCCTCTCTTGCAGCATTGCTTCTCACACTGTTACCTGTGTCTGACACAAATCTAGACTCCAGCTGCTACTCGAGCATTCCAGATGCTCTCCTGGGACCTCAGTACCTGCCTTCCCTGCCTGGCTCCTCTGAATCAGTCCCCTCCCTCTTCACGTAATCTGGAAGAATGTGGATAATCTTAGGCGTGAATGTAAATGCCTTAATCTTGGAGGTCCTGATTAGAAGCATGATATAAGACATCCAGGGGCTTCATAGTTACAACTGTCCTGGAATGTTACAGCTTCAAAATATGTTAGAAAAACCCCAAAGACGGTCTGACCCTTTCCGTGTGCATGTTTGTCCACTTCTGCATCTTTCTCCCACACTCGCCTCTGCGTCCTCAGTGTCTCGCTATGCACACGTCCGTTCATCTTCAGTTTCACCCTGTCATTATGAGAAACTTACTGAAGTAACCATTGGAATATTTGCATTTTGCACAATGACTGGTGTGATAGCTCTTGACAAATAAGGAAAGCACTGAACTATTGTGACTGGGTCTGGGGAAATGCTCAGATTGATGTATTACCAGCATTTCTTCTGGGCCTTTGATGTTGAGCTGTAGTCTTGTAGCCATAATGAGCAAATTGACTAAGAGAAGCAAAGGTTTCTTGGGGTTATTAATCAGTAGTGTGGAAATATTTTTTTCATGTGGCCAAGGAATAGCAAAGACATTTCTTTCCAGTTTGGTTACTTGGCAACAGAAACATCATGTCAGCATCCTTTGGCTATTTGTAGGATCACGTTGTCCTTATAATACTGAAACTTTACAGCTGCTGTAAATTTTTTATAAATGAATATCAAAGTACTATAGTAGGAATCTAGTTGTTTTTCTACATCTTCATTATTTGGACCTAAAGTCAGTTTTTAATAAGAAAGTTTATCTTTACTCTTTATGACATTATGACTTCTGAAAAGGAAAGAAGTACTGCTGTAGGTCCACAGCATCAGCAGTCTGAGTTCCCGGTGAGAGATGCTGCCAAGCATGCAGCAGTGGTGTCCTGCCCTCCACCAGCTCTCTCTCCACCCGAGTCTTGGGTTCCAGACGAGAGGCAGGAAAAGTCTTACTCTTTGCTAGATATGATCATCCATAGTTTGGTAGCAGAGAATAAAGGAATTTGTAGTGAACAGATTTCTTATTATTTTAACTATTTGGATCCAATTGAAGTGGGTTTATTGTTAGGAGTAGGAATGATAAGTGTGGATACCCAGACACGTGTTCCATACTGGGATCTTCTTAATCAAACTCTGCCTCTTAACCAAGAACCTAAATATTCCCTCTTTCTAATCTTTACTCCTTACCCCCACACCTGTCCTCTTTCAGTCTTCATAATTCCTCTAAGAAAAAGATCTTTGCATCAGCACTAATATCTCTTACAATAGCACTATCAGAATTTAGTAGTAAACCAACATGCAGGCTTCAGATTGACTTCTGAATCCAAAACAATTTGTGCTCTCCAGAGCAGTTGACTCTGGGTTAAATAAGTACAGGGTATAGATTCCCTCTTCAGGTCTAAACAGGAATTTTTACTCTAGGGAAAAGTGGGAAGAGCTCAAAAGTAGTTAATAAGGAAGGCAATTTGTTTTTCTTTTATCTAAAGGAAAAGAAAATTCCTTCTGTGAGTACAGGTCTCTGAGAAATTATCTTTCAAAGAGATTTCGTTGCTCATCAGAGTGTTGTGGCCTATTGATAAAAACAATTTTGTTCACTTTCTTGTCTTGAAAAAAAGTGGCCTTAGCTTTTTGCAATACTTGAATAAAGTGTGTACTCGCAAAAGAATTTCTGTAGCACAGCGTTAGAGACTCATAACTTTTCTGCAAGAAATTCAAACTTACATCTTCCTTTTACTACCTTAAAAATACTAGTGAATAAAATATTAATTCAAAGAGCAAGTGATAGAAACTACAATGATGTTTAATGCAAATTGTAGGAATTTACATGTTTACAAATCATCTTAAACTGGTTGTGCAG
Source organism: Aplodontia rufa (assembly GCA_004027875.1). Taxonomy (NCBI): domain Eukaryota; kingdom Metazoa; phylum Chordata; class Mammalia; order Rodentia; family Aplodontiidae; genus Aplodontia; species Aplodontia rufa. The sequence continues at coordinate 103,100 of PVKS010000253.1, forward strand.
CAATTCAATAAAATATCTTTGTATTATAAAATGTGAAGAAAAAATGTAAACTGATGTAAAGGAGGTACTGTCATTTTAATTAACCTATATTTAATAGCTTTTCCTTCTGGACTTTGCAAAGCCTTCTTGGTAAACACATTGCGAAGCATTCTCTGGGAGGCTTAGCCTCCTTGTGTGTACTGTACTGTGCAGACATGAAAAATAAACCCGTTTACTGTGTACGTGTACATAGCCTGGTCATCAGGCCATTTCCAGCCACTAGTCACATCCAGTGCAGCTGTGCACAGAAGACTTAGGGTGTGGTTTGTAAGTATGATCTGTAAAATAACTGGGACAAATGCCCATGTATACCTGTGTAAATAGCTTTGGTAACTAAAATGTACTTTAAGAAAAGAAAATCTGTAAATAAACTGATTTATAAGTTAATTTCATGTCAGGTGTCCATTTTTTCCCTTCAAGCCAAGTTCGGAAAAGGAGTTCTCAGAGAATTCTGTTCTTGCTGATTTCTTATCTGGTTGCAGGGTACTCGGGCTACACAGCAGGATAGAGCAAGCTTTCCACGCTGCCTACAAGTGTTGTCCTCAGAAGTGTCAGCAGCCTAGGCTTTGACACACTTATTCCACAGATTGTCACTCCACACCTCTCTGGTTTTCCTGGCCCTGTGTGCCGAGTGCTAGTGAGATAGCAAAGGAGACAGGCATGGTCCTTGTCCTCAAGCAACTTAAAGTCTAATGAAAGAGAATCATCAAAAAATAACTTAAGGGGCTCAAGGTGTAGCTTAGTGGTGTTTGCCTAACATGAGTGAGGCCATGGGTTTGAGCCCCAGCACAAAAAATAATAATACTCTGAAAAACAGCGCGTGACAGACTGTGACAAGCGCTGCAAAGGAAGCGAAGTGGGTCAGAGAACGTCTTGTGAACGGACTGGACTGGGTCGGGAAGTGTTCCCTGGAACTCAGGACTTGGAAATGGGCTTTCACTGTGCTGTCCGGGCTGGCCTTGAACTGGGTGGGTCCTGCCTCAGCCTCCCGACCAGCTGAGGTTACAGGCGTGCCCCAGTGTGCCTCGTTTACTGCTTGGTTTTGGATATTAATGGGCTTCTTCTAATGCATAGCAAATGCCATTTCTCACAAAGACTTGAATTTTGTTCACCCTTGCAAAATACCATGTATGGAAAAGTCACGCGCAATTAAGTGGGCCACAAAGAAGAGCAGCCAACTGATGACTGGGTGTGGAGGGTATAATTTATTTCTGGAAATAAGAACTTGGAGGAGACTGGAGCCAGATGTGTAGAAGAATAAAAACTCCACGAACAGAAATGTTCAAAACTTTGGACAGTGAATCATCTCTGGTCCAACAGATTAGAAGCAGCAACCATGCTCTCACCTAAACTCTAGATGCCTCCTGACAGCCGCGCTGCTTACCCCTTCAACCTCATACAGCCGTGAACATGGAGGAGCCTCAGAGCCACTGCCAGTTCTTCAACTCTCGGAGCAGGTGTCTGAGTGTCTGCGGCTGGCCAGATTCTGTGAGTGATGTTAAGGACACAATAGTAATGATTGAATCTTGAAAAAAGACCAGATACCTATAATCTTTAATCAAAATATACAAAAATGGTGAATGGGAAGATAGCAATTGACAGACAGAATGATGATATCATGGGAATAGAGCATCCCCAGAGGAGGGTCCAAGGAGTCCCTGGAGAGAGCTCGACTCGGGACCAGCAGGCCTTAGCTTACAGGACATGATGGAGAAGAACCTCAGCACATGCCCGTCAGAGGCAGACGCAAGTTTGTTCAGGAAATCACATACACATTCAAGGGAGAAAGGGAGCTATCAAGAGTTGAGAGGTGTGCTTGGGGGGCTCCCAGCTCTTCTTTTAAAAGAAACTTGGTGAGGGGTGGGTGTAGGAAGATATGTAGGAATGATATCAGTCTGGTGATCTCAAGACAGTTTATGGTGGTCTGGTCAATCTCAGGATCCTCAGATGGACGGGGTCTTTGTTATCTGATCAGTAGGTGGTACCGGAAAGTCCCCTAAAGCATAGGTTTCTCAAAATGCTGTGTCTCTCAGCCAGGCACAGTGGCACACACCTGTAATCCCAGCGAATCAAGGCTGATGCAGGAGGATTGCAAGCTCAAGGCAGCCTGAGCAAATTAACAAGACCTTATCCCAATAAAAAAGGACTGGGGATGTAGCCCATTGGTAAAGCACCCCTGCGTTCAATCCCCAGTATCAAAAATATAGAGAGAGGGCTGGAGTGGTGGCTCGGTGGTTACAGCACTTGCCTGGCATGCACGAGTTCGTGAGTTCAAACCCCAGGTTTGAACGTACACAATAAAGTCTTGGAGTAAAGAAAGTCACATGAAAAACTAAATAAAAATTGTTTCTCTCTTTCTCTAACTGTCCCTCTCTCTCAAAAAAAAAAATTTAAAAAAATAGAGAAATATATAGATATAATGATATCTCTATTTGTTGGGGGAGTTAATTAACATTGCCCAAGGTAATTATCATAAATGAATGGATTTACAGGTTTCCCAGGAATTTGGTTTTGAATTTGGGGGGGGTACTGGGGATTGAACACAGGGGTGCTCAACCACCAAGCCATATCCCCACCCCTTTTTTATTTTTTATTTTGAGCAAGGATCTCACTAAGTTGCAAGTTGCAGAGGCTGGCTTCAAACCTGTGATCCTCTTGCCTCAGAGGCCTCCTGAGCTGCTGGGATTATAGGTGTGCACCACCGAGCCTGCTCTTTCCAGGAATTTGGGAGTGACTGTCTTAGGCATGAGGGGTCTAGAAAAGTATGCGGGACTTCTGAATTTTTATTTCCTTGCCCTTCCTTTTACATCTCCTTTCTCCTTTTTTCTTCTTCTCTCCTACCTCAGTGAGACTGACCTTAGTGAGAACTAGCATGGTGAGTGCCCACCGAAGTCAATGCCGAGGAGAAACAAGCCAGCACCCTACCCTACGAACACCTAGCAGAGCTCAGAAATTGGAGGCACTGGCCACACAGAAAAAAGTCCAAAGCATAGAGATTGATTCAGCCGTCCCCTGGGTGGCCTGGCTATGCGACCAAGCTAACAGATAAACACCTCCCAGGGAAGAGCCCAGTGCAGAAGCATACCAGGCTTAAGCGGCAGTGTCCTCTTACAGCCAGAGGGGAGAGAGCACACTAGATCCTGCCCCTCCCAGTGCCTCTGTCCCCTGTGGCCAGCACTCTACACCCAACTGTTGCTGCCATGGAAGGACCCCCCACCGTCTTCTCTCCCCTACTGCGTTTCTAAGCAAGTGGGAGCAGGCTGAGGCCACTGAAGTGTGAGCTTATGAAGCAGGAACACAGCCTGAACAGGGACGGCTGCTCCCTCGGAAGATTTGCCCAGACAGGTGGTAGGTGAGGAGTGTCCCGGGCCCATGTTTATGTGCAGGGGCTGGAAGCTGATGGCCTTTCCTGCAGTCTGCCCATGGGCAAGCACAAGCACACACACAGGCACACACTGAGACAGCCGACAGCACATCAAATCCACCAGGACAGCCATTCGCCTGGTCTGATGGGGCCTTCGAAGCTTGTGTGGGTGCAGTTTGCTGGTGGGCCTCTGTGTCATTTTAAGATAACATTATATAGGGGCTGGAGCGGTGGCTCAGTGGTTTTGGCGCTTGCCTGGCAAGCACGAGGACCCAGGTTCAAACTCCAGCACCACGTACACAACTGAGTGTTGGAGCAACTAAGGCCACGTGAAAAACTAAATAAAGTTGTTTCTTTCTTTCTGTCTCTCTCACTGTCCCTCTCTCTTAAAAAAAAAAAAAAAAAGATAGCATTATACCAGGGTCACTAGGACAGCCAAACCCAGGAGGGTGATCAGACCTCCCCAGAGCATAGCCTGAACCAGGACCCCCCAACGTGGGTCCAACAACAAGTCTGGGGGGCTGCCGCGGGTCCAGCCGATCAGGTCCCAGCGTGGGCCTTCTCCAGTGCCACTTCTGCCTTCCCTGCCTTGCTGACACATGCACAGCAGCAGGTGTCTGCCAGCCGATGACTGAGGGCTCTGCTGTCTGTTACCACCTTGTCCAGAGAATGAGTGCATCTCGCTGGTCTTGAGGAGATTCCATCAGGCACTGGCCAAGCCACAAGGACGGGAGTGTGGGATGCAGGGACTTCACCCCAGAACTACAAAGCCAGCATTGTTTGAGCTGTGCTAATTCTCATCAGGGTGCTGTCATACCAGGCTCCTTAGGAGGAGGAGAGGGTTAAGGCTTGCACCTACCTCCCTGGGCCACAAGCTGCCTGAGGCAAAGATGAACTTGTCTGCTGTATCCTTGGGGATCCACTGCCCCTATGTTTAACCCAAACCTTTTCATCTCAGTCATCCACCCCAGGGAAGAAAGCCAATCCTGAATGAACTTGACACACCCCATAGCGTCACCGCTTTGTTGAGGAGTTAGGGGTCCCAGCGTGACCATAGGCCTTTCCCCATCCTTTTGGGGTCCCTCAGGAAAGCATCTGAACATGGCATTGCTCCAGGTTCAAAATGGGAGGACCTGCTGGTGGCACAGCTGCAGCCCAAGCCACAGCCCCCTTGGGGCAGCGTCCAGAGACAGAAAGTGGGTATACAAGAGTGCGATTCCGTGGGGCAACCTGTGGGGACACTGCCTGTCACCCCTCCAAGTTCAGTATTGTCCAATGTGTGCTGCAGTCTCAGGGTTTTCTCCTGCTGGAGCGTGAGGTTTAGCGTCTGTGTGGCTTTTGTTAGGTTCCTATCAAAACCTTGGTTGGTTGGGGCTCTTGGTGGCCTTCGTATGGTTATTATTGGAGCCTCGCGGCTCACTGTTTTGTCACCCTGTTTGTGGGCGTGGTCTTGCTTGGGCAGTGGATGTGGCGTCCTGCTCAGGGTGAAGGTGAAGGTGGGATGGAGGTGTCTTTTTTTTTTTTTTTTTTTACCACAGTGGTCATCTCTGTGCCCATCTGGCCACTGGAATGGCAGTCTCATATCCACAGTCCGTGCCCCTGCGATGAGGTGCCACCTGAATAGCAGTCTGACGTGGCTAATTAGCCACACGGTGGGAGTGGCCTACTGGATGTGGCCGGATTTGCACACAGCAGGCCTGTTCGCTGGCAGGAGTCACACCACCCACCATGTCTTGTCCTGGGCTTTAGTGTTTTCTTGAGGGAGTCTTAGTGATTAGGTCCATTTTTGTATATGAGGTGGACTTAGTTGTTCTGTCCTGCCCTGTGGTGGACCCATCAGCATTGCAGCAATTTGCAGAGCACAAGTTAGGCTACCCCTCCAGTTCCTTCTTTTCTTTTTGAATGACTCCTTGTTACAGGCATTAATATGAGTAATGAAATTTATTTTTGTTTTGTTTTGTTTTTTTAGCCCACAATTCTTGTCACAGGCCCTGTCCCCACTCAGGGGCACCTCTAGTGGTCCAGCTATTAATATGCCAGGTACTGGACCACATAGCTAGCCCAGTCCTAACCCAGGTCTAGGAATGGAATGAGTGTTGCTGTTGGAAGGGCCTGTACGGTGACCACTACAGATGGAGTTTGGCCCATCCAGGAGAGCGTTCCCAGCCTCAGAAGGTGGCCTTCGTGGGTGGGTGGCTATAGCAGCCCCGGAGCTCTTGCTAGCTTTGAGTTTCCAGGACCCCTCTGGGAATCCAGCAGTACCATCAGCTGGGACCGTGGACCCTGGTTAATTACTGGAGGGGTGGGAGCCTCCCTTGGGGGCTGGGTAGCCTCCTCCGGTAAGGCAGTCCTGTGTTGTGGAGTTGGCCACCACAGTGCTCCCGGGGGCTCTGGACTGGGCGTGCCATGTCCATCCCTTTCTGTGTTCTAGTGAGAACTGAGCTTGGGTCTTTAGGTGCAACCACTGCTTTAGTGATCGGGTCCTGTTTTCAGTAGGGCCCAGTAGCAGGTTAGGAGTTGCCATAGGAAGCTGATTAATCTGGCCACTGCCTCGGGCCATTTATGTCTAAAACTCAAGTTGCCCATGCAAGCTGGCAGCCATCCCAGGTTTCAGTCCACAAGGGCTGGAGTCACCTAGACACAGTTTCACAGTCAGTGAGCTGCACTGACCCCAGTGGCAGGAACTGTGTCGCTGTGTGCCCTGCAGCCTGGAGAGCCTTCTGTTGTTGGAGCCCCATTTAAAAGTGGCTACCTCAAGGGTGAGCTTGACAAAAGGGGCCAAAGATTACCAGAGGTGGAGCTTGAATAACCAGGTAGACCTACCAGTTGCTGAGCGCCTTTCTTGCTGGTGAGAGCTCTCTTGTGGAACAAGATTTTGTGTGATCTCGTTAGGAATCTTATTTTGGTTGTTGGTCCATGTGGTTCCCAGGAACTGTATTTGTTGAGTAGGTCCCCTGGCCCTTGTCAGGTCAGTGTCCATGGCCACATGCAGGGCCTGGTCAGTTCGTGGGTGACAGTACTTCTAAGGGGAACTGACTTGTGGCAGGTTTAACCTTAGCCACTGGGAGTCTCTCACAGGGGTACAGAAGTGAAAGCAAACTGGAGGCCATTCCACGCAGATAGAAATTGTTCCCACTCTTCACCCTGCGAAGACTTGAGAAGGCAGCCTTGGCCAGATTTATGCCAGCATAGCTTATGGGAGGTGTCACCTCCCCTACGAAGGTAATGATGTCATACCACAGCAGCTGAGGGTGGCGCTGGGCGGCTGATTTGTGGTAGTCCGCTGTTAGCCTGCAGGCTCCTTAGCCTTGTTCATGGGCCACACTGTAAACTGTTTCAAGGTGGTGTGTAACATTCCAGCCGGAAGCAACTCCTGAATTAATAAAATAGTTTTTCCTCCCCCTGGCATGTGCTACTGCTTTTGTTGAACAACCTGTGAGGAATTGGGCAACTCAGAAGGGAGGTGGGAGTAGACGCACCCTGCCGGTATGACTCAAGTTTTGGGGGTTTTTTTGTTTTGTTTTGTTGGTATTGGAGATTGAACCCAGAGGTGCTTAATCACTGAGCAACGTCAGCAGTCCTTTTTTAATTTCTTTTTTATTTTCAGCAGGGTCTCACTAAGTTGCTTAAGGCCTCGCTAAATTACTGAGGCTGGTCTCAAATCTACAAGCCTCCTGTCTCAGCCTCCCGAGTTGCTGGGATTATAAGCGTGCGCCACCGAGCCTGGCTATGACTCAAGTTCTTTACAATGAGGGCGCGTCGTGCCCCAGATGATGGTGGTGTTCTCTGTTAAAACAGCCAAATGCCCAAGTCTGTAACACACTCAACAGCGGGAGCCGTGATCCCTAGCACCCAAAATGGCCAGAGGGATGGATGGAAAAGAAGGTGCGGTTAAAGTCTTGAGTGCTGGATGGGGGACCCGCAACCCTCTCCCCCAGGAAGAGACTGGGGGACCTTCTTTGGAAAAACTAAATGGACTCAGAGGAAACTCCTACAATTACCAACATTTGAAGAGTCCTTCAGAGAAAAGTTTGGCTGCTACCCAATGCTCCTCTGGTGAAACTGACAGCCAAAAGCTGAACTACTCATCAAATTCTTTTGTGCATCATCCATATGTCAACGAAGAGCCAGTCATCTTGAAACACTTAGGGAAGCCACCAATACAGAGACCAAACCAAAAAGGGAAAAGCAAGAATTCTGATGAAACAGCAGTGTACGGCACAGAAGAAACACCACAAACTGTAATTAAAATCCTCAGATCAAAACAAAACAAAACAAAAGTGCCCGTCTAGCTGAAACAGCATCGCATCCCGTAAAGGAGGAACAGGATGCTCTAAGAGACTAATGAGTCAGAGGACCCAACTATGCTCTTGAAAATTAAAAGTATGGGAGCCATGATTTAAAATTCAGTAGGAAATTGGAAGACAAAGTTGAGGAAAACTCCTGCAAAGTAAAACAAAAGGATAAAAATAGGAGAGAAAAGTTAGAGAAATGACCCAGGAATCCAACAGTCAGTTAATTTGATACCTATCAAGAACAGAGAAAGGGCTGGAGCAGCGGCTCAGCAGTTATGGCGCTTGCCTGGCATGTGCAAGGACACAGGTTCGAACCCCAGCACCACGTACACAACGAAGTGTCGGAGCAACGAAAGCCACATGAAAACTAAATAAAATTGCTTCTCTCTCCCCCACTCCGCTTTCTCTTTAAAAAAAGAACGGAGAAGGAGGAATTGTACAAGAAAATATTCTAGATTCAGGTGTGGTAGTGCATGTCTGTAATCCCAGCGCCTTAGGAGGCTGAGGCAGGAGGATCGCAAGTTCCAGGCCAGCCTGGGCAACTTGGTGAGACCTTGTCTTCAAATAAAAAATAAAAAAGGACTGGGGATGTAGCTCAATGCTAGAGTGTCCCTAGGTTCAATCCCCAACACCAGGGGGAAAAAAGGAAAAAAAAAATCAACAACTTAAAGATGTGTGTTTCTGGGGCTGGAGCAGTGGCTCAGTGGTCGCAGAGGACCCGAGTTCAAACCCCAGCACCACATACACAACAAAGTCTCACAGCAGCAAAAGCCACATGAAAAACTAAATAAAATTGATTCTCTCTCTCTCTCTCTCCTCTCTCTGTTCCTCTGTCTTAAAAAAAGTGTGTGTTTCTTAGTGTAGATGGTTCCAGTACAATAAATGAAAATAAATTCCCCACTAAGGTATGTCATTGTGAAATGTCAGCATTCCATGGGTAAAGAAGTATTCCCAAAGATTCCAAAGATATCCAAAATATCGCATATAAAGGACTAGAAATAAAAACGTCATGAGTGTCCTGAACAGCACCATTGGAGGCCTTAACAAAATAGAGCAACATTGTTGAATTTCTTTCATCCAAAAGTGTGCACGAAGATAGAATATGGATGTTCTCAGAAATGCAAAGCCCTTACTTCCCAAGTAAACAACAAAAAATGAAGACAAGCCGAGGACCCCCAGGAAAGGCTCAGGATCTCCTAGGATCCAGCCACCTTGCAAGCCCAGGGAACCCGCAGTCCAGAGCAGCATGGAGGCTCCGGGAGGGGCCAGACACCACGATGCTCTCAGCCACATGAGGAGAGGGAGAGGAAGGACTTTGTAATAGGTTCAAAGGGCGAATAGTGAAAAAAATGTAGACAAAACGATCCTGAAATAATCATGGTACACTTCTTGGCTCAGCAATGAAATTTTATATATGTATAATTTTTTTGGTACCAGGAATTGAACCTAGGGACACTTAACCACTGAGCCACATTCTCAGCCTTTTTTTTTCTTTCTTTTTTTTTTTTTTTTTGAGACAGTCTCACTAAGTTGCTCAGGCAGTAACCCAGGTTAATGAGTGTGAGTTTGAACTTGCAATCCTCCTGCCTCAGCTTCCTGAGCTGCTGGGATTACAGGCAAGTGCCACCATGCTCAGCACAGAATGAACAATATTTATATAGTTACAATCATGTGAACGCTGATTATTATGGTGTCACTGTATTGGGAGGAAGGGGGACAGCAAGGGAAGTACTAGCTAGGTCTGCATCCATATTGAGAAGTGTGATAGTTAATTTTATGTGCCAACTTGGCTGGATCATGATACCCAGATACCAGTGTCAATGTCTCTGTGAAGGCATTTCTTAGATGAGATTGACATTACAATGAGGGGACTCTGAATATCCATAATGTGGTGGGCCTCATCCAATCAGTTGAAGACCTAAAGACAGAAAAATGACTAAGGTCTCATAAGGGAGAAAGAATTCTGCCTCCAGACTGCTCTCAGACTCAAGCTGCACATCAGGTCTTCTCTAGGTCTCCAGCCTGAGCACCTGCCCTGCAAATTTTAGACTTACCAGCCCCACAATTGTGCAAGCCAGGTCCTCAAAATCAAGCATTCAATCAATGTGTGTGTGAGAGACAGAGAGAGAGAAAGGGAGAGAATCAGATTTGTGTCATTATAACAAAATACAAGACACAAAAAGAAGCAGGGATTTAGCTTGCAGTCCGGAAGTTCCAAATACAAACACCACAGCGCAGGCTCCGGGCCAGGCTGGGCTGCATCACTTCCTGGTGTGGAGAACAGTGGCAGGAGCCCATGTGGGAGTGAGCAAGCGATGACCTTTATGTCACCAACCAGGAGCATGAGCTCAGAGCTGAGTCCAGCTGGGCTTCGGAACAGCCCCCTCTCAAGCACCCCCAGGGAACCCCTGAGAACCACCTTCTCCACAAGCCCCACCTCCTAAAGGTCACAGCATCTTCCAGTACTGCCACATGAGCTTTTCGTGTTCTAGTACGTGAGCTTTTATGGTAACACAAACAAAAGCCGTGTGTACATGTATACTGTGTGCGTCTATATAGACATATGCATCTCCTCGCAAGCACACTTAAATACGTTCACTCTTCATACGCAAACATACACGCACATCCTGTGATCTCTGTCTCTGAGAAACCCTGAGTAATGCAGGAAGTTAGTAGTTAAAGTCTGAAACTAATGACTCAAGAGATGGCATATTTTTATAATATAGAGGTAAACACCAGAACAAAATACTGATGTATAATGTTAACAATAGATACCACCCGCAAGGAGGACAATGGGGAGGAGAGTAATGGGGCTAAAATCAGTACACGTGTACATATTTAAGTTTTCTAGGGGGGGAGCTAGGAACAAGCATCACCTTGATAATTAATGTTCCCTCTCCCGAAACTCAAACATCACCACAAAGGATGGATTGGCCATATCATTTTCTTCTCTGCTCAGTAAAACCCAGGACACATTCAGATAGAATGATGCTCCCCTTCCTCCTACAACCTCAAGACTGTTCCAATACTCTTGTCTGTTGAAATCAACAAGGAAATTTTGCTTGACACTTTGGTTGGCTGGGCACAGTGGCGCACACCTGTAATCTGAGCGACTCAGGAAGCTGAGGCAGGAGGATCTCAAGTTTAATGCCAGAGTCAGCAACTCAGCAAGGCCCTGACTCCAGATAAAATATAAAAAGGGCTGGGGATGTAGCTCAGTGGTTAAGTGTCCCCTGGGTTCAATCCCTGGTACAAAAAAAAATGCTTTCTTGTCAAGCATAATTTAAATGATGTATTTAACATAATTTAAAATTTCAGTGATTTTTTTTTTGCCTGTCATGTGCAAGGACACAGGTTCGAACCCCAACACCATGTACACAACAAAGTGTCAGAGCAATGAAAGCCACATGAAAAACTGAATCAAATTGATTCTGTTTTTCTCTCTCACTGTCCCTCTCTCTATTTAAAAAAAAGAAAGAAAGAAAGAAAGAGGGGCTGGAGCTGTGGCTCTGTGGTTACGGCACTTGCCCAGTATGCGCAAGTACACGGGTTCAAACCCCAGCACCCACGTACACAACTAAGTGTCAGAGCAACAAAAGCCATGTGAAAAACAATAAAAATTGATTCTCTCTCTCTCTCTCTCTCTCTCACTGTCCTTCTCTCTTAAAAAAAAAAAAAGACTGAAGATGTGCACTTGACAGTAGATGGAGAGTACAGGGAAAAGAATTTTCCTGTGTGTCACTAACTAGTGGCCTCCTTGTGTCAATCTGTGTAGATCTAGGCCATGGACGCCAGGTTTCTTTCTCTTGACTTTCTAACTCTATTTCCTATCACAATGTTTTTGTTATAATGTTTGCATCTTTTAAGTAAATGTTAAATTGTTGAGCAAGAATACCATTTAAAAATGTATTTCATGCCATTTGTCTCCCAGCTTTGGAATGCATGTCACGAAAACCTAGAAGCCCTTTTTAGCTCCAAATACATTCCAGAATTCTTAGTTTCCACAACATAAAGAGGACTGAATGGTGACCCATTTTAGGTGCAACCAAAATATTGTTTTAAATAACAATCATCTACATAGCTTCCCTAACTGGTCTGTCAATGCTATTTTTATTATTCTGAGAACATTAATTCAATTACATGAGTCAAAAGGAATTAAAACTCCAAATTCCTACTGGAAGACTCAAGGTTGCTCTTCCTCCATTTAGACAAAGGAAAGGAAGAGGGTTTACTCAAAAAAATCTCTTGGGAGCTGGTCCTGGTGGACCAGACCTGGATTCCCGATGATTGGGCCAGGAGGTCAAGGCAGGTGGATCACAAGTTCAAGACCAGCCTGGGGAGCAAGACCCTGTCTCTAAATAAAAAATAAAAAGAGCTGGGAATGAAGCTGGGTAGAGCACCCCTGGGTTCAATTCCCAGTACCATTAAAAAAAAAAAGTTAAAAATTCCTCGTGAGCTGCAAGATTGCAGAATCCTGGCTGTTGGCTTTGGAGGTCATTATCTTGTTAACTCTAGTTCCTGAAAGCAGAATTACCCAAAATCAACATGGCAGATCTTCTTAGTAAGTGCTTGGGGTTGCGGATGTAGGTCAGTGGGAGAGCACTTGCCTAGCATGTGCAAGGCCCTGGGTTCAATATCCAGAACTGGGGGGAGCGGGGAAGGTGTTTGTATTATTTTTATTATCTGGGGAGCCCAAGTATAGAAGACGGGAGAATGTTCTGGTTTCTAATGAGGAACTTGAACCACTGAAGAATTTTGCTCTTCAAAGAGAGCCCCCAGCGAGCTTGGAAACAAGGTCATTTTGCTTACAAAAAAATGCTCAGGATCCCAAAGCATGAGAAGTAAATTTTACTGAGATCGATAGCAGATAATATGCACTTGACCGCAAGGAATGGAATACTTCAACACAAGCATCAATGCCAGGAGTTCATGCTTCTCAAAAGAAAAGAACTCAGAAGCAGACATGCCAGCCAGGGTGGTCCACGACCTGGCAATGTGAGGGCTTTGGGTCAACTGCCCCTTGACTCTGTCAAGATGGCCAGGTGCCCTTAGCAGCATCAAACACCCTGCCCTCACACAATGAGGGCACGGTGAGAAGGGAGAAAGGAACTTCTGTTCACCTCAGTCTCTCTTTTAACCCAAAAATTATTCCCAGAAATTACAAAGGACATCTCATTTAAAATGACACAAGAGAGGCTGGAGAGGTGACTCAGTGGAAGAGCACTTGCCTGGCACACATGAGGACCCAGATTGGATCCCCAGCACCGCATTCACAACTAAGTGGAAGAAAAACAAAAACCAGGTGAAAAAAAATACTAACTCTCTTTCTCTCTAAATAAAATAAAATGGGGCTGGAGCAGTGGCTCAGTGGTTACAGCGCTTGCCTGGCATGTGTGAAGACAAGGGTTCAAACCCCAGCACCACGTACATGACAAAGTGTCAGCAATGAAAACCACATGAAAAACTAAGAATTGATTCTTTCTCTCTCTCTCATTCTCCCTCTTTCAAAAAATAAAAAATAAATAAATAAAAATGACACAAGGAAATTCATGTGTTGAAGTGTTCCTATCAAATGAAATGTATGTTCACAAGAAAGAAAATAAATTTTAAAATATTGTTTTTTAATTAGAAAAGGGTTTTTAAGACCCCCTGGCAGGGGGCTAGACCCATGGCTCAGCAGTTGAAGTGCTTGCCTGGCATGCGTGAGGACCTGGGTTAAAACCCCAGCACCGCATATGCAACTAAGTGTCAGAGAAACAAAGGCCAGATGGAAAAATAAGTAAAATTGATTCTCTCTTTCTCTAAAAAAGTAAAGCCCCTGCAGGGCAGGGCTGGGGGTGTAACTCAGTGGTAGGGTGCTTGCCTAGCATCTGCAAGGCCCAGGGTTTGATCCCCAGCACTGCAAAAGCAGTCCCTGGCAAACTTCCAGTCGTGTGCCTCGGCCAGAGCCAGTGTCTCAGTGACCTCAGATGGTAAAGGAGATGAGAAAGCAGGTGTCCGGAACGCTCAGCCTCTGAAGGTAGTTTCTGTGGGCCAGGAAGAGAGGGAAAGCAGCTGCGCGTTTCACAACCCAGTGTTTGCCAGTGTGTAAACATACCCAAATGGCTGCCTTGGCAAGATTGCGAGTTTGGAGTTTGCGAACACAGGCAGGTGTAACTGAGGAGTAGATGCTGACCTGTTGCCTCATCGCCCCACTCCCTTCTGTGAGCCCCATTGTGACCAGCTTCTCCTCCCCCGTCCCTCCGCCCCAGGCACAACCAGGTGTCAAACACCTCCCAGATGAGCCATTTCTCCATCCTTGAAAGCACAGAGAAGAAGCTGTTATTCTTGGGCAGGTGCATTAGCCGGAAGGTGTTCATGTGGCCCAGGAAGAGCAGCTCTTACCCTTCATGATTTATGATCAGGGCGTGGAGAAAAACACATACGTGTTAATAAGTAAAGGACACCATGAGGCAACACCCCTCCAGGGCCACGTTCACACACTCATCCCACGACTAGCTACCTTTTCCTGGAACTCTTCAGTGCACTGCGAATCCCAAAGCAAACAGGACATCCAGGCCCCTGTTCTGAGGGCTGTCAGTCCAGCATAAAGGGACAGATACTGTGCAAGCAAAGCAGTGCAAGAGCAGGGGACAGACCCCAGAAGATTCGGGGACAGGCGACGAGGAACAGGCAGCGGGGCAGGAGCCTCACAGGACGGTCAGGGAAGGCCTTTCTAGGAAGGCAGCGCTCAGGCTGAGACCTGCATGATGAGATGGAGCCCATGGGGAAATGATCTGAAGGAAGAGCACCCCAGGTGGAGGCAAGGGCCTGGGCAAAGGCCCTGTGATGAAAATGAGGACAGAAAAAGACGAGTGAGCCAGGGAGAGGGGTAGAGGCTGGAAGTGACCCACTTCAGTTGGGCCTTGGAGTCCTGGGTGACAATCTGAGGTTCATGCCAACTTGGAGAGTTGTAAGTAGGACGGTGAAACTCTTTTTAAGAGACAGAGTTAAACTTTTTCTTTTTGTTTACTTGTTTTCTTTGCTTTTCCTTTATTTGTGTATGCGGTGCTGGAGATCAAACCCAGAACCTCGCACATGCCAGGGAAGCGCTCTACCCCTAAGCCACCGCTCCAGCCCTGCAGCGTGGATTTTAAGGGGGCAAGTGTAAAGCAAAATGAAGAGTGAGAAGCTGTTGCTAGGGCTGGAGCGGTGGGTGGCTCAGTGGTTGCACTGCTTGCCTCACATGGGCAAGGACACAGGCTCAAACCCCAGCACCACGTACACAACAGAGTGTTGGAGCAATGAAAGTCATGTGAAAAACTAAACTAAACTGATTCTCTCTCACTGTCTCTCTCCTTTTTTAAAAAAGAGAGAGGGATAGTGAGAGAGAGAGAGAGAGAGAGAATGAATCAAATTTTATTCATGTGGTCTTTATTGCTCCGATACTTCATTGTGTACGTGGTGCTGGGGTTTGAACCCACGTCCTTGTGCATGCATGGCAAGCGCCAGAGCCGCTGAGCTACTGCTCCAGCCCCTGTCCCTCTCTCTTTTTAAAAAATAAAATAAAAATAAAAGAGGCTGTTGCTGGAGATGGAGGTGACATGTGCTGAGCAGAGCTGTGAAAGGAGGGGTGTGGACGGAAGCAGGGTGTCTTCAGAGCACAGGCCACAGGCCTGCTTTTGGAATCAGGCGGTGAGGGAAAGAGGACTTTGGTCGGATTGTCCAGGTGTTGTGCAGCCGATGAGGACATGGAGACAGGAAAGCTGGGCTAGACTGCCTCGCAGCATTTATAGATGCAGGAAATTTGGTGGCAGGAAGGACGATTGTAGCATGTGGTGCTCCAGAAACCTTTCAAGAGGAGGCCTGGGAGGGTGTTCCTGTGCCAACGGGCAAATAAGCAAAGCCTGAGAGGCAAGACCACATCATGGATATTTAATTTCATTTTTTTTATTTGTTGAATATGGACTTACAGTGAAGGGGGAATCATTATCAAACAATCAAGAACAAATGTATATTCACATAGCAAGCCAAGGCTGATGCCATTCCATGGCTTCCCCCCTTGGGTTCCCCATGGTTCCATGTTTCCCCCAGTTAAGCCCCTGTGTTAAATGGACTTCTCGTAGAGGTTGGAGGTTTCCCTCTGAGTTGATTCCCCCATACTCCCTCCCTCCAGCCTCGTTGATATCTTTCCTATTCCCTCCCTCCTCTCTGCCCCCCTCCCTACATCTCCAGGTATCCTAGGCAATGATCCCCCTGTTAATGTAAAAATTCATAAATGTTGAGGTTATTATTAGCTTAGCCATCTATCATACTGTTTCCAGTTGTATTCTAGCTTCCACAAATGAGAGAAAACATTCTGCCCTTGAGTCTCTGAGATTGGGATACTTCCCTTAGCATAATTCTTTCCATCTGCATCCATTTGGCTGCAAAAGCCATAATATCGTTTTCTCTAATAGCCGAGTAGTATTCCATTGTATATACATACCAAAGTTTCTGTATCCATTCGTCAAGTGAGGGGCATCTGGGTTGGTTCCATAGTCTAGCTATAGTAAATTGAGCTGCTATAAACATTGATGAAGCCACAACACTATAATATGCTGATTCTAACTCTTTTGGGAAAATACCCAGGAGTGGGATTTCTGGGTCATAATTTTTTTGAGGAGTCTCCACGCTGCTTTCCAGAGTAGCTGTACCAGTTTGCAGTCCCACCAGCAATGTGACAGTGTTCCTCTTTTCCCACAGTCCCTCCAGCATCTGTTGTTGTTCATATTCTTCATTTTTGCCACTCTGACTAGAGTGAGGTAGAATCTTGTTGAAGTTTTGATTTGCATTTCTCTTATTGCTAATGATGTAGAGATTTTCTCATATATTTATGTGCTTTCTGGACTTCCTCTGATGAGAAGTTTCTTTTTAGATCCGTAGTCCATTTATTGATTGGATTATTTGTGATTTTGTTATTTACTTTTTTTAGTTCTTTGTATATCCTGGATATTAGCCCTCTGTCCGAGGTGTAGCAGGCAAAGATTTTCTCCCATTCTATAGGATCTCTCTTGACACTCTTGACTAATTCTTTAGCTGTGCAAAAGCTTTTTAGATTGTGTCTCATTCATTTATTCTTGACTTTACTGCTTGCGCCATGGGAGTCTTGTTAAGGAAGGCGGTGCCGACCCCTATGTCATGTAGTGTTAATCCTACTTCTTTTTCAAGCAAATGTAAAGTTGCTGATTTAATATCCAGATCTTTGAACCATTTTGATTTAACTTTTGTGCAGGGTGAAAAGTAAGGATCCAGTTTCAGTTATCTGCATGTGACTGTCCAATTTGTCCAACACCTTTTGTTGAACAAGCTATCCTTCTTCCACTCTATGCTTTTGCCCCCTTTATCAAATATCAGATAGATTAAGCTATGGAGCTTCGTCTCAGAATCCTCTATTCTGTTCCATTGGTCTTCAGTTCTGTTTTGATACCATCATGGACATTTTAAATCTCACTGAAGAAATGGTTCCTCTCCTCAGGTCTTTGGCAATGACATGGCATGACTGACTCCAGGAGGCAGGTGCCTCCCTCCAACAAAGGTTCGATGGCTCCTGTGGAGAGGCCTGGCAGGAGGTATGAACTACTTGGGCACTTTACCCATCAGAGGCTGCTCCCTCCTGATAGGGTTAGAAACTGCAAGTTATTTGTTCTCCCAGAGATGAGTAAGCACCCTGGAGAAGCCAGAATAAGTCACACAAATTAGAAGGATACACTGGAAAGCCTCCTTATGAATTCACAGTAGACAGTACCATCTTCTGGGGACCCAAATGTCCCCATCTACAGTTGTGCCCTGTCCGCTTTCCTATTCCCAGATCTTGCATCATTAATTGGAGATCATGGATGTGGAGCCAAGTCTTGAGGGACAGTTCACCGAGGCACAATGGGCCCCAAACTCCCTCTTCCCTCTTGTGCCTGGATTACCCCGTCTAATGCAGCCTCACCCACCTGGATAGTGACCCTCACCTCTGCTTCTCAGAGTCTCTGACAGAAACCCAACAAGATGGGCGCCCCACCAAGCCCTAGGTGCTGTGTGCTGAGCACTTTGCACCCTGGTGGGGTTTGGTCCTCACAATGAGCTTAGGAGGTAAACTGCCCCTTACAGGGGAGGAAACAGGTTTAGAAGGCCACAACCTTGCCCAGGAACCAGGAGCTCTGGAGTGACACAGCCTGCGCTCACCTGGGTCTGTTGACTCTCAAAGCCAGTTTATTTTTCAGAAGCCTTTTGTCCTATGTTTACTACTGTCCCCTCTCATGTTGTCTTGTCCCCGGGACTCAGTATATGTTCCAATTTCTCCTATGTATCTTTGAGAGAAACCTCAGTTCTCAGGTTACTACATTCTAGATAAGTCCCCAAGAACCCTCCATGGCAAAACTAAAGTCTTTAAAGATCTGTCACTGGTTCAGTCAGACCCAAACCCATTAGCACAGGCTGCACGGCTCTGTACTCGGGCCTGAGTCCTCACCACACACCTACACTGGGACCAGCATCAGGAGCACTTGGGGCTTTGTTAAAAATGAACATGTGGTGGTACTCTTTTGCCCAGCTTCTGGCCTGGTCCCTTTGGGATGATTAATAGTGATGATAAATAACATGACTATTTACTCTTGCTTAGTGTTTTAGATGTATTAATTCACTTAACCCATAAATCGCTCTCTGAAACAGATACTATTAGTAGACCTAGGTAAGAGCTGAGATGATTGAGGCCTGGTACGCGTAATTAACTTGCCCAATATCACCAGCAAGTAGGGGGTGGAGCTGGATTTGAATCCAAGCAATGAGATCAAGGGTCATACACTGTCTATCCACAGACACCCACAGGCATTAGTCCTCACAGCCTCAATTTGAATGCGTGCTTTCTACTAAAAACAGACTACTGAAGCCTGGCTTCTTGGTGTTGCAGCAAAGAATATCGAAAGTTAAGTGAATGGGCGGGAAGTCATTTGACCAGGCCCTTCAGAGCTCTCCACTGGGGTCAGAACCACACAGGCCAGGTGCAGCTGCACCCCAGGAATTCCCTGCCCACTTCTACCCAGGTAGAGCAAAGGAAGGAACGTCAACTACAACATCTGGTCATTTAGAAATCCCTGGTGGTTTCCTCCTCAACCCCACCCACAGTAACCTCTTGCCGCAGATGAATTTCTTAATGGACTGAAAGGCCGCCTTCATTTCTCAATATGAAAAATTAAACTCTTGTCAAGGAATAGTCTATATTTAGCCATTAAAAAGAACCTAACTTAAAACAATTTGCATGTCTATGAATTCATAAGTGTGTCTGATGTGTGGTGTGATTATTATTAGCAAAAGGTGAGGTGGCAGTCTGGCACCGATTGTAGGTGGAAGAATTTTAAAGGGGAGTAGAGAATTCTGAAGGTGGCAGCTTGGCCCACCACGTACCAGGTCTGCTCACATGAATCTGGCCTGCGGTATCACAGGGGAAAGTTGTCCCTTCATCCCTTCCAACTCAACCCTGCCCGGGACCCATGACTCACCATTAGGAGTCTGTAGATCTTATTTTGGTACCTATTAATGCTAGCTTTTATGCTCTGGGGTCTGCCTCAGCTTCCCTGAGAGGTAGTTGAGCCACAAGGCATTGTCCCCAAGCAATTGGCAGAGGGTATAATGATGGTAATAAACATTTATCCATTTATTGATAGTGTGGATTTTCCCTTTAATTCTTGAAGGCAGGAACACTGGAGCGGTGGCTCAGCAGTTGGAGCATTTGCCTGGCATGCATGAGGTCCCTGGTTCAATCCCAGCCCAGCACCACATACACATCTAAGTGTCCGAAAAACAAAGGCCAGATGAAAAAAAATTTTAATCTTTCAGTCTCTCTCATTCTTCAAAAAAATAAATACTTGGGGGCTGGAGTGGTGGCTCGGTGGTTATAGCACTTGCCTGACATGCGCAGCGGCTCGGTGGTTATAGCACTTGCCTGACATGCGCAAGTACGCGCAAGTACACGAGTTCAAATCCCAGCTCCACATACGCAATGAAGTCTCAAAGCACTGAAGGCCATGTGAAGGACTGAATAAAGTTGATTCTCTCTCCTTCTCTCTCTCTCCCTCTCTCTTTAGAAAAAATAAATTTAAAAATGCTTGAAGATAGGACATAAAACAGTTTAAGAGGCTAAATAATTTGCCAAGTCACTGAGCTAGTAAGTGGGAGGAATGGAATGCAAACCCAAGGAATGCTTTGAACCACTGTGCCCATTAGCAGTGACCAGCGTCAGGACACCAGCCAAAGCAGGCATCCCATGAGAGAAATCCAGTTTTGCTAGAGTCCTCAGAGAGGAGCAGTCAAGAGGACAGGAGTGGGCAACCAGGTGCAGAGCCTTCTCTAGGAAGGGACGTGTGACGTAGAACACAGGGCACCCCCGGTGCGACTTGGCAACTGAGCCCTGAGCCAGGCTGCTGAGCCCATGCCTAGTTCTACCACTCAGGTCCCCCAGCATCTGCAGGACCCATGGCAGGATAAGTGGAGGCCACAGGCCATCTAAATATGGTGTTCAGGATAGCTTAGCTATCAAGCAAACCAACAAACTGCACTAAAATATGTTTTACCCTCCAATGACATTTGCGTCTCCCAATGACTGGGAGGGCTGGGTTTGAATTAAAGTTCTGGGACTCCACAGAGCTCTGGACCTGAATGAAGGGGTGTTGGAAAGTGGGCTCCAGCCAGTGTCCTACCCACTATTGTCCAAAACCCTGGTCACTCTTCTTAAGGGGACCTGCCCACTGTGTGGACCTGGGGCCTGCATATTCAAGCTCTGGCCACGCCTTTCACAAAAAGCTTCCTCACAGCTCCTGTTGGTACCAATCAGTTGAGGCTGTCCACCTGAGGGACGATTGCTCCAGGAAAGAGGCACTGAAGATAGACTCACAGTCATGTGGGCTGGGAGTTCCACAGCTCCAGTTCCCAGGCATGGCCTGGGGGTGGGCATGGGTGCTACCTCGGCCCTGAGGAGCAGGCCCCGGCTAAAACTTGGGGCTGGGGGCAGGGGCCCCTCCAGCCTTGGTAAGGAGGTTGGTCTCGGCCACTTCCTCCTTGTGAAACTTTGAGCTAGCTAATTAGTCTGTGCCTTGCTCTCCTGTCTGTTAAATTAAGATAATATCAGTAAGGAATAGCTGAGGAATAAGTGAGCTTATTCAGCGTAGGTGACATGCTCAGAACAGTACTTGGCAAACAGAAGTGTTACATAATGCCAGTGATTAAGTGTGGTTATTATTTGGGTTTAGGCATCTTCCAGAATGCTAACAGACTGAGAGGGAAAAAAAATCTCATTTCTTCACTAATGGGCAAAAACTCTTCCTGGAGACCTGGAGAATTCTGTTGTGAGGCCATAGCTAGGAAAAGGAACAGAAATTGTGGGAAAGGAGGGACAGAAGGGCGTGGGATAGAGGGAAGGTGGCACATTCACTACTAACCCTTTCAAAAGGCATTCACTGGGCAGGCAGGAGAGGCAAGGAGAGTGAACAAGACAGGTAGAGTTAGAGACTGGCAGCAACCCTCAGCTGACCACCTGCCAAGACGGAGGACCTCAGTCCTGCAACCAGGGGGACTGAATTCTCCCACCAACCAGAATGAGCAAGGAAATGGTTTTCCCCCATAGAAGCTGCAGAAGGGATCCAGCCCTTCAAACCTTGACTTTAGCCCCGTGAGACCCAACCCACAAGGCTGTAAGAGTAAATGCGCATTGGTGTAAGCCACCAGCTTTGAGGCAATTTGTGAGCACCGCAAAAGGCAGAGCGCACATGTGGTTTAATCTGAAAGCCAAAAGAAAGTGCTTAAAGGAGGAGGGACGTCAGCCACGTCACAGCTGCTGGGAGGCTGAGTCAGAGGAAGAGGCAACCACAGGATGGGGCAACACAGAGAGTGCTGTCACCTTGAGGAGCAGTTTCAGTGGAGTGGTGAGGTCAGAAAGCACAATGGATGGGGCGAGGAATAAAGGGCAGGGTGAGGGAGTGGAAGCAGGGCCCAGCCAGCAGGATCTATAGGGGTGCAGGCTCATGCAGGGTTTTCATTGTTTGTTTTAGTGGGAAGGGAGCATATTTGTTTGCTGAAGGCATTGATCTTGGGGGCAGTCAGGGTGGGAGGCTCAGGAGCAAAGTCCTGCAGTAGCAAGGGAGGGGTCGCAGTGCTGGGAGGAAGGAGCTGGAGGAAGACAGGAAGGTGAAGGAGCCAGGTGTGGGAGGTTTGCAGTGCCTGATGGAAGGAAAGAGGAGTTCCTGGCTTTAAAATGACTGAAGCAAGCTTGTGTGAGGGAGCTGGGGAGAACAGGCCTGTGGGAGATTTGAGGAGAGAGAACAGGTGAGAGATGGTTTATCTTGGAGCAGGGAAGCAGTCTGGGGACAAGAAATGGAGCCGCATTGCACCCAGGAGGAAGGGGTCTTTGCTGTCTCTCTCTGCTCCCCATGGCTAGGACTGCCAGGGGTCTGTTGGTCCAAGTCAGGCTCTGGAGGATGTCACTTACTGGACCCAGAGCAGCCTGCTTAGCCTGCCAGAACCTCAGTGTCTTCAGCTTAATTCATCATTTTGGTCACATTTGCTCCACCCAGGCCCATCAAAGTCGCACATGTGCCAAAAGGTTTCCTGGATTGCCATGTGCTGTCCTAGTGGCAGTCATGATTCTCTGTAGACGGGGTCCACCCTACACCTAGTCAAGGAAGGTGGAAATTCCCAGAAGGGGCAGGGGCAGGGCATCTGTCTAGCTGGCAGCTGCAGCCTCTGCATTCAAGATCACTCCCTTCCAAAGCATGAGCAACAGCTTCCACCTCCACCCAGGCCCCAGGAGCCTGAGAAACTCCCTGCTTGAGTTTCTTCAACACAAATCTGTATCAGGCTTGCTCTGCCTGGGGATCTCCTCCAGCCATGACGCAAGCATCTCGTACCTGGCTGGCTGAAGGAAGGGGAAACAGAGGGCCTGGTCCTGCTGCACCACAGGCTGAATGTCTGCCCTCCAGGGCTGCCCTGGAAGTGGCAATGTGTGTTCCGACTTAGACTCCCTTCAAGGGCTCTCTGGTGGTTCAGGCCTTGCTGTGTGGATGGTGTGGGGAAGAGCTTTACAAAAATTAGATAAATAAGCCACACTGTGATCAAAAGAAGTAGCATTCTTCCAGTGGCAAGTCAGGATTGGAGAGGTGAATTCCGGGTCCAGGGCCTATCACAGGTCAGCTGAGGAACTGGGTGTCAGTCAGGTGTGTATGACTCCAAGCTGTTGTTTTTCCCACCATAGCACACTGCCTCCTCTCTGGAGACAAGCAGTCTGCCTGCTGGGTAGCAAAAGGAAGAGGAAGGAAGGACCAGCGCTTACTGAGTGCTTGCTTTCAGGGCTCTTGGTCTTTGCAGGGTGTTGGGGGAAGGTGACCCTCTGAATGGTTTAGAGTCTCTCAGTCTAACAGTGAGAGACTGTTCTGCCAGTAACCCCTGACAGTTGGAGGTCAATAGGAAGTGGGCAAGGTCTGGCTGGAAGTCATGCTGACTTTAACACTTGATCTGGTCACTAAAGACAGAAGGACCAAGAAAATAAACAGGATCAGATACCACATTCTCTCCAAACACTTTCTCTCCTGTTAT
Organism: Aplodontia rufa; assembly: GCA_004027875.1. NCBI lineage: Eukaryota > Metazoa > Chordata > Mammalia > Rodentia > Aplodontiidae > Aplodontia > Aplodontia rufa. Next base: position 126,389 of record PVKS010000253.1, read on the forward strand.
GAGTCCCCGAAACCCATGAAATAATCCCATTTCCCCCCCCCAAAAAAATTAGAAGCAGGAGACAAAAGAAAACTATGAGCTAAAAGTAGAATAGAACTTCTTACAACTTCAACTTCAATGTTCTCCCTGGAACATCGAAGCGATGGCGGAGAAAAACAACCAGAAGAAACTGGATATAGGATAGAAAGAGAGCTAAGCAGTCATCCCCTCCAATGTGTCTTCCCAGAGCACTCGGCTCTGATGTTTCTCCACTTGTTATATTTCTACACACATAAACTGGCTGTGTGGCACCTGTATGGACTTGTCATATGGTTCAAAGCCAAGATTCCTAAAAGGAGCTAGGGAGGAACAGAATACTGAGTCAAAACTTTTCTCCAGCATAAAGTTTTATGTTTAAATTTTAGTAATGAAGGGAGAAGATAGAGAATGCACTGATATGTCTTTATGTTTGCAGTGGGATCTTCGGTAGTTGTTGGTGCCCTTTCAAAAAAAATTGTATGTTTATGTATAACTATGGTCATATAAATTGGCACAATACTTTTGGAGAGTATAATAAGTATCATGAACAACACATTTGTTTATACTGTTTTGTGGGGAGCACTAGGGATTAAACCCACTGAACTCCAGCCCTTTCTATTTTTTATTTTGAGACAGGGTCTCTCTAAGTTGCTTAGGGCCTGACTAAGTAGCAGAGGATGGCTTTAAAATTGAGATCCTTCTGCTCCAACCTCCCAAGATGCTGGGATTACAGGCATGGGCCACCACACCTGGCTTCGTTGGTGCATTTTGATCCAATGAACTTTTTGAGGAAAGAAGACACAAATACCAACATGCGTAAGTAGTTTTGGGGGCAGAGGGTGCTGTGGATGAATGAGCCTAGGGTCTTGTGCTCGCTAGGCAAGGGCTTTCCCACCCAGCCAAACCCCCGTGCCTGCATAAGTGCTACAACTCTGAAACCTGGAAAGCAGTCACAATACTCAGTGTCTGAGAATAACTGAGCTATCTGCCATCCATTCATATGACACGATATTATACAGGCACTATAATTAGTGGAGTGCTGAAGCCAGCCCACTAGCTTGAGAAAGCAATTGTGTGCATTCTTCCCAAATCTGTGCTCAATAATGTCATGTCAGTAGCATGAAATCAGCCATGGCTGGAGTACTAACACCAGGGAAATCAGCAAACACTACCAGTTAGGGTTTGCTCCCATCACCAGAGAGCAAGCTATTAAATATTTTCCAGCTCACCATTCATTGTAGTGTTATATAAACAAGATACAAATTTATATGTACGTTACTGTCATAATAATGTTTAGGGGCTAGAGCGGTTTTGGTGGCTCAGCAGTTTCGGCGCTTGCCTGGAAAGCACAAGGACCCAGGTTCAAACCCCAGCACCACGTACACAACTGAGTGTTGGAGCAATGAAGGCCATGTGAAAACTAAATAAAGTTGTTTCTCTCTTTCTCTGTCTCTCTCACTGTCCCTCTCTCTTTAAAAAAATAATAATAATAATGTTTAAAGGGATATGAATAAAGATGAGATATAGAAGGGAATATATATAAATTGTAAAAAGATTATTGTGGGAACTAGTGGTGGCCCAGTGGTTATGGCGCTTGCCTGGCATGGGCAAGTACACAGGTTCAAACCCCAGCACCACGTACACAATAAAGTGTCAAAGCAACCAAAGCCACATGAAAAACTAAATAAAAATTGATTCTTTCACTGTCCATCTCCTAAAAAAAAGATTATTGTGAATAAATTTTTATTTTGCTTATAGCACTGCTACTATAGTCTTACTTGTATAAAAACAAATACAAAATTTTTAAAGCTGGACTTCTGTTTCCACTCTGACCAAGTAAATTCCTATAGATTCATCTTCTTATAAACTACAGTCTTCAGGGGTGCAGGGTGGGGATGATTCATATTAAAAAACTGCATATATATACTGACGAGTTAAAAAGACAACCAGATTCTGGATGGGAGGCAACACTTAGAAAAGAGAAACAATATGTGACAAAAATCCCATTTTTATGACAGTTTGTGGGCAAGGTACATTTAGTACTATGTACAGAGCAGCTAAAACTTTTTTTTTTAAGAGAGGACAGTAAGAGAGAGAAGCAATTTTTTTAAAGAGAGAAAGATGAGAGATACAGACAGAGAGAATCAATTTTTATTGAGTTTTTCACGTGGCTTTCGTTGCTCCGACACTTAGCTGTGTATGTGGTCCTGGGGTTTGAACTCACATACTTGTGCATGCCAGGCAAGTGCCATAACCACCAAGCCACCACTCCAGCCCCAGAGCAGCTAAAACTTTGGTAGAAAATCAGCGTTACTTTCTATTCTGAAGACCAGGGGACAAAATTTAGGGTGCCTAAATAAAACAGAATCCCAGAAAGAGAAAATCAAGAAGGGAACCCTAAGATTTATGAATAAGCTCTACCCAAATGTCTGGCTGCCCCTGAACCACACAAATGTGTTGCAGATTCAAGCTAGCATGAACTACAGCTAGAAGAAACGAACTGATGTAGGGATGCAGACCAAAAGATGGTTTTTGTAGCCTGCATCTAGCCAAGTTAAGCTGATTGCTTGCTAGAAACAAAGCAAACCAAAAGGGAAAAATACATCAACACCTTGGAGAAAAATAATCCAGAGTCTCTATAACACAACATTCACAATTCAGGGGACAATCCAAAATTGCTTGACATATGAAGAACCAGGAAAATGTAACTTATTCTCAATGGAAACAATTACAAAATGACTCAGATGCTGGAAACAGGAAACAGAGATTTAAAGCAGCTCAATGATATAAGGGAAAATATGCTTCCAGTGAATGAAAAAAAATCCAGAAATTATAAAAAGGTTAAATGGAAATGCTAGAACTCAAAATTATAGTGTCTGATATAAGCTAAAACTTATAAGATCTGGAACTTTAAAATTATGGAATGGGCTTATTAGAATGGAAATGACTGAAGAATACTTCAGTGAACCTCAAGATAAATCAACAGAAACTTCTCAATCTAGGAACAAAGAGGAAAACGAAATTGAAAAAAATCAGAACAGAGTTTCAGAGACCTGTGGAAACGGTGTCTAACATTTATGTTTGGAATCACAAAAGAAGACTAATGAGGAGTGGAATGGAAAAAAATTGGAGGAAATAATGGCTGAATCTTTCCCAAACATGGTGAAAGACATGAATTTATAGATTAAAGAAACTCAGTGAACCCAAGACAGGATAAATAAATAAGAAAACAATGTCCAAGCACATTATAATCAAACTATTAAAAAAAGGTAAAGATAAAGCAGTGAAGAAAACAACATATTATACACAGGGAACTGCTAATTTCTCATTAGCAGCCATAAAAAAAATAGAGTGCTGGATGGAAAAAATTGTCCATTGTATAGATAGTGAGAGAGGGTGGGGGGGGAGGGCTATTAAATCTGTATGGAACACTTTACTCCCCTGAGAAGCCAAATAATACTCATGTAGGCATTTAAATCTTGAAAATTAAAAAATTAATACACATGTATATGGACATTCATATATGTAATGGGGGAATTACATTATAGAAAAGAGCACGGAGAGTGGGCGAAGGGGGCTCAGGTCATATTTCATTATGTATGCACATATCAATATGTAGCAACGAATCCTTCAATATGTAACAACATGCTGAGCTGGGCTGGAGCGGTGGCTCAGCGGTTACAGTGCTTGCCTGGCACGCACAAGTATGTGAGTTCAAACCCCAGCACCACGGACACAACGAAGTCTCATAACACTGAAGACCTCATGAAAAAACTAAAATAAAAAAGTGCTTCTCTCTCTTTTCTTTCTTAAAAAAAAAAAACATGATGAACTAATAAAAATATAAAATAAAAAAGAATAAGAGCAAAGAAAAGATATTTTCAGATATAATAATTTAAAAAAAAAACTCAATGCCAGTGAAGTTCTATAATAAATGTTAAACATTTTTTTTTCAGTGTTGAGGACTGAACTCGGGGCCTTGCGCATGCTAGGCAAGTGCTCTGCCTCTGAGCTAAATCCCCAATCCCAATGTTAAACATTTTCATGCTCAAGGAAAACACCACCAGTTTGACTCTCAGATCTTCAGGAAGGGATGAAGAGCAGTGCAAGTTGTTGTTATTTAGATAAATAGAAAAGACTGTTATTTCCTCTTAATTTCTTTAAAAAGTATATGACTTTTATTATCACACTTGCCTGGCATGCACGAGGACCTGGGTTCAAACCCCAGGGCCACATATACAACTAAGTGTCAGAGAAACAAAGGCCAGATGAAAAACTAAAATAAAATTGATTTTCTCTTTCTCTCATTCTCCATCTCTTTCTCTTTAAGAAAAAAATTAACATTTCTTGTGGGTTTTTAAATATAAGTAGACATAATTGACATATAACTATAAAGCAGGGACTGACCAACTTTTCTGTAAAGGTCAAGATAGTAAATATTTTTAATTCAAGGGCCATAGGATATCTTTGTTACTTATTGAGCTCTGTCATTGTGTGCTAAAGCAACCATAGATAAAACACAAGTAAATGAGCACTGCTGGGCACCAGCTGGGCATGGTGGCACACGCCTGTAATCCCATAGCTCAGGTGGCTGAGGCAGGAGGATCTCAAGTTCAAAGCCAGCATCAGCAACTTAGTGAGGGCCCCAAGCAACTTGGATTTCTTTTTTTTTTTTTTAGGCTCAAACTGCCTTTCTCTTATTGTTGTTTTTTTTAACTTGGATTTTTTTAAAGAGAGAGAATCAATTTTATTCATTCATCTGGCCTTTGTTTCTCCAACACTCAGTTGTGCTGGGGTTTGAACCTGGGTCCTCACGCATGCCAGGCAAGCACTCCAACCTCTGAGCCACCACTCCAGCCCTCCCTAAGCAACTTTGTGAGACGATGTCTCAAACATAAATAAATAAATAAATAGGACTGGAGATGTGGCTCAGTGGTTAAGCGCCTGTGGGTTCAATTCCTGGTACCAAAAAAAAAAAAAAAAAAAAAAAGCAGCAGATTTTCACCTGCTAAACATTTTTACCAAGTCCTGGAAAGGACACAGGCAGTGGGGTAGCAAATGGACTTACACTGTTGGAACGTTTCTGTACTTTATGTGAATACGACTTGGCTATAAGTGGGCTGTGAAGTGTGTTAAGTGCCCTACCACTGAGCTACAGCCCAGCCCACGGGCGAGGAGATTTCTTGCTGTCGGAACATTGTGGAGGAAACGATCCGGTGATGCAGAAGGAAGGGGATTCTAAATAGCCTGGTCAGAAAAGACTCTCAGGAGAGAACATGCAAACTGAGATGTAAATAATGAGGAGACAGAATCAAAAACGTCTCTGTGCTGTGGGTTGAACTGTGCCCTCCCAAAGGTACTCAAATCCTAACTCCTCAAAATGTGACTTTATTTGGAGATAAGATCTCCCCAGAGGTAATCAGGTTAGGTGAGGTTGTTAAGTGGACCTAGTCCACGTGACCTTGTCTGTCGAAGGAGGAGGAATCTGGACACAGAGACCTGTATGGAGAGAAGACAATGTGAGGGACAGGGAAGCCACCTACAAGCCAAGGAGCGCCTGAGGCTGAGAGCCTGAGCTAAGAGAGGCCTGCAACACACCTCCCTCACGGCCTCTGAAGGAACCCGCTTGAATCTTGGCCCTCTTAGCCTCCAGACTGTGAGGCAGTGAGTTACTGTGGCTGAAAACACCCATGTGTGTAGTTCTTTATTACAGCAGCCCTAGGAGTCTAATTCATTCACAAGGAGAAAGTAGGGACATCCCTCCTTGATCCCACAGGGAAAAAAAGTGCCACAGGGAAAGCATGTGAACAGAAAGAGCACTAACTGCCCCTCTGCGGCAGGGACCAGCATGGTTTTACCCTTTGGGCATTATATCAGGTGCACCCAGGCCAATGAGCTTTCCTAGGTCTTAAGACATCTGCAGGGGCTGGAGCGGTGGCTTGGTGGTTACAGCGCTTGCCTGGCAAGCACAAGTACCCAGGTTCAAATCCCAGCACCCATGAACACAACTAAATGTCAGAGCAACAAAAGCCATGTGAAAAACTCAATAAAAATTGATTCTCTCTGTCTCTGTATCTCTCTCTCACACACTGTCCTTCTCTCTTAAAAAAAAAAAAAAAGATATCTGCAGATAGGGGCTGGAGTGGTGGCTCAGCAGTTATGGGGCTTCCCTCACATGCGCAAGGACACAAGTTCAAACCCCAGCACGATGACGATGAAGTGTTGGAGCAGCAAAAAATCACATGAAAAACTAAATTGATTCTCTCTCTCTCACTGTCCCTCTCTCTTTAAAAAAAAAAATGTCTGCAGATGGGGGTGGGAGGAAGTGGGTCTACAAAATTAATAGCAACAAATGTCAATTTAAATGGTATAAATAGAATTACCAGTTAAATTTATTCATCATAAAATCTGAATTATATTTGAAGACAATTCATTGCTAGACTTTCTCACTTTGTAGAAACTTCTCAATATGCACAATAATTGCTGGGAAATCAAAGCCGTTTTTAAAGGATTTAAACATCATTTCCAAAACAAAATTCTAAACATTACTTCCAAAGCTTTTATTCAGAAAAAAAAAATTTTTTTGAAAGGTGTTGGCACATTTAAATATGTTTGATATGACATGGGAGAGGGATTTCAAAGTTAGAGCCAATGAAGTCTTAAGACCACGTGGGTGGAATAGGCTGACCGCAGAGCAGGCGAGGCACGGGGCAGTGAGAGCAGGAGACAGGGTCTGAGAGGCAGGCAGCACCTCCAGGCTGTGGTGCAGAACAGAATTTTCTCAGCAGATGGGAAGTCACTGGAAGGTTTTAAGCAGGGAATGAGGAGGAGCGACAAGCTCAGACAGCCTGTCTGTCTGTCTGTGCCCTGAAAACCTATACAAAATCTGAGTTGAGGGCAGAATTGTGAGAAATGATAGTGTCACAGAAATGTGAGGAATGCCCTACCCCTGCCCAGGTGATCAGCGTCTCCACCTAGAAACTCTCTGAGAGCAAGAACCATGTTCTTGTGTTCACCACCTGAGGCAAGGTCAGGTTTTGTGGGGCCTGCAGATTGTGTCACTGGGGAAGGAGGGATGCGTTCTTTAAGAAAACAAATATACAATTACAAATATAAAATTAGGGGCTGGAGCGGTGGCTCAGCAGTTACGGCGGCTCAGCAGTTAGGGCACTTGCCTGGCATTCGTGAGTATGTGGGTTCAAACCCCAGCACCATGAACATAAAGAAGTACCTGAGCAATGAAAGCCATGTGAAAAACTAAGTAAAATTGATTCCCACCCCCTGTCTCTCTCTCTCTTAAAAAAAAAAATTACAAAACAGACATGATTACAGAGTAGAAGTCTTTAGCTAGCTTGCTTCAAGGCCCCCAGGCCTCTTCTATTGCATGAGTTATCTTGAAATTGCTGCATTCTAATCCTGAAGATGTGGCAAAAGCTTTTAGCAACCCAACCTGGATTCCTTGCTCCCTACCCAGGAGTCTGACCTTGCATGGAGAGCGTTGTTTAAAAAGTTAATTTTAAAAATTAAAACATAGCAAACCAAACGGATCTATAGATGCAACATAATCCTAATCAAAATCCAACCCATTTCAAAAATTACTTTTTGATTTAAGAAACAGACAAATTGGGCTGGAGCGGTGGCTCAGCGGTTTCTGCGCTTGCCTGGCAAGCACAAGGACCCGGGTTCAAACCCCAGCACCACGTACACAGCTAAGTGTTAGAGCAACTAAGGCCATGTGAAAAACTCAATAAAGTTGTTTCTCTCTTTCTCTCTCTCACTGTCCCTCTCTCTTTAAAAAAAAAAAAAAAAGAAAAAAAGAAACAAATTGGGGGCAAATCTAAACTCCAGAATCTATATACATTTTATATTATTTTGTTAAAAACTTGTATGGTTGTTCAAAAAATAAATTTCTCAATAAAAAAAAGAAATAGACAAGCTAATTCTAAAATTCATTTGGGAATACAAAGGACTAGAACAGCCAGAAGAAGCTTGAAAGCGAAATAAAATTACAGGATTTCTACTAATTAATTTAAAGAATTACTACAACAGTTACTCAAAAAGTTAAACAGAGTTACCCCACGACCCAGCAATTCCAATTCTAGGAATATATTCAAGAGAACTGAAAACGTATGTTCATTTAAAAAAACTGATACGTGGGGCTGGAGTGGTGGCTCAGCGGTTTTGGCGCTTGCCTGGCAGGCATGAGGACCAGGGTTCAAACCCCAGCACCCACATACACAACTAAGTGTTGGAGCAACGAGGGCCTTGTGAAAAACTCAATAAAAGTTATTTCTCTCTTTCTCTGTCTCTCTCACTGTCCCTCTCTCTTTAAAAAAAATTAAAAAATAGAAAATAAAAACTGATATGTGAATGTTCACAGCAGCATTACTCATAATAACTAAAAGGCAAAAACAACAAAATGTCCAGCAACTGATGAGTGGATAAAAAAATGCGGTATGTTTATTCCATGTAATATTATTTGGCCATTTAAAAGAGTGGAATACTGATACATGCTGCATCATGGATGAAGCCTGAAAGCATGATACACTAAGTGCAGTGGTGCACGCCTGTAATCCTAGCTACTTGGGAGGCTGAGGCAGGAGCATCACAAGTTCAAGGCCAGTCTGGGCAACGTAGGAAGACACCATCTCAAAAAAAAAAAAAAATTACAGTGATTGAAAGAATCCAAACACACAAGGCTACTATTCTATGATTCTAGGTATATACAAATGTCCAAAATAGGCAAATCCATTCAAACAGAAATTAGATCAGTGGCTTCCAAGTACTGAGAGAGAGGGACAATGAGGAGTGATTGCTAATGGGTATGGGATTTCTTTTTGGGGCCAAGAAAAAGTCGGAAGTGGTGTTGACTACACAAATTTGTGAATATACTAAAAACTACTGAATTGTATATGCCACAGGGTGGATTTTATAGCATATTAATTTTACCTCGATTTTTAAAAATTTACCAAGCCAGGTATTGTGCTACATGCTTGTAATCCCAGCAACTCGGGAGGCTGAGGCAGGAGGATCTGAAGTTCAAGGCTTGCCTCAGCAACTTAGGCCCTAAACAACTTAGAGAGATCCTGTCTCAAAATTCAAAGGGTTTGGAATGTGGGAGGGGTGGTGGCATGCACAAGGACGGGGTTCAAACTCCAGCACCACATACACAACTAAGTGTCGGAGAAAAAAAGGCCAGATGAAAAACTAAATAAAGTTGATTCTTTCTCTCCCTCTCCCTTGCCTTAAAAGGGGGGGCTGAGAATATGGCTTAATAGTTATTTAAGACTCCCAGGGGTCTTAACTAAGTTCTCTGGTATAAATTTTAAAATTAATTAATTAATTAATTAATAGAATTACCATACAGCTACAGTAAATAAGACAGTGTCACATTGGTATAAGGATACCAACACACACACAATCTATTTTAGTGTGACAGAATCAATACCACAAAAATAGATCCACACATACATGGTAAATTGATTTTTGAAAAATCTGTTAAGGTAATTCAATTACATAAAGGTAACCTTTTCAACAAATGTTATTAAAACAACTGGAAATTTGTATGGGGGAAAGTGAGCTCTGACCCCTCTTCTCATACACAATAAATTAATCCAAACGGATCAAAGACCTAAATGTAAAACTATAAAATGTCTAGAAGAAAGTAAATGAGAAAGCCTTTGTGGGCTTGGGATAGATAAAAATTTCTTAGGACATAAAAAACACAAACAAAAGAAAAAAAGCTAATGAATTTGACTTCATAAAAATGGAAAACTTCTCTTTAAGAGGCAACATTAAGGGTTGGAGAGGTGGCTCAGCAGTTAAGGTGCTGGCCTGACATGCTCGAGTACGTGAGTTCAAACCCCAGCACCACGTACACAACAGTCTCCAGCAACGAAGGCCCCATGAAAAGCTAAATAAGATTGATTCTCTCTCTCTCTCTCTCTCTCACTGTCCATCTCTCTTTAAAAAAAAAGAGAGAGACAATATTAATAAAATGAAAATGCAAGTTGTTAGCCGATAGAAAATGCTTACAAAATAGGTATCTGACAAGGACTTGCATCTAGCATATAAATATGTACATATATGTATGTGTACATACGTAAAAGTAGAACTCTTTCAAATTAATAATAAGATAATCCAACTTTTAAAAAGAAGCAAAAGCTTTCAAGATACTTAACAAACAACAACAATAAAAAAATTAAGAATAACCTTGAAAAGACGTTCAACTATTAGTTATCAGGGAGATACAAATTAAACCCCAAGCGATATGCCACTAACACACCTACCAGAATGGCTAACATTTAACCAGACTGACAACGCTAAATATTGGCAAGCACGAGGTACACACGGGACTCTCATATATTGTTAGTATGAGTACTTTAAGATCTGACAACTTCTAATATTAAATATGCACGAACCCCATGACCTAGAAATTCTACTTCTGAGGGGTTTTTGTTGTTGTTGTTGTTGTTTTGGTACTAAGGATCAAACCCAGGGGCACTCAACCACTGAAACACTCCCAACACTTTTAATTTTTTATTTTGAGACAGGGTCTCACTAAGTTGCTTAGGGCCTGGCTAAATTACTGAAGCTGGCTTTGAATTTGTGTCTCTGGGATTACAGGCATGCACCACTGCACCTGGCGAGATATATATATATATATATATATATGTATATATACATATATATATATGTATATATTATAAAATTTGTTTTAAAGAGAGAGAGAATCTATTTTATTAAGTTTTTTCATCTGTTTTTTTTTTGTTGTTGTTGTTGTTGTTGTTCCGAAAGTTGTGTATGTGGTGCTGGGGTTTGAAGCCACGTCCTCACTCATGCCAGGAAACGTGATACCCCTGAGCCAGAGCTCCAGCCCACCTGGCCATATTTTTACAAGAGAAATAAAAGGTATGCTCATACAAAAATACTTGTAGAGGAACAGTCATAACCTCTTTACTTATGAGAGCCAAAAACTGGACCTAGTCCAGGTGTCCGTCAACGGGAGAATGGATAAACTATTGTATATACATGCAGGAGAATACTGTGCAATAAAAAAGAGCATTACTCTATTGGTTCCTCAAAAAATTAAACATAAAGTTACCAAATAACTTAGCAGTTCTACTCCTGGGAATATACTCGAGAGAAATGAAACTGAAGTTCACACACGCAAACTTGGGTGGGAATGCTCCCAGCGGCATTATTGGTGGTACCCAGCAGGTGGAAACGACCAAAGGGCCCAGCAGCTGATGAATACATAAACTAGCATAACTGTGTGAGGAACTGCAACAAGAATAATGAATCTCAAAAACATTCTGCTGAGGGCTGGAGCAGTGGCTCAGTGGTTAAAGCACTTGCCTAGCATGCACAAGGACCTGGATTCAAACCCCAGCACTACATACACAACTAAGCGTCAAAGACAAAGGCCAGATGAAAAACCAATAAAATTGATTCTCTCTCTGTCTCCTTCTCTTCCCCTTCCCCACCCTAAAAAAATACTATGCTGAGCAAAAACAGCTAGACATTAAAAAATAAAAAGGAAAAGATCTAGAACAGGCAAAACTAAACGATAGTGATAAAGGCAGGTCAGTGGTTGCCTGGTGACTTGGGAAGGAATGAAGATGTCTCCATCCTAGCCTTGGCTGACTGCCCTCTTCCAAACACTGTGCCCCCACCAAACACACAGGCAGAATGCAGTTTCTGACATGGACTGACATCATTAAAACTTACCTTTTCTTCAGGCCATTTCTGAGAATGCTTTTATGAAAAAACCCAGTTTATAAATGCTATTCTTCAAAGAAATAGTGATCCATTTAAATTATAGTTGTATGAATGTATCTGTTACAGAAGGACAGTGGTAAGTACCCAAAGTCTTGGCAGGAAATTTTCTGAATGAGAATACTTGCCCCAGAAGCCTAAAGTTCCCATAAATAAATCTTCTCACAGTATCACAAAGTTGGCAAGGTCCCTAAGATGACTTCTACCTGGGAGACTGGGCACTCTCCTCCCCAGCACCTCAACAATGTGGCCATCTTGACTTTGACTTCAGGCCCCATTTGATGATATAGGTTCCCAAAAGGCCCCACCCCTTGAACTTGTACCTTTGTACCTTCATTCCACTCTAAGTAATCATCTTCCGTGTGTGTGTGTGTGTGTGTGTGTGTGTGTGTGTGTGTGTATGTTGGGGCTGGGGGGTGCCTAGTCCCTTTTTCTTATCATGCAGTGACCTGGGGACAGGGAAACTCTACCTGAACATGGGTTCTGTCCTGAATATTCCTTTTACAGATGTACCCTTCTCAATACTGGTTCAATGGCTATGTTGAGTAACTGCCATTACCTTGCTATGTGGCCTTAAGCGAGTCCCTCCACTTTCTTGGGCCTAGTATCCTTTGCAGGTACAGAATAAGGCAATCACACTAAGTGTGAACAGGAAAGAATTAGGAGCTGGGAAGGAATGCACAGTTAACCGTCTGCTTGCTCTCTTGGTTGGTTGGGTAGAATTCGAGCTGCCCCTACCTCAGGAGAATCACAAAAGAATGTTCAGGAATGTCTGTTTTCTGCTCTTGTTTCTAAGGCCTTGGAGGGCCCAGGTTTAGGAGCTCTAGGTACTGTATTTCCATTCTCACCTCCCTTAACCTGCCTTTTGTTTCAGACGCCACTTGCTATGGACTATAAAATCAGAGCTCCCTCACTCTGGCTTTGATAGGGCTTGTCCAGTGGAAGCACTGGCAGGAGATCAGAGGACTGGAGAAGAAAGAGCTGGAAGTTATTTTCCTGGTGTCTCCCTGCTGCCCTGTGTTTCTGGAAGTGGTGGCATTTTTTGTGGTTAAGGCTGTAGCTGGGTGGCCCCTCTTGCTCCAGTTCTCAGTGGTATCCATGGGTTCCCTTCCCTTCTCTCCCTTGGTCTAGAAGTGCTAAAAGAACTTTTTGCTACTGCCAGCCTCCAGGTTAGTTTCATTTATCCTGCATATTGCTCCAAATATCCTTCCATTACACCCCTTCAGTAAACCCTTTGAATGCGCATTCTCTTTCCTGCCATACCCAATACCCACTCTTACTACTGCTTTTCCAACTTTCTGAATTAAGATTCTAACTGTTTCCAGCTAAGGAAAGAGCTGTGATTTGGGTATGGTTTGAATGTGTACTCAAAGTTTCATGTGTTGAAATGTAACCCCCATTGTGAAGTATTAACAGGGTGGAAACTTAATCTAGGTGTTGGGGTGGGGCCTTTGGAAGGTGATAGGAATTAAATAAGATCAGTAGGGTGGAGCCGCCATGATTGAATCCTGTTAGCTTTATAAGAGGGAGAGAGAGAAGAAAAGATACGTAGGCCTGTTCCTGTTTGTGATACCCTGTGCCACCCCTGGACTCTGCCAGCAAGGAGGCCATTATTAATGTGGCCCTTGGTTCTTGGACCTCCCAAACCAAGAGCCAAAATAAACCTTTTTAAAATATCTTACCCAGTCTGTGGCATTGTTGCTACAAAAAGGGACTTTTTCATTTAAAATTTCATCTGGGGTTGAAGCAGTGGCTCAGCAGTTGGAGCACTTTCCTGGCTTGCTGGAGGACCCAGGTTCAAACCCAGCACTACATACACAACTAAGTGTTGAAGAAACAAAGGCTAGATGAAAAATTAAATAAAATTGAATCTCTCTCTCTCTCTCTCTCTTTTACAGTCTCTTCCTCTCTCTCTCTCTCTCAAAAAAAGTTTCATCTGGAAGACTTGAAGGCAAGTTTTGAAGGGACAAAGCACAGGTGACTTCTCTGTTGCTGGGTTCTTCCCTCCAGAGACACACCCCCTCTCTTCTTGGTGCAAATGAGTAAGCAGAAAGTCATCTAATGCTCTACTACCGGGTGACATATTTTACCAAATACTCCTCTGTTGCTCACCACAATTATCTGTATCTGTGTATAACCTGCGTTCCTCTTGCTATCTCAGTTTTTTGGTGGCAGACTTCCAAATTCCCTCTCTTATTCATGCATAACACGTGGATGTTTCACAAGTGGGAAAGTCAACAGGGCTCCTGCCACCTCAGTGTCATCCGTAAAATGGATAGCATCAACCTCATAGTCGGTGAGAGGACTGAATGAGTAATACCTTCAGCGCTTACAACAGCAGGTGCAAAGCGTTAGCTACTGGTGTCATTATTCTCTCAGCAGAGTCATCTTGGTCCACTTTCCTAAGATTTGTAGGTAGTAAGGGGGCCTGAGTGGGAATTTGTAAGTTCCCCCTTCCACTCTCAGTGCTTTCCTCAACACCCCAACCCCTTCTCCATATCTTATTCCTTGGTAGATTTCCTTTTGTGTCACCTTTTATCCCAGGAAGCTCCAAGATGGGCAAACAGGATGAGCTCAAATTCTTGTTTTCTGCAAATTCTAGCTCCGAGGTTTTCAAATGGTGGCCTGAGGAGCCTGGAGTTTCTAAGAAGCACCATACACCAGCACGGGAGGTAGGTCTCACTCTAGATCACTTGTTGGCTTGCTCTTATCTGCTTAAGCTCCCTTTCAAAACTCTTTTAACAAAGGCTTCCAAGACATTAAAAATCTGAAAATCCTGCTCTGATGAGTCTGAAACCTCAGACTTCACAACTCTCGGTTCTAATCTTTGGTCCCTCTGCCAGAAACTTTCTCTACTCCATTTAAATGGTCTATTATTTTTCCATTTCTGATAGAGATTCGTAACAAGCAAATCTTTGAGTACTTATCTGGTGTCTTTCCCAGGCACTCAGCCTGTTCAGCGGACATCTCCTTAATTTCCAGCCCCCTGGGAAGGTAGCTACAACATTGTTTAACAATAGACATTGGAAGGCTCATTTTACTGGCACTCGATCCAGCTGCTGCAATACTTCCAACCCCTGGAATCCAAAGTTACCAGGGACCTCATGTTCTATGACCTTGAGCCAGACCTGGTACCAGTGACTGCCAGGAATGAGAGAAGTGGAGTACAGAAGCTGCACAGAGACTAAGTCCAGAGAGGGGAGCATGGGAGAACCCAGCAACAGCAATTGGCTTGAGGAACTGGAGAGGTACTAACACTCCAAATGGTGATATGATTTTTTTCTTTCTTCTTTTTTTTTTTTTAAGAGGGAAGGAGGGAGGGAGGGAGAGGGAAAGAGAGAGAGAGAGAATATCAATTTTTATTGAGTTTTTCACCTGACTTTCGTTGCTCTGACACTTAATTGTGTACATGGGTGCTGGGGTTTGAACCCATGTACTTGCGCATGCCGGGCCAGCGCTGTAACTGCTGAGCCACCACTCCAGCCCAGATATGATTTCTTAAAACAGAGACAAGGGGAGACCCTTGGGGCTCTCCAGTCCCCTTCTAGCAATGCTGCTCTCCACAGAGCAAGAAGCCCATGGGCCAATGGTATGCACACACCCAAAGCTCTTGACCCTCACACCTTCTTAGATCATACTGTGGGTGCCTGAGGCCCCAAAATTCACTGCCAGCAGGACAGCATCAGGGAAACTGCTTGTGTTGGCCTTTCCCCAAGGTCTTAGATGCTTGATGTGCCAAACAGTAGCCAAGGAGGGGCTATTTGTGGGAGGTGTGGATGAAGCTCAGATACACAAACAGGGATGTTACAGGTGTGGACAGAAGGCCCCTTTCAGTATGTAAGAGCTAGGTGCAAAGGGGAGGAGGAAAGCTGAAGGCCAGAAATCAGTTATCCCCAAAGCTGCCATATTCAAGTGCACATTTCAGAAGAGACCAAGAATTCTAAAACTTTTATTTGGTCTTCTAGAGTATTATGAAAGTATGTATGCCATGATAAAAAGATAGGGCTTTTACATAAGTTTAGTTTGGTTTATAGTTTTTAAACGTGTAGACATATGACTTGTTGGTCTGTTTGTGATATTGACTCAGTTCCTGCAAATATTAAGGGTGGCCTGTCCCTGACCACCCTAAAACAGCACCTCCTCTGTCACGCTATTCTTACCCAATCGTAGGTTTCCTCATTGCGTCTGTCATCACCCTATCTTCATTTACTTGTGTATCATCTCTTTATCCCCACTGCAAGGGAAGTTCCACGCCCCTGGAGTCTATTCTGCTTAGTGCCTTATTCTTGGCACCAAGACCCCACTCAGTAAATGTTGAATAAATGAATAATAAATCTAGTCTTGGAGGCATTACAGGTGAGGTGGCCCAAAGGGAAAAGATCGCTTGCCACAACCCTGAGAAGCACCTTCTCTTCTGAGAACTCACATTAAATACGCTGACCACTGCCAGGCGCGGTGGCACACACCTGCCTGTCACCCCAGCGGGCTGGGGAGGCTGAGGCAGGAGGGTCACAAGTTCAAACCAACCTCAGCAATTTAAGCGAGGCCCTAAGCAACTTAGACCCTGTCTCAAAATAAAAGACAAAAAGGGCTGGTGATGTCGTTCAGTGGCCCTGGGTTCAAGCCCTGGTAGCAAAATAAAACCAAAAAACACCAACCACGCGAAACCCTTCAACCCAGCACTGGCGTTGGTGGGCTACGTGGGAGAGAGCAGCTGAGCACCGAGGGGTCCGGGAGGCTCGCCGCACAGCCTCCCGAGGCGGGTTCGGGGCGCCGGCCTCTCCTCCGCGCCTGGGCAGCCCTCGGTGACGACTCCAGCGGGGTCACCGGCTCGGAGACCCTCCGACCTCGCGGCCCTCGTCGAGTTCGCTACATCACACTACTTGGTAGGATCCCCCAGAACTTTCCTGAAACCGCCAAAATCGGCTTCATTCATTTCAACGGATTCCCCCTCCGTCCGTACGGGGGCCGCGAGGAGCCAAAGGACCTCCGGAGCCCCGGCAGAGACCCCGAGTCCCGGCCTCGGCCGAACCCGCACCTACTCCTTCCCCCGGGGGCGGGGCTCGAGGGGCGGCGCCTCTCTGCCGGCCTCGCGCGGCCCGGAGGCCTCGGCCGCGCGCCCTGGGAGCTCTCAGCGCCCAACCGGCAGAGGCGCCGGGTCCGCCGGCCGGCCGGCAGGGGCGGGGCCTCGGGGCGGGGCCTGCGGCTCCGGGGGCGGGGCCACGTGGCTCCTCCTCGCGGGCGGAGGCCGGAGGTGCGGCGGCGCCGTCCGACTGCGACCCGTCGCAAACTTGTACGTGGTGGTGGGCGCAGCGGCCGAGGATGAGGGGGTGCGGCCGCCGTTCCGGGCCGCCGCGGTCGCTGCTGCTGCTTCTGCTGCCACTGCTGGCGGGGCCCGGCGCCGGCGCGGCCCGGCTCTCGGCGCTCTACTCGTCCACCGACCCGCTGACGCTGCTGCAGGCGGACACGCTGCGCGGCGCCGTCCTCAACTCCCGCAGCGCCTGGGTGGTGGAGTTCTTCGCCTCCTGGTGCGGCCACTGCATCGCCTTCGCCCCGACGTGGAAGGCGCTGGCCAACGACGTCAAGGGTGAGAGGCCGGGGCGCCCCCCACCTGCCCGGCCGAGGGCCCTCCCGCGGGCGCCTTCCCGCCTTCCCACCCCTGCGCCCACCGCTTCCTCCTGCGCGCCGCCACTCGCACGCAAGCCCTTTAGGTGTCCTTTTCCTCTTGGCCGGCATCCCTAGCTTCTCTCTCTTCGCGGCCTGCGCCCCTGCAATCTGCTCTCCAGGTTGCTGTCCCCATCCCTGCGAGGGGTCGCCTTTGTTCCTCCTGGTGCTTCTTAGACACTTTATGGCATCCTCCCGTCCAGCCTGTGGCAGCCCCCTTCTCTCCGCCCCTGGATCCTGTCACCTTCCTGCCAAGTTCCCTATCTGCGGTGGACCTATGCTGGGGAGAAAAGGGAACTGACCTTCAAGCTGCCGCCTCCACCCCTTTGGCTAGTTGACACAGTTGGTACATAGGCTTCCTTTCTCATCCTTATCTTTGAGTGGGTGCTTGCTCAGGGGAGTTTTCCTGTCTCTGTTCCAGGCCTCTCCTGACCTGCTGCCTCCTGCTCCTTACCTTCCGGGCCACATTCACCTCTCACGCTGGACCTCCCAGACCTTTATGCTTTAACCTGTGAGCCCAGAGGTCTGAGTGATGGCAGCCCAGTGGTCTGTATTTGACCCTTGTTCCATGCGCTGGCCTGGGCACTAAGACGATTTTTCTTCAATTCCAAGACACCATCAGTTGTGAGATACACTATTCATTTAATAACTGCCAGATGAGCAGGCAGATAAGAAAACCACTAAATGTATAGAGATTTTAAGGTGAACTCTATTACTAGATGTTAAAAATTTTTAAATTTTAAGACTTAGAGCTGAGGAAATATGGTAATAATAGTAATTAATGTTTACTGTTTATATACCAGGCACCTTACTGAGTAAGTATGGACATTTATTGTCTCATAGTTTCTGCAGTTTAAAGATCCCTGTAGGCCAGGTGTGGTGGCACAGGCCTGTAATCCCAGTGAATCCAGAGGCTGAGGCTGGAGGATCACAAGTTAGCCTCTTCAACTTTGTGAGGTCCTGTCTCAAAAAATAAAAAGATCGGGGGATCTATCTCAGTGTTAGAGTAATCCTGGGTTCAATCCCCAGTACTGCAAAATAATAATAATTATTATTAAAGACCCCTGTAGTTTCACACATTTGCCTAACCAGATGGTGGATATTGGGGTAGGGGGCAGGAATGGCATGGTGATGGTGATTTGTTTCTGTTTTTACCATGGAGCTACTTCCCAGTTGTGGTGCTAGTGCACTAGTAGGGATCCTTCCCTAAAATGGTCACTCTGAAAACTATATGAATCTTAGGGAGTAGTCTTTTCTACAGAAAGAGGATTGGAACTGTTGTTCCCTTCTGGTGGTATTGGTATTTCTTGGTAAACTCAACAAACTGTAGTGGAATGCACAAGTAGATGTCAGTTTTCTAACAGCCTCCCTCTACCCCTGAGCAACTGTTCACAAAGTTATTGAAGTGCCTAGATGGGCTAGGTGTGGTGGCACACGCCTGTAGTACCTGCGTCCCAGGAGGCTGAGACAAGAGGAGCGCAAGTTCAAAGCCAGTCTAAGCAACTTAGCAAGGCCCTGAGTAACTTGGTGAGACCCTGACTCAAAATAAAATAAAATGAACCCTTGGGTTCAGTCCCTGGTACCAAAAAAATAAAATAAAATTAAATTAAATTAAATTAAAAAATGAAGTGCCTAAATAGAATGATGGGTGCCATCTTTTAGCCATATGGCCTTGAAAAATAATCTTTTAACAGAATTACAAATCTTTTTACCACCAATGTACACTTGCCCACATGCCTCTTTGGTCCCATCACCTGTGTCAGTTGTCTCTGAACAGCCCTTCACACTACTGATGAAGGCCCAAGGGAGGAAAGAAGGTGGGCTATGAATCTGGAACGCTTAAGGGGAGGTAATTTCGGGGGACGTTGTGAACCTGAACACCATAAAAGTCCTCCCATTAGTTTCCACTTTGAAGCTGTAAGAGCTCTTTTAATGGCTGCAGATGGACTTATTCTAGAGGATTCTTCAGTTTCAAGTGTGTGAGAGGTAAGATTAATTTCCAGCTGACTCACATGTTTGACTTCTTACAGCCCAAAGTTTTCCTACGGATTAAAATCTAGATGCTGAGCCAGTCTGCTTTCGGATGAGGGGTGCTCTTACGTAGCAGTCTCTGCCCAGTGCAGGAAGTGAAAGTCTTTCCCTGAGAAGAAAAGCAAAAGCCAAGCGTGACCTCTTAAAGGGAAATGAAGGCGTCCAAGTCCGTGGAGGGGAACCAGGGCAGGTGGGAGATTGGAGGTTTCTGTGGAAACTGGAGGTCTCATGTGAGCCCTGGGGATAAGACAACCCCTTAAGTGGCAGAATCTGGCATTGGCCTGTAATGGTAAGGAATGTCCTCTACTCCGGCCCATATGTGGCGTTTCCTGGTGAGGCCCTGCTGAAAAGCTAGAATTTATCTCGCCTCATCTTGTATTCTAAAGTTACTAGAAAAATTGGGGTTGTGGACCAGCAGAGGGCTGTTCCCACTCAACCCTAGACCCTGCCACTGCAGCATGTTCCTATTGCTGATACAGGTGTCTTGGGACAGGAGCAGAGGGAGAGTGTAGAAAGTCATGGAAGGAGAGAATTTTGCAATCCTTCTCAATTGACTTTGGGCATTTAGTCTGACTGGATTGGGCTCATTTCGTCCGTGACTTGGGTGATGGTTTCTCTGGGGCATTTCCTGCTCTGGGGCAGAGTGGTTGTTTCCGAGCTCTTTTTTGTCCCTATTTCAGAGGAACTCATATTGTCTTACTATGTGTTCGGGAAATTGATTGTGTTCAATTGAGAACTTCATTATTATTCTCTGGGTAATCATTCAGCAAATATTTGTTGAGTCACAAACCATTGTTTACATTGCAGTTGGGGCACTGAACTACACACAGCAGGAAAATTGGTACCAGTATGAAACTGTGTTTGAAAATGTCCAAAGGAGTGGTTCAGCCTTTTCTTATTGTAGGAATTTATGGAAGGACACAGTCACAGAGGGCTACACTGGTCATGGAAGTCCTCATTCAGGCAATTACTTATTACATACTTGTCTTATGCCAACATATTGCTAAGGGTCTTGCGTGTTGTGGGAGGTACTAGAACATGGAGGGTTCTGCTTTTTTTGAGACAGGATCTCACTGAGGTGCAGAGTCTGGCCTCCTCCTGCCTTAGCCTCCCGGGTCACATGGAATTATAGACTGCTATTACATGTATCCTTACCAGTAAAAACGTCTGAGCCATAGATCTTGTCATATCATTTTTTGGGGGGGTTGGGGAGATTCCTGGGGATCAAACCCAGAGGCACTTAAACTGATTTACATCCCCAGCCCTTTTTTTTTTTTTAAAGAGAGGGACTGAGAGAGAAAGAGAGAAACAATTTTTATTTAGTTTTTCATGCAGCTTTTGTTGCACCGAGACTTCGTTGTGTATGTGATACTGGGGTTTGAAGTCACTCCACGCATGTCAGGCAAGTGCTGTAACCACTGAGCCACCACTCCAGCCCCTCCCTAGCCCTTTTTAATTTTTATGTTAAGACAAGGTTTCACTAAGTTGCTTAGGCCCTTACTAAGTTGCTGAGGCTAGTTTCGAATTTGATATCCTTCTACCTCAGCTGCCTGAGCTTCTGGGGTTATAGGTGTACACCATACCTGACTTGTCATCTTAATAAGAGAGGTTTACTTTGATTCACAGTTCTGGAAGTTCAAGTTCAAGCTTAGCAGTCTAGGGACTGGAGTGCTGGCTCAGTGGTTATGGCATTTGCCTGGCAAGTGCGAGGACGTGGGTTTGAACCCTAGCACCATTTGTACAATGAAGTGTCAGAACAACAGATGCCTCATGAAAAACTAAATAAAAATTGATTCTCTCACTGTCCTTCTCTCTTTAAAAAAAAAAATTAGCAGTCCCATTGGTTTGGGCCTTTGGCAAGGGCAGCATATCATGGTGGGAGCATATGTCAGAGTAAGTGTGCATATTTTGAGCCAGAAAGCAGACCACAGTTCTGTTCTCTCTCTCTCTCTTTCTCTCACTCTGTGTGTGTGTGTGTGTGTGTGTGTGTGTGTGTGTGTGTTACTGGGAATTAAATCCCAGGGCCACTTTACCACTGAGTTGCACCCCCAGCCTTTTTTGTTTTGCTTTGAAATAGGGTCATGCTGAGTGACCCAGGCTGGTTTCAAACTTGTGATCCTCCTGCCTCAGCCTCCTGAATGGCCATCATGCCTGCTAACCCCAGGTCTTTCTGACTCTGCAGAGTATGGGCAGGAAGAAAGGTGGGTGAAGGAGAAAGGGTTCTCCAGGTAGGAAAACAGCATGTGCAGAGCCATGGTGATGAGATTTGTACGGCAAGTATGTTTGAGTGACAGCATTATTGGTTTTGCCTCCATTTCAGATGCTACCTCCTACTTGCATCCCTGTGATGTCTAGCACAGAGCCTGCTACATGGTACTGGATACTCAATGGCCTGAGCCTTATAGGATTCCAAAAGAGAATGTGAACAACAGAACTTTCTGTTGGTGTTGTGGCTCCTCTTCACTCAGACTTGGATTGAAAGGCCAGATGGGATGGGTGGGGAAGGTATTTTGTCTATCCCATGACCTCACTGCCCGAAAGCCTGCATCAGGGCAGAAGGAAGGGATATGGTGGTGACTACACAGCCCTGACTAGCTGGGCATTGTATTAGGTAACTTCAGGGGGACTCCTGAAGATTGAGTGGGGAGTCAGAGCTGAGAATAGGTAGGGTCTAGTCACTGGACCGCTAGATCCTACTGACTCTTGGAGGTATGATTCTGCCTTAATGAAGGCCCAGGTTTGATTGACAGTAGAAGGATTTTAGCATCTAGCACCTGAATGGTTATGAGCTGGCCCTAGTAGGACCCCACAAGGAAGCTGAGACCTGCAAGGGAAGCATAAGGAGCCCATGGTGCTCCAGCTAGTTGTTAACTTTGAGCAAGTCTTCTGACTCTGCATGTGGTGCCCCTCCTGCACTTGTGAGTGGGGAGAAGCTCCCCAGGGGCACAGAATTCCCACCACAGAGTGTTCCCTCTCTGCAGGGTGTCCTCTCACCTGTCACTCCAAAATTCATAGCTCTCTTGGTGTTTTAGTCAGCTTTTCACTGCTGCAACTAAAGGTTCTGACAAGAACAATTTTAGGTGGAAAAGATTTATTTAGGGACTCGTAGTTTCAGAGGTCTGTGTCCAGAAAAGGCTGCCTCCTTTTTTGGGGCTCGTGGTGAAGCTGATCATGGTGGCAAGCATGGTTCTAGTAAGCAGGCGTCACATTGTAAAGCAGGGCAGAGAGAGAGACTCCACACCAGATACAGAATATGTACCCAAAGGCTCACCCCCAAGGACCCTCCTCCTGCAGCCACACCCTGCCTGCCTTCAGTTGGGGATTAACTCAATGAGTGGGTTGAGGCTTTTATAACCCAATCATTTCACCTTAGCCTTCCCAAATGGTCACATAGGAGCTTTGGAGGACACCTCACATTCAAACCATAACACCTGGTTTCTCTTGCTTCCTCACCTCTCCCCTCTGTACTTCCTATTTACTGTGCTGTTAGTAGAGAAATTACTCTGTCCAAGGCAATAATTGCAGCAGCAGTTTTTCAACAGTGGGTAGAGTGGTGGATGGTATTAAAGTCACCAAACACCTCAGAAAGCCTCTCACCCAGACAGCAGAATGCTTACTTAAATGCAGCTTTGCTTGACCAGCAAGGCACTCAGATAAGGCAAATTTAGTTTATAAAGATCTTAATTGGCTTTTATTTGTGATTTTAGAATCTCATAACATCTCATTTTATAAAGTAGAGTAAGTGATCTGATGTGCTGAGCAGAGGAGTGTGGCTTTATAGACAGAAAAGGGCTGAAGACAGCAGAAACAGAACAAAAAAAGATTATTTATTTCAGAGTTACTTTCCTTATAAACCTTAAGCAGAGAGGACCTTCTTATCATGTGGGCTGAGTGGCCTGCTTGGGGACTGGGCTGTTTTCTTTCCCGATTTCTGGGAAGGTCTGATGACAGTGTTAACTTGGTGGGGTTTGGTCTGTTGGGCCTCATGTAAGAGCTCAATCCAAACCAATGGCTTCCTGTAAAATTTATTTAACATACTACAATAATCAATGGCCAGGTCCATAGCAATCAGTATCAGACTAGAGCTTTATCTATCATTGTGGCTCATTAAGGTATTGACATTGGTAGTCCTGAGAAACATTCCTTGGATAGGACTTTCCCAGCTCTTGACTGGCCCAGCCTCTTCTTCCCCTTCTCCTTGAGGCTGGGGCAGATCAAAAAGGCACTTAAGGAATCAAGACACAAAGAGAATGAGGCAAAGACAGCTCCCAGGCATTGCTGTTCCTTGCTCATGTCCACTGCTCAGCCCTAGCACCATCATGCCTCCATGCCTCCATGCCTTGAGGTTGGGAAGCCAATAGAGCAGATCTCTATTCTGGCCTGAGCCCTCTTGAGACTAGCTCAGAGGCTCAACACCTGAGTTCTTATCCCCAGATTCACCATTAATTAGATTACCATGCCGTGGGCATGACTATCTAATCTTTTTTTTTTTTTTACAATTGAGGAAAGCGGGTACCCTCTTACTTCCTGATAGGGTTCTTGAGATCACCAGAGGAGATAAATTGGGCATCATGCTCTAAGTGGGCACTGAGCCTAGGCTGCAGCTGCCTGCTGTGAGTTATGGGGGTGATATTTAACTAGAAGACAAACTCTTCTATTGTGCAAAAAGCTGTAATTGGAGCAAAGAGCCCAAATGCAAAGGTGATATCCTGACCTTGTCAGCTGGACAGAGGACACTAGGCTTTCCAGTCCAGTTGGTCTTGGATGAACTGGGAGGCTTCTCAGTCTGTCCTCATTGCAGAGTGGGGGACATGATCCCCACCTCAAATGGCAATGGCAGAGTACAGTGATACCGAGTATTGCCAGCTTCATGTTCTGTCCTCTTCCAGTCCCTTTAAGGGTCTTCATGCCTCAGTAAAGTGGGTACCAGTTCTGGACTGAGGGATGGTGGTCTGTACCCTTGGAGAGAGAAGCAGTTGAGGCCTTTAGGTGCTTGAACACCCTGGAGGTCCTTGCTGGTAGAAGGCCACCAACGCTGCATCTTTTCCGCCTTTACGTCTAATTGATGTACTGACAATTTCTTGAGGTCAGCTGGATTTCTTCTCTAGTTATCCCCAGAATAAGGTGACCAGAGCCCTTGATGCATATGAGGAGCCAAACTTATAGTATGCCAGATGGTCCTAGAAGTGGCCTCTGCTTCCCACTCCCCCTGGGTCCTTCCTTTGGTGGGAGACACAGAAATGATCTGGAATGCTCTTGCCTGTGATCCAGGGCAAAACCCTGGACCTAGGTGTCAAGCTGCCACTGGGGAGCTCTTCTTTTCTGGAACCTTGCTGTAAACTTTAGATAAAGGACATATAGTGAGTGAATACAGGCATAATCACAGATGACTGACTTTAACCCCACTAGGAAAGACGGAGGCTGGGAGCATAGAGAAAATATTTGAGCAAGAGAGCTGCTGACAGATGGCCCATGACCTGGGTCCGTTGTGTAATTCAGCAAATGTTCACCAAGCCTCTGTCGTGTGCCGGCAAATGGGTTCTAGGCAGAGAGGGTACAAAACAAAAAGACATTTGAAGATGGGTGAGCTTGTAACTGTGTGGTTGGCAACATGAGTGGGGCTCCTGAGCCTTGGGCAGAGGCAGCTAGTCCTGGGGGAACATAGGATTCAAACTGAGTTGGGCCTGATGCTGGGAGTTTGTAGGGAGCTTAGGTAAGGTGGGCTTCAGAGAGACCCTTTCTCAGAGGGAATAGCCTGGAGATGGGGAGAGAGCTCTGCTTTCAAGGAGAAAGAAACTGGCTTTCCTGTGGGTGAATAGTAAGAGGAGGCTGATGTGTGTGCAGAGGCCAGACTTATGACTGTAGGTTTTCATCTAAAGGCAGTGGCAGCCACAAAGTTATTGCATTGAGGGTGACACGATCAGATCCACATCTAGAAAAGACCACTTGGTGGCTGTAGAGGCCAGTGAAGGGTGAAGCATGTTAGACTCTCCCCAGGAAGGAAGTAGGGTGTGTATGGATATCCCAAGAGGAGCTGCTGTAAGAGACCCTGTACCAACTCACTCGACGCGGAGGATAGGTTAGAAGGGAGTAAGGAAAGAAGCCACATCAGGCATCTAAGCTACCCAGGACAGGAGCGAGGAGATGAGGGCTTGGGAAGGGAAAGAGACTTCAGAGGGAGAATAGACAGGAGTGGATGTGAGTTGGGGTGAGCAG
This sequence comes from Aplodontia rufa, assembly GCA_004027875.1. NCBI lineage: Eukaryota > Metazoa > Chordata > Mammalia > Rodentia > Aplodontiidae > Aplodontia > Aplodontia rufa. Next base: position 152,096 of record PVKS010000253.1, read on the forward strand.
ACCCCTAGGCAAGGACTATCTGACTCTGCCCCACCAAGGGGAGCCAAGAGTGGTCAGGGATGAGGTGGAGAGGAGTGTTAGGCCAGGAGGGGTGTGGTCCACACCCACCTTTGTGCAGCCTGCTTTGCCAGGCTGTAAACCAGCTTGCAGATGTATGGCAAGGGTAAGCTGCTGCCCTTATGTGCCAGTGGAGTCAAGAGAGCACCCTGCAAGGGGCACTGAGGAGGTTGGGGAGGTGGTGTGATGGGATGTGACTCGGCGGTCCCTCCCAGACCTCTCTTAAAGTCTGTCTCTGCTGAACGCTTCCATCTTCATCTTCTTCCTCCTCTACCCACCTCCACCCCCACCACTTGCCCATACCAACTCCCTCCCTCCTCCGGGACTCCAGAAGGTACAACACCAAGAGCAGACTCCCAGTAAGGAAGAGGAGGAAAGAGTGGGTGTCACCTGAGACCTTGCTCACAGCCTCCAGACTCGCTGCTGTCTTGTCAGCCACAAGGAGGACCAGCTTAGTTGCTTTCCTTTGAGGGCCGGTCAGGGTTTATCTGGCCTTTCTTTCATCTGCCTTGTGGCAATGGGGTAACATTCCTTCCTCGGGTATAAAATGTCAATGGGAATTCTGGCTCTCTTAATGAACCATTTTCAGTTATTGTAAGAATGGGTTCTGGGTTGGATAACCGGTCCTGCAAATTGACTTTATTTTAGGGATGTTTTTCAGATGCTGTTTTGCTGTACTTGATGGGTACTGGGTGTGCAGAGCCTTGGATCTCTGTGCTGGGGCCCCAAGAGGTCTGTGCTTTGTGGCCAGGAGGCCTCTTCCTTCACTCACATGCCCTGGACAGTGGCTGCAGGATTAAGAGAGCAGCCCTGACCCCCTAGGCAAACCCCCTCCTGCTTTTTCCTACCACCATCCAGCCTAGCTGCCAACCCTCCCTCCAGAGCCTCCTCTCCAGTTAGCCTGGTCTCTTTAACAGACCTTCCCAGTCCGCCAGTTCTGCCCTCCCCTTCACTCACACAGTAGTACCACAGCAGCTGCACTGAGTAGCGAGGCTGCATTCCATTGCTGCTTTTCCTGGGTCGTCACCTGTGCCTTGATCTACAGGGCTCGTCTCTCCGATGTCCCAACTCTTGGAAGTTTGTGCCACATACTTTGTTACCAGTTGCTGCCACCTCACAGTTTGTGTGGCCTTGCAGCTGGGGCCACCTCATTGTGGGGTGGAACTTCAACGAGTGCTCACAGGGCACCTGCCCTGGAATTGGAGCTCAGGAGACCTACCTAGTATATGAGTTAATTTTCTGCTTTCCAGACTCTGGTCTGTGCCATTATCCTCTCTGCCAGTATTTCAGACGAGAAAGGTCTTGTGGCCTGTGGCCTGATGAGGGGGTAGGGTTAAGCTCCTTTCAAACTCTGGCCTCAGGGCTTCCTTCCTTGCCATTCCTAGATGCCAGGTGCCCTCCTTCCTCCCCTTGGATTCCTCCCTCCATTTCTGGCAGAGACACAGTCCCTATTACCCTGTGCCTAATCCTCACAAGCTGGGCTGGTTGCCAGTATCTATGGCCCTGTAAACCCTCAATGAAGGTCCATTGGGAATTCCAAGCCACTAAGCCATACTTTCTACCCTTCTGGAACTGATCAGACTCTTAGATGACCACAGAGACAGAAGATGCCAGAGCTTTTCCAGGGGCCAGGCCCCATTCATATCCCTCTCCTGCTTTCCAGTGCCTTGCCTTCCCCACAGAGTAGTAGGGGCACACAGGGCAGACGGCATTGCCCACGTCCAAAGCACAGGCCTCTTGTGAGCTCTTGTTTCAGTTAGCTTTTCATTGCTGTGACACAAGGACCTGACAAGAACAATTTTAGGAGGAAAAGTTGAAGGCTCACAGTTTCAGAGGTCTTTCTTAGTCCATAGAAGGCAGGCTCTCTTCCTTGGGGCTCAAGGTGAGGCAGGACATCATGGTGGGAGAGTGTGGTGAAAGGGGGCATAGAGAGACTCCATGCCAGATAAAAAGTATCTCCCCGAAGGCATGCCACCAACGACCCCATCTCCTCCAGCCACACCCTACCAACATACAGTTGCCAGTTCATCCCTGTCAGGGATTAGCTCACTGATTGGGTTTAGGCTCTTATAACCCAATCACCTCACCTCTCAGTCATTTCACATTGTCTCACATGTTGAGCTTGTGGGGACACCTTTCATCCAAACCGTAACAGCTCTGCCTGATACAGACTGGAGGGAGTGCCTCAGAGACCCTCCACTGACGAAGGGCCTTGGGGTCAGGTGCTGGGGGGTTGGTAGTAATGGGCTGTTGCATGGGGAAGGTAGGTTAGTCACAGAATGGGTGCCAGCTCCTCTTGCTCACTTGCATTTTCTTACCTTTTCAGACTGGAGGCCAGCACTGAACCTCGCTGCCCTGGACTGTGCTGACGAGACCAATAGTGCAGTCTGCAGAGACTTCAACATTGGTGGCTTCCCGACCGTGAGGGTATGTGATAAAGAGGGAGGGGTGGTGGTGGCTCTGGCCAAGCACCTCATCAGGTACTCTGTGCTTCCCTGGCATTTTCCCAGGATGCTGCACTCCAGTCTGCCAGTGCTTCTGGGCCTGAGTTGTTTAAATCCCAGTCCCTGGAGCATTGTCCCTCTGCTTGTTTTAGAGGTAGAGGCAAAAGAGAAAGATTTATTTGTTTTGGAAGAGTCTGCCCTTTGTAAAGTCTGCTAGGATGGGCAAATTTCAGCTACACTGAGTAAGCTGTGTGTGAAGTGGCCTTCGCTTCCTCACTCCTGACCTCCCAGCCTTGGAGTTCTGACCTTGCTCTATAAAACCAGCATTCAGCCTCTGACCTATCCTTGGCCAGAATCAGACTCCAGACCCCTGATGTTATTTCCTCAGAGGAGTCCTGGAGACACTGACGAGCCTCATCCTCATCAGGCAAGTGGTTTGACCTACAAGTGCTCAAAAGTGACCTGAAGGGCAGTTTTACCCCACAGTGGAAATGCCAGTGCCTCAGGCAGCAGGGATCTCTGGCACAGGAGTTGTCACACCCGAGGCATGAGGGCTCTGTCACTCAGCCCTTGTAGAAAGAGCCGTGAGTTCTCTGATGATTCCTTACCTGCCAGCCTGTCCACCACAGGGCACTAGCAGCTTGACTAATGTCTGAACAACCTTCAAGTCTCTAAACGGGAGGCTCCATGCAGCTCAGAGCAGCAAGGTTGCTGCAGTTACCACCAGGGTGCTCCTTGGGCTCAGGCCTGGCTCTGATCCAGTTTGTTCCCTTCCAAGTTGGAGAAGTGGAATCCAATTACTTCTTTCTTCCTCCTGCTATAAAATGATATGCTCCCCCCACCAGAATGGCAGCTAGAAAAGCAGTGTCCTCTATAGCCATTAAGAGTAATCAGGGGGCTGGAGCGGTGGCTCAGCAGTTTCGGTGCTTGCCTGGCAAGCACGAGGACCCGGGTTCAAACCCCAGCACCACATACACAACTGAGTGTTGGAGCAACTAAAGCCATTTGAAAACCTAAATAAAGTTGTTTCTCTCTTTCTCTGTCTCTCACTGTCCCTCTCTCTTTAATTAAAAAAAAAAGGGGGGGGGTAATCAGGAAATGCCTTTGAAAACTGAAATGCCAGCTATTGTTTCTAGAACAAAATACCTCTGGGCTTAAGGACCTGGAGTTCCGAGCAGATCCACAGGCTGGAACTCAGCCTAATTACCCAGTAGCATTCATCTCCTCCAGGAGCATCCAGCTCTGCTTCCATGCAACCTTTTTTGTTTCTTTGTTTCTTTCTTTCTTTTTTTTTTTTTAAGAGAGAGGGACAGTGAGAGAAAGAATCAATTTTGTTTAGTTTTCCATGTGGCTTTCATGGGTTTGAACTCACGTGCTTGCACATACCAGGCAAGGCGCCCCAACCGCCAAGCCACCTCTTTTTGTTTCTTGAGCCCAGTGGAATCCTGCTGGATTCAAGGTTCCATGGCTCAACAGAGGTCGCTTTCTAAACTATTACCACTTAGGGTCAGGGCCCAGGCCCAGGCTCTGAGGCCAGTCTGGTCTGGGGAGTAGTGTAGTAAGCAAGCAGTTCCTGCCACATTATTTAAAGTGGAAGACTTCCCTGCAAGGACATTACCTTATCCTCTGCCTGTGCTGAGCCAGGGTGAGCAGCACTGAGTGGGAAGTGTGCAAACACCACCGTGGCAACAGGAGCTGTCATTCATAGGCTGATAGTTTTCTCCCAGCGAGGCTTGAGCACAGGGTCTAGCCACTGCCCAGTGCCCTGGCACGTGTATGATGGCCAGTCACAGGACAGCCTGTTGGGGTTCTGTGGGGCCAACAGCTAGGACTGACTTTCTGTTCTGCTTGGGAGAGGCTGGGTCCAGTGGGTGTGAAGGAGGCAGTCCAGGCAGTCACAGGTGCACAGGCTCCTCAGCACCTACCCAGGTCACGCAGCACACGCAGCCCGGATGCCTCAAGTGATTAATCACTCTCTACCTACCCAGCTGGCTGTGGGAGGGGCTGGGAAGGCCCTTAGCTAGTCCTCCAGACAGGCAGCACCTGGCTTGGCCAGGTAAGCCCTCCAGAGACCAGTGTGTAACCTCTCTTGGCAGTCTTCCCTGCCTCTCCTGCAGAACCTGACACTCAGTTCAGCCAGGGGGAAGAGCACTCAATGCCCTATCCTTAGGACTCTAGCCATGGCCAAGTGATTTCAAGCTGCTCTAGGGCACTGTGCTGTGGTTTTCAAACATTTTCTGACTGACCTACATTGAGAAGTCTGTATTTTACATTGTGATCCCAAAGTTGGTTTCTATCTATTGATAAAATAAAAGTTTCACAAAATACCATTTGTTCGTATTAAGTGCAAAACACTCTGATATTTTTATTTTTTAAAAATACTGTTATTCACTAAATTAATTTTCACAACTAGTGCTGCTTAAAACACACTCAGGGGGCTGGAGCAGTGGCTCTGCAGTTATGGTGCTTGCCTGGCATGCGTGAGTATGCAGGTTCAAACCCCAGCACCACATACACAACAAAATCTCGGAGTAACGAAAGCCACATGAAAAACTAAATAAAAAAATTGTTTCTCTCTTTCTTCTCTCTCTCACTGTCCCTCCCTCTTTAAAACAAAAAACACTCAGATTCCAGATCTCCAGAGATTGGCCCTTTTAGAGCCTGGTCTGTCTGTCAGCACCATGTTTGGGCTCCCTAGAAATCAGAGGAGAGCCTAGAGGTCCACTCGCCACCAGGAGGCTGGGTAGATAGACCTGTTGTGCTGTGTACTACCCCTGGGCCTGGAGCCTATCTGCTCGCTCTGCACTTAGAGGCTGTGAGAGCCCTGAAGACCAGTGTTGAGCAGGAGAGAGCATTGCTGATATGATGGGGACAGGCCCACACAAGTCTGGCCACTGCCAGCGATATGTGTCACTGTCCTTTTCTATGCCTCCTGCGCCTTGTCACCATAAACAAAGAGTGAACTTCCACCAACCTATCCTGTCTAGCAAACATCTGGCCCTGAATGGCAGGCTCTGGCAATGTCAGGTCCCCCTCAGACCAGAGCTGGAGTGCTGGAAGAAAACCAAGATACAGGGAGGGAGGGAGGGACTGGTTTGCTGCAGGTTCTGGCTGGGTTTCAGGAGTCTCTCCCAGGGCCATAGAAGAACCCGTCAGTGGTTGGTGGAATGGGACCCTTTGTGGCCAAGGTTTGGGAGCAGTCGGGGAGAGGACAAATCTTCCCTTTGCAAGATGCTGAGGAGGTCATTGATGTGGATGTAGATCCAGGCTTCTCTGCTTTTTGTGTGACACTTGGGAAGTTTAACAATGCCCCAGCCGTGGGCCTTGGTTTCACTGTCTATAAAAATAGACTGATGATGCCTGCCTGGTAGGATTGTTGCTGAATATGAAGCAAGGTCTCACAGGTGAAAGTGCTGAGAACTGGTATTATTTGGGGTTTAGCAAATGTTAGTTTTCTTCCTTCTCGTAGCCCTGCAGGGCTGGTGGTAGCACCTCTGTGGTGGTGCATCTTAGGCAGTCCCGCCAGCAGCAGCTAGTGAGGGGGAGTGTTTGCTGGACACTCAGCTCTGTGTTGGCCATGTGGGAGAGTACGTCCGACACACGGACACAACAGCTGACCAGCTGGGTGGTCCAAACAAGGTGAGGACTGGAGGATTGGGCCTGGGCACTTTCTGAGCTCATTCCTTATTAGAGAGGACATCATGGAGGAAGGAACTTCCATATGTGTTGAAGGACAGATGGTGTTTGGCTAGGACGAGGGAGGAGCGTGACAGAGCATCACAGGCAGGGGGTGGGAGTGAGAGCCCAGACTCTGTAGACAGAACTATGTGGCATATTGAGGGACCTTTCTGGTTGGGCAGGGGCTCATGTTTGGGCTAAGGGTGGGGTAGGGGCAGGAGGGAGCCCAGTAATGGCAGATCCTTGAAAACCAGATTGGTAGTGTGGATATCTTGTGGGGTATAGAGTCAGCCATTATTTTATGTGGCTCTTGCTGAAGGGCGAGATGTCAAGGAGGACAGAAATGAGCCTGCTTCTCTGTGTCATCTGCCATCTTACAGCTACCTTCTGAACTGATGGTCCATAGCACATGAAGTGGCCAACGTTGTCTGTCTTCATGAGTTCACCATAAAATATTTGGAGACTGGGTCATTTTGCTGAAAACCTGTTAATGGAAGTTGGAGTTTGGTGTCATGGCTGTTCAAGCCTGGGGAGCATGCCCATGTGCAGCCATGTGGTGCCCAGGAAGGCAGCCTTCGGTAGGTTCATGATGGCTTGCCTGGTACTGCCTGCTTACTTGCTGCTGGGAAGAGGCTAGGGCCTCCCAGGAGCCCCTTGGGGCAAGAGGGCAGAGCTCCTGTCATGTGTAAAGGGATGAAAGGGGCACGCACAGACTGCTTCTGGGGAAAAGAAGATATACTCCTGAAAGCTCAGTTGCCTGTTCCCAAGGGGTTGTGGTGCCTGCCCTGGGACAGGCATGAGCTTCCAACAGCTGACTTAGTAAGTGAACAGAAATGGGCCCCGACTAGATTTTCACCTGAGCTTCCAAGGTGATCAAAAGACAGTGTCTGTGGTCAGTTGAACAGTCTGCTGAGCGCCTGTGTGCTAGATGCCTTGCAGGCTCCAGGGGACTTGCAGAGATGGATATCCTCTGTTTCAAGTCTAGCCTAGTTGGAGTGTAGGGAATGGGAGGCAGTGGGAGGTCAGTTTGGGTTCAGATCCTAGAGAGAAGTCCTGGAACACAATAAATTTGGACCTTATTCATGAACACTGGGGAGTTAATGGAAGAGATTTGAGGAGGAATGATATGATAAGACCAGACTTGTGCCTTAGAAAGCTAACCTTGGTGGCACTGAAAGAAAGTTTCTGACTCATGAATGGAGAACAATAAGGACAGATACAGTAGCCCAGGAAATAGGTTCTCACCTATTGCTCCTGGTCTAGACTAGGCAGCAGGTAGAAAAGGAGAGGGTTGTTGAAGAGTGTCCCAAAGTCAGACTTTCAGAACCTGTCAGCTGACTGGATGGGGCAGTGGGAGAGATGCTGATCTGGGTGACAGGGAGGAGAACTGATCACTGGGTGAGATAAGAAACAGGTGGAGAAGCAGGTCAAAGGAGGAGCGACTCAGTCTTTGTATGTGGGTGCCCTGACCTGTGCAGAGGCCACCAGGAGGAACTAGAAGTCTAGGACAGGTGAGGACCTAAGACAGAGGGTTCAGATTGCAGATCAGTTGGAGAATGTAGATGACTTTGGTGAGGGAGAAATGATGGGCATGTTCTTGATTCGTGTACTCATTTACTCATTCAAAAGTATAGACTGACCCCCTTTTTGTGACAGTGCCTTCAAGGGCTCTTTAAATGGAACAGCGCCAGGATCTGATGTGTGGCTGCAGGAGAGCTAGGGGCAGGAGATGGCAAGGACAGTGGCTCAGGAGAGTAGTCATGAGTAAGGCTAGGACAAGGGTGAGAGTGTCCAAAAGGGCTGGTCCATGTTAAGCAAAGAGGGGAGGGTGGTGGTACGAAGGCAAAGGAGAACATCAAGAAAATGCGGCATGAAAAGTGAAATAGGAAACACAGTAACTGGAGAAGGAAGGAGGCTTCTTTATCCCATCTTCCTTCCCTTTCTGTCCTTTCTTATAAAATTTACACTAGGAGAATTAGGATCGGTTTGTATTCTAGGGAAGGGGAAGGATGAAAAAGACTAATTGATAGGAAAAAGTTCCCAAACAGCATCCTACTTGGGAGCCAGAACTCCGGTGGTGACATTGTTCTGCAAGGCAGGTGGGAAGCTTCTGAGGATAGAAGGGAAGGCAGGGTGACTATAGAGGCTAGGAGTGGAAGTGGAGCCTTACCTTATCCCTGCACCTCATGAGGGTCTCTTGGAGTCCTTGTGTTCCCCCAGGTGACTTTTTTTTTTTTAAGAGAGGGACAGTGAGAGAGAAAGAGGAAAGAATCAGTTTTATTTAGTTATTCATCTGGTTTTCGTTGCTGTAACACTTCACTGTGTATATGGTGCTGGGGTTTGAACCACATCCTTGCGCATGCCAGGCGAGTGTCATAACTGCTAAGCCACTGCTCCAGCCCCCTGCCCAGTGACTCTGAAGTGCCACCCTCAAGCATGTATGGTTGGGTCTTTGAGACTCAGCTGGGGAGGCACCTTTTGATGGAGGGAAAATCAGCCTCTTAAGATAGGCACCTGCTGGGACTTGGGTGACCTGATGGCTGTTGAAGGAAAGGTGCTGGGTTGCTCTCCAGATCTAAGATGACAGCCATAGTTATGGGAGTGCCACACAGTTCAAGGCCTCTTTATGTCAGTGGTGGTCTTCTGCCTGGGAAGCAAGGTTCAGTCCGTCTGGTCTGTATACACACAAAGACATTGGCGCTGAGTGACTGTAGACACATGTGTTAGTGAACACACGAAACCCAAAATGATTTCATTTTCTATTTAATTTTTGAGAAGCAGTTTCTGCTCACAAATCCCTTAATATATGTTAGCAACATGGGCTCATGTCACAGTTCTGGAAACATATGGTCATTTTTTACAAGTATTAGGATAGCAATTTTACTATGTCAAGATTTGTTCAAAACACTGCTATGAGCAGTGGCAAGTGCCTGTGATCCCAGCAGCTCGAGAGGCTGAGGCAGGAGGATTGCAAGTTCAAAGCCAGCCTCTGCAACTTAATGAGACCTTAAGTAACTTAATGAAACCCTGTCTCAAAACAAAATATAAAACTGGCTGGGGTTGTGGCTTTGTGATTAAGTGCCCGTGGTTTCAATCCCTAATACAAAAACAAAACAAAACCAAAAAACAAACAACAAAACACTTATAAATATATGTGGCATGTATAAGTGGATTTTTTTCACTTATGAGTAAAAGGTTATATTCATGTTTTTAAAAGAGAATATAACAAGAGCAGGAGTTGGGAAGAGGTGAGGTCAGGGAGCAGGGGAAGGCTGCAGCTGGGGAGATAGTCTATCTGCAGACTGTTCCTTGTGTGGTCTCCAGATTTTAGTTTCTTGCCTACACGTGGCTGGAACACACAAGTCCTAGCTTATCAGCATTTCCTAGTGTTTAAGAAGTAGGAAGGAGGGAAAGGCGTGATTATGTCATGCTGCATTTGACATCTAGCGATTCCTTGCTGTATGCACAAGAGCTTCAGATGAATTGTCATTGTATCTTCACCATTAAAGGTAAATGATGTTTTGTTTTGTTGTTGTTTTGTTTTGTTTTTGTTTTTTAAAGAAAGAGGGACAGTGAGAGAGAGAGAAAGAGAATGAGAGAAACAATTTTTATTTAGTTTTTCATGTGGCTTTTGTTGCTCTGAGACTTCGTTGTGTTCATGGTGCTGGGTTTGAACTTGCATACTCGCACATGCTGAGCAAGCTCCATAACTGCCAAGCCACCGCTCCAACCTCGATGTCATTGTTTTGTTTTGTTTTTTTAAAGAGAGAGAGAAAGAGAGAAACAGTTTTATTTAGTTCTTCACATGGCCTTAGTTGCTCCAACACTTAGTTGTGTACGTGGTGCTGGGGTTTGAAGCCGGGTCTTCGTGCTTGCCAGGCAAGCGCCGAAACCACTGAGCCACTGCTCCAGCCCACCTCCCCATGTCATCGTTTTAAAATATGAGAATACTAAGGTTCTGAAAGGTTGTTGGACTGCCCAAGGTCACAACAATAGTGTAGCAGAGCCAGGTCTTAAATGCAGGTCAAAAAGATTCCAGAGATGACAGTTTGCAGCACATGAAATTCTGGGGGACAAACCATGTCCAAACCACAGCAAGATGTATTAAATATCTCTCTTGAAATAAGGTGTTTTATGACTGCTTAAATTTGGTTTGCCCACATGACTTGATCAAGAAAAGAAGAACAAACTATCACTATAGCTGAAAGAGTTAAGCTTTCCAGGAATATGCTTTTAGGTATTTAGCCTGAAATTTGCCTTGGGCCCTTTAGGAGGAAAAAAAACCAACTCCTTGGCCCTGGTATATCCGTATTATGAATAAGACTAAAAATGCAGATTAGAATGAGTTTTGAGGAAGTGACAGGCTGAAATACTTCCTGAGCATTTTTTGCCTTATTTACAGTTTTTATTCCACTGTTTTCCTTCTTCCAAGTTATTCTCTCTATTCAAGTACAAATATTAGGTAACTTGATTTTGTTCAGTATACACCAATTTGTGTGTCTATTTAATGGGATTAAACAATGACTCTAAGAAGACATTAAAATGCTTCTACAAAGCAGAGATGTATAATATGAAATTAATTTTCTACAAAAAGAAACAAATAATGATTAAGGGATTAATCATTGTCTTTTAAAATGTATATTATTATAAAAGTTATACCTGCTTGTCAAAAACAATAGAAACACTATAAAATTATGTAAAGAGAAAATATTATCTCCAGGACACCAATCTCCATCTGCCTTCTTTTTCCCATTTTCCATTTGGAGTGGACAGAAAATGCTACCTGCCCCCAAGATGCCCATACCCTGATTTCTAGAATCTGTAAATTCATTGCTCAGGTGGCAAGAAGAATTTTATAGATATGATTAGGTTTAGGATCTTGAAATTGAGATAATCCTAAATCATATTGGTGGTTTCAATGTAATTATAAGGGAAAGGAAGAGGCAAGAAGGGCAGAAACAGAGGAAAATGGAAGATGCTATACTCTTGGCTTTGAAGAATGAAGAAGGCATGAGCCAAGGAATACAAGCTGCCTCTAACAGCTGGAGAGACAAGGAGGCAGATTCTCATCAAAATCTATCAGAAGGAGCACAGCCCTGCTGACACCTTGATTTACAACTAAAAGTCATTTCAGACTTTTAACCTCCAGAAACTTGAGACAATAAATTTGTGTTGTTACAAAAAGAAAAAAAAAAATTTCCAGAGCCTGCCCTCACCCATCAACTTGGGATAAGGCCAAGTGGCCATGCTGTTAACAGTGGCCTTGAAATTAGGGGCTGGGAGGCAAAAACCTCTGCCTTGCCTCAGGTTCTTCCCCAGGCACTTAAGTGATTATCCTTCAGGACAACGCCTCTGTTCTTTTTTGAGCCAGGAGGGCACAGGCAAGAGTCTTGGCCATTGTCTTGCCTCTTGGGCAGAAGCTCAGATTCTAAGGAGTTATTCTGTGTTCTCCATTCTCTCACCCCAAGGAGGTGACAGATTAGGCCTGGGGTGTCATGTACCTGGGAAAGGAAGACAAAGTGATGAATCAAAGTGGCCTGTGTGTGACAAACTTCTCCTCCCTGTGCTAGGACTTGTTCTGGGGCCCCTCCCTTGGTTGATATCTGCTGTGGCGGGCTGTGAGTGCTCAGTGATAGGACACCAGCCTCAAAGCCCATCAGGAGTGAAAGTAATGGGGAACAGAGTCCATATCCAGCCTTCAGAGCCAGACCTCCCTAGTTTCCATTTTACAGATGAAGAAACTGAGGTTCAAAACAGTTAAGCAGTTTGTCTAAAGTTACCCCAGTTAATAAGCTGGACTTAAACCAGGTCTGTGTGACACCAGTCTTGCCCTCTTAGCCAGCACATGTCACTGACTCTTGGTTTGTGTTTGCTTCCAGTTCTTTAAGGCCTTTTCCAAGAGTGGCACAGGAACAGCATTATCAGGTAAGTGTCCTCCTCTGCCTGCCTCCCTCTTCTTCCTGGGCTTCTACTAGGTGAAGAAAGCCATCCTCACCAGGGTGAAGAGTCCTCAAGGGAAGCCTTACATATTTTCCTGAAAGTTCCTTCCCACTCAGCCTGGGAGAGGCCCTAAGAAACCCTTAAGGTGTGGCCCATCCGGCGTCATGGGGAGGGAGATGAAGGCACTGTGTCCCAAGAATAGTCTTTGTGTCAAAATGGGGTTGGTGTCAGAGAAGACCAAACAACCCCTGAGAGAGCCCTCAGAGGCCAGTTATGGGGGCTTCTTGCTTTGCTTCAGGTCACAGGAGGAGCCTGCACTCCCGCACGGAGACAGAAGGACTACATATGCTCCGTCTCTTAGAAGGCCCCCTTGTTGGTGCGAGTGGAGCTGACGAGGGCGCTGGATCTATTCTTTCCTGACCACATCCCATGCCCTTTTCATTTACAGTGGCTGGAGCTGATGTGCAGACGCTGCGGGAGAGGCTCATTGATGCCCTGGAGTCCCACCACATCACATGGCCCCCAGCTTGTCCACCACTGGAACCTGCCATGTATTTTGGGCTTGGGGAGGCTGAGCACAGTATGGGCCAGGGTCCTGGGCGTGGGAACAGGAGAGTGGTGGGAGCCATAGTGCAAGGACCCAGAGTTGATTCTTAGCCGGTAGGGTAGACCCACAGTTCACCAGAGCCCAGAGACACCTGGGAGTGACTGGTGGCAGCTTCCTTCTTGCTGCAGGTGCTGAGGAGCCCTGTCCTTCAGCAGCTGACTGAGGGGCCAATGATCCTTCCTGCTGGGTGGGAAGGAAAGGACAGATGGGCTCTCCATGTCACACCTGCTGCTGCTGCTCATTGCCTGTCCTCAGGAATGTTTGGGGAAGCAGCTGAATTCACATGGTCTTACCCAGGGAAGGCCACTGACAGTATGGGCATAGGGAGGGCAAGGAGATCAAATACCATTTAGAAGAGAAGGGCAGGGGCTTCAGAGAAGTAGAGCCTATCTCTGTGAACTGAAGAGTGTTATGTTCCTGAGCAGTGGCTGTGACTGGGGGTGGGGCAATCTTGGCTTCCTGTGCCATGGAGCATCAGGTGTAATGGCTAGTGTTCTGTACCCATCTGCCTGGCAGCCTTCCAGGTTGCCTCTTTTCTAGGAAAATGAGGATCTGAAGGTGTCTGTTGTCTTGCACAAATTCTCCCATAAAAGGAGACTAGAGAACTATAAGCAATAGACCCCCCACTTTTGGATGAGAACTCAAGATGGGATAATGCCTACCTCAGGGGACTTTTGCCAAGAGGGAACAAGTTCATGCACTAGCATGGGACAACTGAAGGAGCCAAGTCTCCAACATAGCAAAGGTCCGAGCACTGAGAAGGCCACTCAGGGCAGGCGTTTGCTCGAAGCTCCCTAGGCTTGTGTGCTGGTGTCTTTCAGAGGCACAGCCCTGCTGGATTGTGTTCCCAGTGTTAGCTGGAGTTGAATCCAACTCACAGTGACTGCTCTGTCTTCTCTCCCAGTTCCCTCCTCCCAGAGGGCCTCATGGAAATCCTGGGCCCAGCTTGTAGTCCTGCTATGGGTTGGGATTCCACAACCAGACCTCATTTCTCCAAGAAACACTTCTGCCACTCTGGCCTTTCCTACTTCCAGTTCTTGATGACTGTGTTTCTGTCTCCCACACACACATGTACGTGTGCATTTTTACGCTGAGGATCTCAAAAGCAGCAAATTAGCCAAATCTCCCAACATCTCTCTCAACTGTCCCTCTTAAAGCCACTAGGGAAGGAGGCAGAGATGCATGATGAAAGGAGCTACCTTTTCTAGGAAGTTGAGGAGGACTTGCTCATCTGCCAGCCAAGGGCAGGTCTGGGGAAGTAATCTGAGAGGCCAGACACTTGAAACCACCCACAAGCTGGTGGTGTCCATGACCTCTTTACCAGACCCCACTGGGGTGCACTCTGACCCCTCCTCTGGCTTATCCATTCATCCTGTCACCAGGCTGGGCTCTGGCATCATCCCCATGTTGTACCTTCTGATTGGGGCTGAATGCTGTCATGTCCTTGAGTCTAATACAGGGAAATGAGGTGAAAGGTTGAAGATGAAAAGATGTGGTCCCCTTTTCTTCTGTGACTTCTCATCTGTCAGCTTCTTACACATGCATTGACTATTGTGTGTTTGTTCTTTTTTAATTTGTTTTGGCTTTTTGGGGGTACCAGGGATTGAACCCAGCAGCACTTAACCACTAAGTTGCTGAGGCTGTCTGGACTTATGATCCTCTTGCTTCAGCCTCCACAGCTGCAGTGATTATAGGCATGTGCCACCATGCCCAGCTGGACTGTTGTTTTTTTAAGAGAGAGAATCCATTTTTTTTTCTTCTGGCCTTCGTTTCTCCAACACTTAGTTGTGTATGTGTTACTGGGGGTCAAATCCAGGTTCTTGTGCAGGCCAGGCAAGAACTCTAACCACTGAGCCACTGCTCCAACCCCTGAACTGTTGCTTTTAGTTAGAATGAAGAAATAAATCATTTTATAGTTGAACTTTGAGTTTTTAAAACAAATTGTAGCTTAATTCCCAGGTTGTGGGGATAAAATCTGCCTTCTTGATCTTTTCTACAGTTTCCTCATTTTAAACTCAGGAGGTTGGATTTGTTAGCTTTGGAAGTCTCCTGAACCCAGGACATTGTGGTTCTTTGTTTCTTCATTTGTGCCTGCATCTGAGAGGAATTCTCAGCTTTCCCAGTTGTTGTGACTTTCTACAAGATCAGACCTTGTATCTGATGGGTTCTAATCACCAGTCTTTTAGGAAACCAGTAAAGCCATATCCAGTAAGCCTGGGCCTTACCCAGAGCATAGTGACAGCCGGGTCTCAAAGCATCCCCGCCAGTTCACCTCCCCAGCCTGCCTCCTGCTCACTCCTCACTCCTAAAAGACACAGGAAGAAAAAATGAAACAAACCCAAAGTGGGTGAAATAAAGAACCAGCTAGATAACAGGGGCCGTGTCCTTTGAGACCAAAGGTCCAAACCTTTGAGACCAAAGGTCCTCCCACTGGAGAAGACACAGAGCCACAGGGCAGCATGACTGGACTCAGCACCACGTTGACAGTTGTCAGTTATGCCTTGTTCCCACAGGCTGCGGCAAGTGACCACCTGAGTTGTCTCTTGCAGGCTGGAGGAGATTGATGGATTTTTTGCAAGAAACAATGAAGACTATCTAGCCTTGATCTTTGAAAAAGAAGGCTCCTACCTGGGTAGAGAGGTAAGCTGCTTCCGTTTCCCTGCAACTCTGGGATCGCTGCTGGGGAAAGTCCCGCTTCAGACAGCTTTTCCTGACAGTGCTGGGATCTTGTCCTTGTGCATTTCTTAGCCTGGCACCAGCCTGACCCCTACCGGGAGAAATGAGAAGTGTAGGAGCTAAACCTCTCCACTTTATAACCTCTGCCCATTCTTATCTCCCTCACTAAAACCAAACACAACCCCTGCTGTTTGTCCAGTAGGTTTTTGACAAACAGCTGCTGATCCCCAAACTTACAGAGAACGCCAAATCACATGTCCAGGATCACATGGCCAGGGCTTTGGCCCAGGGCTGTATGACTTCAAAGCCGGTGTTGTTTCCACACTGCCCTACCCACACAGAATTGGAGCAGAAAATTGGGGAGGGGAGAACATTAGAGATGACCGAGTCCCTCACAAGGAAGGTGGTTCAGATTGAATTTCCCCTCTGCCACTTAGATGGATTGGCTCTGGTCAAGTTGCTCAACTTTTTTTAGCCTCATCTCCTTGTCTGTAGCATAGTAATGGTTATGTTTCTTTCTAGTATGGCTGGGTAATTTAGGTAAAGGGCCTGGACCAGTAGCCAGTGTGTAGTAGGTGCTTTGGAGAGCTCCAACCTCTTGTCTAACACAGAGGGCGCTTGCTGTGCTGTTGGCTTGTGGACTTCCCCACAGACTACTTGGGAGCTTCTCCCAGATAAAGAGTGGGACATGCCCATACATGGGAGATGTCCCAAGGCAGTGCCCAGAGATGAGTCCTGAGGTGGTGAAGGGGAATATCACTGGGCCCAGAATGGCCTTTCTGCAGAAGCATGCAGCAGTTTATGGCTCTCTAGATCTGAGGCCAGAAGCTCCCCACGCCTCAGCTCTTCAGAGAAGCACAGGGAGGAGAGAGGCAGTGCACAACTTTGCTGAAGAAGTGTCCAACTCCCCAGGGTCCCCCTCCATGCCGATTGGGGGATTCCCTCTCCCCTAGTCCCTAAGACCAGGGCGGGCCCACCTGGATGGAGCCTGGAGCCCTGTGTCCATCCAGATGTGCTTTAGAGAGTTAGTCCAAAAAGCAGGGGGGTGGAGTGGCTTAGCGATGGGCTCTGGAGTTCAGGCCCATGTTAGCAGTGTGACCTAGAGACGTGAGTCACTTCTAAGCCTCCAGTTCCTCAGCTACAAAATGGCAGTTTTTAAAATAAATACTTATATACCTACTGAGTACTGGTCATTGTTACAAGCCTTTTTATAAAATTAACCTGTGCAAGCCCTTTGAGGTAGTGGTTGTTATTTTTGCAGAGAGGTAATTGAGCCAGGGAGAGGTTTGGAGCACACTGGCAGCCATAGTGTGCTACCCCTAATGGTAGTTCCTTTTTCAGTGTTATTCTGAAGACTTTTTTCCTTAGAGAGGGACAGTGAGAGAGAGAGAAAGAATCAATTTTATTTAGTTTTTCATGTGGCCTTTGTTGCTCTGACACTTCGTTGTGCTTGTGGTGCTGGGGTTCAAACCCGTGTCCTTGCGCATGCCAGGTAAGTACCGTAACCACTGAGCCACCACTCCAGGCCCTATTCTGAACATTTTAATGATTTGTATATAATACGTAGTATGTGATAAATATTTAATATTTCCCTTACTTCTTTCTAAAAATGAATATATCTTTCTGACCAAGAATATAGATACAATGCTTATAAATATAAGGGGGAAATCCCCACGTTACTGTGCTTTTTTACAATTGCTTTTTGCTTTTTTTTTTAAGAGAGGACAGTGAGAGTGAGAGAGAGAGAGAGAGAATCAATTTTTACTGAGTTTTTCATATGGCCTTTGTTGCTCTGACACTTAGTTGTGTACATGGTGTTGGAGTTTGAACCCGTGTGCTCGTGCGTGCCGGGCGAGCGCCATAACCGCTAGGCCACCGCTCCAGCCCCCCACAATTGCTTTTATTGAGAAGAAAATTATGTTCAACTGGGATGGCCCTAGGGAATGCAAGGTGTGTAGCCTGCAGTTACAAAGCCCTTCCTCTTGGGTGGTGTTTGGCACTTGCTGCCCGTGAGTTGGCTGAGATTGGTTGCACAAGAGTCTCATTCATCACCATGGTCTACTCTTAGAAAGGGTTTGAGTTTGAACGGAGCACAACTGCCACCCTGGTATCTACCCAGCACTGAACCCAGCCCCTGGAGCCCTCTACCCAATGGCTTGGCACCCCCAAGATGCCCTACTGTCTCTGCAGGTAACTCTGGACCTGTCCCAGCACCGCGGCATGGTGGTGCGCAGGGTCTTGAACACAGAGGGTGACGTGGTGAGCAAGTTTAGTGTCACTGACTTCCCATCTTGCTACCTGCTGTTTCGGAATGGCTCCGTCTCCCGAGTCCCTGTGTGAGTGCTGTCTCCCTGTTCCCTCTCTCCTGCCTACCTAGAGGCCACTGCCCTAGCAGACAGGTTCTTTCTCCCTGGAGATTCTTCTGAGGACAGAAGGAACACCCTTCAGGAGAAGCAGATGTCTGCCGCTCTGTGTGGGACAAGGCCTATAGCCTCCACACCCAGAGGCCCTGCCTCAATCCCGACTGCTTCTGTACCACCCATACCCAACCCTGGTCCTGTTTCCCATCCTCCTGTCCGTAGACAAACTCACTGGCAGGCTGCATGCCTGGCAAGGACTCAAATATGCCTGACCCTCCCTCCCTTTGGTTTTCTAATTGCAGAAAAGTTCATTAGGAGCCAGATAATAGCCTGTTCCAAAATGCCGAGAGAAAACAATCAGGCCAGCCTCAGCCCCTCTGTCAGGCTCCTGCTGCTGAATGGCCCGTTAAATGGCACCAGATGGTGCCTGAGTGCCCTCCCTGGGCAGATGATTGATGTTATCCTGGCCCCACAGGCTGCAGCTCCGGGACAGGGTGATCCAGGCTTGCCTGAGATGCCCAGTGAGTCTTCCCTCCGGGCCATTAGTGCCGTCCTACACTGACACCAGGCATGGTGGACACTTGCCCTTGCCCTAGCCCAGGTCACCAGGGGGCCCTGGAGCAGCCTGTCAATAAGGAAGCATGATGGCTACAGAGGGATGGTAGGGCTAGATTCTGAGCAGACCCAGAAAGTACCAGTCCTAGTGGGGACAAGGAGGCATTGTTTCTTCACTTGGAGTTGGTGGAGGGGAAAATTATTTGTGACGATGCTGCTCCCGAGCCATCTGCTCATCGATAACACGGGGCCAGGATGGTGGAGTGGAAAGCAGGGCTTCCTGATGCCAGCTCCCCCCGGGCCTCACATCACACTGCTGCTGAGCGTTTCTGCCTCCCTGTGGCCTGACCCTCGTGAGGGGGAGTTTGTGCTCAGGTGAGGATTCTTACCCTTGCGGACTCCTCCACATTTAGAAGAGAGAAATCAAAAGATTTGGAGAATCCTGGTAGTTCTTTGTTGTTATTTTTTAAATCACCTATCAAACTCCCTAGACTTCTTGGGGAGAAATGTCACCTAGTGACACTGCAGAGCATGCTGCGAGTAGGGTTGCCCTGAGGTTGGCACCTTCTGAAGCCTTGGTGTGTCCATGGGCAGGACTCACCTCTTCCCAGAGGGGCCCACCTACCCACCAGGTGCCCTGTCCCAGCCCCTCCTGCAGGTGGTCCTGCCTGGAGCCCAAGGGCAGGTTGAGGGTCCTGTGTCAGGCTGGTGTCACAGAGGCTTTCCACAGTGTGCAGCAAATAGGAAGGTTGATGTGAGGCCCAGGGACCCTGCCCTTGACCCCACCAAAGACAAGGTGGAACTAAGTTCAGATATTTCTTCATAAGCCTTTCTGTCAGAGAAGCCAATTTCCCCTCTGGCATTGGTCAGCTTCTGTGTCCTGTGCCTCACAGGTTGGTGGAGTCCAGGTCCTTCTACACTGCCTACCTGCAGCGACTCTCTGGGCTCACTAGGGTGGCTCCCATGACCACAGCTGCACCAACTGCTGCTAACCAGGTAGCACCCACAGTGTGGAAACTGGCAGATCGGTAAGGCCACACCCTGTTCTCCCACCCCCACACCATCTGTGACAGACAGGCTGTCTTGCCCTTTCCAGTTCCTGTCACAGGTGTAGCATCCGCTGTTCTGAGCCTAGGCTCCCCCTTGGAGTCTTGCCTTGGCCTTTTGGGGGCCCCTGACTCCTGGCTATGAACAGGAAACCTCGCTTTGTGGGAGACCAGCAGTTAACGGGTGGCCTCAGTGTCTGCTGCCAGGGCCCCAGTGCCAAATGTGGGGCCTGCTGAATAGCTCACATGTGATCTGTTGCAATGGAGGGAACACCATCCAGTGCCCCCATGGCTTAAGCTCAACTCCTTTCAAGAACAAGTAGAATCAGCGTGGAAGGTTCCTCAGCAGCCTGCAACCCAATTTCCCGGCCAAGGAATTACTTCTCAGCAGCAGCTGTGTGCCAGGCACCATGAATACAGATCAGTAGTCCCTGCCCATGTTGAGTTTACAGCCCCCTTCGTGGCATCTCTTCTAGGACAGTGCCCACCTCTCTTGAGTGCCTCTGGTGTCAAGGAACGCATTACTTTTTCTTGTAGCCCATGTTTTTGTGCACAGCCGTAAAAAAAGCTGCCCTTCTCTGAAGCACCTTGGCTTTCCCCTTGTAGTAGACACCCTGTTTGTTGGGTGGGGAGATGATGCTGTTGCACCCTGCTGCATACCAAGCAGAAATGTCTGACAGTGGAGCTCAGAGCCGAGTCAGGAAAGTGGCCTCCATGAGAGGGCTGCACAAGAGAACTGGGGGGCCAAGAAGGGTGTCAAGAAGGATTTTGCATCCTTAGGGTGGTGAGGACCAATGGAGAGAACCAGGGAGAAGGAAAGAGAAATTAAGAGCTGGGAGTGGTCATCATGAGCATTCAAATTATGATTATTTGTGTCATTCACATTAGTATAATAGCTAACATTGTGCCAAGCTCTGTGCTGGGAATCTTCCTTACATTATCTGATTCAACCATGAATCCACTTCTTGAGGCAGAAACAAAAATGAAGGGAAAAACTGAGGCCCAGGGCCACCAAAGTGAGCAGAGGGGACTTTTCCCTGAGAATAGTCACTGACTCACCCTGTTGCTTGGTCTCATTGGCATTCTGCACCTTCATGAGGTCTGTGAACGGACTGATTGACTTATTTTGCAGGTGAGGTCGTTGAGGCCCAGGAAGGAAGGGCGAGTTGCCCAAGCTCACACAGCTAGCCCATTTTTTTTTTTTTTTAAAGAAGGGACAGAGAGCGAGAAAGAGAGAAGCAATCTTTATTTAGTTTTTCACATGACTTTCATTCCTGGGACACTTGGTTGTGTACATGGTGCTGGGGTTTGAACTCGCATACTCGTGCATGCCAGGCAAGCACCGTAACCACTGAGCCATTGCTTCAGCCTGCTAGCTCACTCTTGAGCTGAGGCCAGAACCAGGTGTCAGGAGGCAGGATAGAGGGCCCAACTCCCAAGGGCCCTTCCCATCAGAGCCCTGAGCTGAGCCAGGGAAGCATCATGGGTGTGGGGTGAGGCAGCCAGTACCTATCACAGCTCCTCCACTGCACCAGTCCCCAGTCTTGGTAGACAGTTGAACCCTTGGTCTCTCAGAGAGAGCTGTGTGTGTGTGTGTATGTGTGTGTGTGTCTGTGTAGAACACAGAACGAAGCTCAACCTTGTGACCTGATGAGTGAGTCTCAGAAGGAGACTAGCTGTGGGCTTGGAGAGAAGTCCCTACTCCCTACCCGGAACTTCTGAGGGAATTTTATATCTGTGATCATGTTTAATCCACTCAGCAGCTTACCTGTGAACAATGTGTTATTGTTAATGTGGTACAGATGAAGAATCCAGGCTCAGAGTAGTCACGTTATTCACGTTATTCACCAAAGGTTGCTCAGTAAATTGCTGGCAGAGCCAAGTGCTAATTTATAGACTCTGTGACTATCAACAATGTCCCTCTTCTTCTCTCCCTTTTATCTCTGAATGCTGTGCCCCAGCCCCTGCCCTGTGGTTAATGCCCTTTTCACTCTACCTCCCTCTGGGTCCTCAGCTCCAAGGTCTACATGGCTGATCTGGAATCTGCGCTGCACTACATCTTACGGATAGAAGTGGGCAAGTTCTCACTCCTGGAGGGGCAGCGCCTGGTGGCCCTGAAAAAGTTTGTGGCAGTGTTGGCCAAGGTGAGCAGGGCGTGGCTTCCCTTATCTGTAATTTCACAGGTGATTTGTGTGTGTGCCTGCAAACCATGCACCACACCAGCGCCCCCCACCCCAGGAGCTCAGGGTCTGGCTAGACATCTGGACCCACAGCCTACCTTCCACTCATACCCCACACCAGACCCCAACTGCCCGGGCCAACCTCATCACATGCGTGGGGGTGCGGGAACACAGGCCCAGCTGTTCCGTGACTGTCACTCTGCCTACCTACCTGAGTCTTCTGCCTCACTTGAGCCCCAGAGTGTGGCTTCTCACGCCCTGTTGGAGTCATTGGGAAAATAAGACCCCTGGGATAACACAGTGAAGAAGAGAATTGCTCTTCTGAATCTCTTGTCTTCCCATCTAATCTGGCTCAGGGCCCAGGTCCCTGGTCCTAATGCCACCTGCCTCTTTCCTGGGAGGAGGCGTACTGGTTAGGATGGACTTGATGTCCCATGGGCCACAGAGCCTGGCTCCTTTTCTGAGGGGAATTGGGCCACCACTCCCACACCATACCTCTCTGGATGCAGATTCCCTACCTGTGCTGCCCAGCTTAGGCCCAGGCACTGCCAAGTCAGCTTTCGTGTGGCTCCTCCTGGCTGACTGCTGACTCGGCCACTTGGTCCTAGGAACCTGATGCAAGCTGCCCTGCTTGTCACAGGGCTGTAGCCACCGTGCCTCCCTTGGAAACTTCCTGTGTCTATCCCTCTTCCCTACCTCACCCAGGACTACACTGAGGGGACCCTATGAAGGACACTGTAGCCTAAGGCAAGATTGTTTTTGGCCCCCACAGAGGTCCATTCCCGTAATGGAGACCTTTCCTCAGGCCTGAGTGGTACTTGTTCCCCACTGTGTGGAATCCTAGGGCAGACAGCCTGACATTAGAGAACAGTCTAGAGCCATTCTGTGTGCTTCCTGCCAGCCTGGAGAGGGATCCCCAGTGTGCTTCCTCAGCCTGCCTCAGGGGAGGAGGACGGCGTCCTCGCACTGGTATCTCAGCTGTACACAGAGTTGATTTTCTGGTTGGCTGTTGGTGGGGCCAGTATAAGGGGGGAGAAAGAGACCTAGAAAGTACCTGATTTGGACAGAGGCTTCAAAGCCCACTCCCATGCTGCCCAGCCCCCGCCTGCAGCAAGTGCTGGAAGTGAGTTTGGTTGGAAGGAGCCCTCCCTGCCAGAAGCCTGGGCTCTCTCGGGAGCAACCAGCAAGACCAACCACTGGGTGGCGTTTGTTCACCAGGCTTTCCCTGCTCCCAGTAGTACCAAGCCCTTTAATTCATTCTTTCTTCTGACATGTGGCTTTGGAAGGTGGAAGGTGCCCAGCCAAGATGATGGGGAAGGTCAGTGAGGAGCTGATTCGAGCTGTAATCCCGTGAGCCCAGGGCCCTGTGAGCTCACCTGGAGGGTTACCAGCCACTCTGTCTCTGGGAGAAGGTGGCCAGCCCTCCAGATCTGATAAGAATATTCAATGTCTCTGAGAATCAGACCTGGTAGCATTTTTTTATATTTCGTTATTCATATCTCCACAGTCCTTCTCTCAAGTGGTTTTCTTTACTGTTTTTCTTCACAACTTTCTCAGGATCATTTTCCTCTCCGCATGCCTTTGTGGTTTTTTGGTTTTGGTTTTTGTTTTTGTTTTTTAAGAGAGAGAGAATCAATTTTGGGTTATTTTTTTCATCTGGCCTTTGTTTCTCCAACATTTGTGGTGCTGGGGTTTGAACCTGGGTCCTCACGCATGCCAGGCAAATGCTCTAACCACTGAGCCACCGCACCAGCCCCTCTTCCATACTTTCTTTTTTTTTTTTTAAGAGACAGAGAAGAGAGAGAGAGAGAATCTATTTTTTTTTTTTTTTGAGCTTTTCACATGGCTTTAGTTGCTCCGAGACTTCGTTGTGTACGTGGTGCTGGGGTTTGAACTCATGTACTCACAGAAGCTGGGCAAGCACTGTAACCACTGAGCCACCGTTCCAGCCTCTCTTCCATACTTTTTATTGGTACACTGCAGTTATACATAATGGTGGGATCTGTTGTTACATGTTTGTATGTGTGGTATAGAACAATATATTGCTCCCCAGCACTTCCTCCTTTTCTCCCACCCTTTCCCCATCATACGTTTCCTTACTCTAATCTCCCTTTGATTTCCATGAATTCCACCCCTACCTTTCTTTTCTTTACCCTCTTTAGCTTCCATTGAGAGAAAAGATACAACCCTGACTTTCATGGTTTTATCCGACCTACTGTGCTGCTGTGTCCATCTTTCTCCCCCATCCCCACCCATGTGCATTTATACATGTGTGCACACGCGTGCACGCACACACACACACGCGCACACACACTGTCCTCCCTGGAGTCCTTGTGGTTTTAAAGTGCTGATACTAATCAGATTTGAGTTGACTTGTTGTCAAAGTAGCTTTTTGTGTTCCTTAGAGACTGTTGGGAATTACCATCAAGATTTGGATTGTGGCTGTAAGCCTCTTGGCTGGCCTGTCCCCACTGGCACCCAGTGGGGTACAATTGAATGGTCTTTCTCTAGCCTTGCCCAGCAGGTCAGTCAGCTGCCTCATTTGAAAATCAGCTGAAGAGAGGATCTGCGGCCAGGGTTCCCAGCATCCTTGAGACATGGCCGGTGCTCAGGCCTTCCTCTCAGGGGTGGCATATGGTTAAGGCTCAGCAGGAGAGCCTTAGCCTCTAGGGGAGAGGCCTGCAGGGCCCATTTCCACTTCTGGTCTCCCTTCTCCCACTTTCTCTGGCTTTACCTGTTGCCCCAGAGCAAAGGTAGTAAGAAATCCATGTTTGTGCCTTAGGCAGAATATTTTCTTGGTGGTTTTAGAACATTCTAGAAAACCCCACCTCAGCCCACTTCTACATCCACACTACCCTCTGTAGGACTGTGAAACTCTGGCAGAATTGCTTTTACTCTTCACCTTCCACTTGCTCCTCCTCACAGTACTTCCCTGGCCGGCCGTTGGTCCAGAACTTCCTGCATTCCGTAAATGACTGGCTTAAGAGGCAACAGAGAAAGAAAATTCCCTACAGTTACTTTAAAACTGCCTTGGACAACAGAAAGGAGGTGAGTCTGGGAGGCAGTGAAGATCTTCCTTGCGTTTATGGGAACTCAAGGGTTTGATATTGTAGTCTCTGACCTCCTCCACCAGTTTGCATTCTAAAAGGACTCTTGATCTTGGGTCCTTCCATAATAATTTAGACTGCTATTTATCGAGCTCTACCTGCATATCTCATTTAATCTTCCTGAACTAGTGGGAGGCAGATTTTGTCATTATTTAGCAAATGAAGAAACTGAGGTTGAGAAAGGTTAGGTGACCTATCTGAGATCTGCAGTGCCAGTAGTGGTTGGGCTGGGATTAAAAAGTAGCAAGGCCTTGGAGATTTTAGCTGCTACTGTCC
This sequence comes from Aplodontia rufa, assembly GCA_004027875.1. Classification (NCBI taxonomy): domain Eukaryota; kingdom Metazoa; phylum Chordata; class Mammalia; order Rodentia; family Aplodontiidae; genus Aplodontia; species Aplodontia rufa. The sequence continues at coordinate 177,022 of PVKS010000253.1, forward strand.
GCTGAGGAGCTGTTGGTTCCTCAGCACGGCCCATCTCCAGGGGCACCTCTCTGGGTTCTGCTGTTTGCAGAGTGGATCACTGCAGCCAGCAGTGCAGACCTTACAGACATACAGGATGTCAAAACTTGGTGGGACCTCAAAGATCGTCCCTCTTGTTCTACAGTTGGGGAGGTCGAGCCAGGATAAGGTTGTGTTTTTTTGTTTTTGTTTTTGTTTTTCAGGGCTGAGAACCGAACTCAGGGCCTTGCGCATGCTAGGCAAGCGCTCTGCCACTGAGATAAATCCCCAACCCCCAGGATGAGGTTTTAACTTAATTTATGTCCCTGGTTTTCAGATCTGCTGAGCCTCAGATAGATGGAGCTAGTGGGAGGAAAGTGCCCCCTTTGAGGTGATTGCCTGAGAGAGATCTCATTTGCCCTAGGTCTGGGCTGAGCTTCCTGGAAGCCTCTTTCTTTCTTTCTGTTTTAAAGAGAGTTAATTTTTTTTTTTTTTTTTTTTTTGCTTTTTATCTGGTTTTTTGTTTGTTTATTTTACTGATTTTCCTCCACTTAGTTGTGTGTGTGGTGCTAGGGATGGAACGCAGGTCCTCTTGTATGCCAGGCCAAGTGCTCTACTGCTGAGCTACCTCTCCAGCCCCCTGGAAGCTTCTTTCTTAACCTCTCTTCCCACCCTTTGCTCCTCCATCATGTACTCATGGTCATATGTGTTCCTTAGGACACTGTTCTTGCCAAGAAGGTGAACTGGGTTGGCTGCCAGGGGAGTGAGCCACATTTCCGGGGCTTTCCCTGCTCCCTCTGGGTCCTCTTCCACTTCCTGACTGTACAGGCAAGTCAGCCAAGTGTAGACCACTCACAAGAGCCAGGTAAGTCCAGGGTCTGTTCACCCTGCCGTGCCTCACAGGGACAGGCAACAGGATGATTCCCGGGTCCCAAAATGAAGGACTGAGAATTCACCCAGTGCTGCCCTCTACCTGGGATGACACCCTTCAGACTCTGGGGCATGAGGCTTTGTTAGGTCTTGTAGCTTGCTTTGTTTTCAGTCTTCATGAACATTTTGTGATTCTGTTTTTTACACTTATAAAGAAAGAAAAGTCCATCCTGTCTGTCTGTTGTGGTCTCCAGAGCTGATACCGTGCCTTATGAATAATGTAATTGTTTCCCACTGGAAAATAATTTTCTTGGGAAAGATGGAGAATAACATTTCCCCTGCTGCCCTGCTCCATCCCAGGCTGCACAGCTCTTCTCTGTGACCTCCTCTGCTGCACACCTGCTTTTAACTCTGAATGGGTGGCCATCCGGTTTAGTACACATCGCTTGAGAGCCAGATGTATATCAGGCACTGTCTCCTATTGGAGGATCCAGAGGGCATTGAAACTGTGTGTTCTCAGTGGACTGCAGGGTGTGGCATGGTGGACAGAGAGCTCCCCACTGTGTGCCAGGGCTGAGAGTCCAGGGAGAGAAGGACGTATGGGTAAAAGAAGGTAAACCTTGCACTGTTGGGGAAGGGAGGGCTTCTCGGGGGAGGGAGAATGAGGAGATGAGAAGAGAAGCTTCTGGACAGAGGGAGCAGCCGTTGGAGGTAGAATGAACTGGAAGGACGACCAGTCACATGGGAAGCCAGAGTCACTAGGGATACAGAGGCTCATGAGGCACCAAGTCCCTGACCTCCAGGGTCCAGTATTCTAATGACAAGAGCACTTACTCCAAGGGCAGTAAACAGATCATTTTGGGTATAATGAAGACTGCTGTGAGGAGGACCGCACAATGGTGTGTGACTGGTACTGTATTCAGACAGGATAGCCAGGGAAGCCTTCTCTGTGAGGTGCCCTGTGCTGAGATCCACGTGAGAAAGAAGCAGGCATGGCACATCTGGGAAGAGAACCTTCCAGACTGTCTTGGTTGTCTCACCCAGGCATGACAGATGCCATAGGCTGGATGTTCATAGTTCTGGAGGCTGAAGTCCATGATCAAGGTGGGCAGATTTGGATCCTTCAGAGGCCTTGCTCCTTGGCTGGTGGATGGCCCCTTCTGTGTCTTCACATGGTCTTTCCTCTCCCTGTCTGTGTTCAAAGTTCCTCTTGTTATGAGGACACCAATCACGCTGGACTGGTCCCACCCCAAGCCTCATTTTACCTTAATCCCTTAAAAACCTTGTCCCCAAACGTAGCCACATTCAGAGGTACTGGAGATTTGGACTTCAACATAAGAATTCGGAGGGGTCACAGGTCAGCCCATAAGACAGGCTTAGAACTAGGCAGGTGCAGAGAAGGCCAGGTTGGGGTCCTTGCAGTGAGGGGGCTGAGTCTGAAGAGGGCAGGCAGAAGAGGTGAGCAGGGAGGCTTGGGGGCCTTGCAAAGGGTGGTTTCCATCTTGATTGCCCGTGACAGGAAACCACGGGACAGTTTCACAGGGGAATGACACAAATGAATAATGCTCTAGGAAGGCTGCTGGGTAGACAGTGGGCTGCAGGGGCAGCGGTTGGGAAGCTGTGGAGGCTTAAGGAGTATTGGACTGAACTGTGGTTGCAGGTTTGCTGATGGACGAGGTGGTACAGTTCAGGAATGCTGTGAAGACAGAGCAAATGGGACGTAATGATGGATTGGAGGAGGATGGTGTGGGCTCCAGGGGTGTGGAGTCTGACCCTTGGCGGATGATGGTCCTATGGGCTTCAGAAGGGAGGGCAGAATCAGTGGTCTGGTGTATGCCTGTCAGTCATCTGAACAGAGGTGTCCACAATTCAGTCCAGAACTGCTGGAGAGGTACAGGACAGATCAACTTTGTGGTCATTAGCACATGGATAACAGTTAAAGCCGCAGGGCTGGATGAGCTCCCCAATGGGAAAGTGCAGAAGAGCCCTGGGCCCTGCAGCACCCAGACCACGGCTAGGGGCAGGAGCCAGCAAAGGAGCCTGGGAATGGTGGCCATTGCAGTTTCAAGAGGACCTCCAAAATAAAGAGTTTCAAGGACAAGGTGTAATCAGCTGAGCATTTAGGCTATTTAGGCTGAGGAGAGGCTAGGAGGGAAGTTGTTGGGGTGTAACTGGGTTAGAGAAGGGCTGTCATCATGGTAGTTGTTTTTGTCAGTTGGAGCAGTCCCATACTAAGGGAGAAATTGGTGATGCAGGAAAGAAAGAAAATAGAGGAGTAAAATCCTGGTTGAGGAAAGAGCCAGGAGACAAAGGCTGAAGACAGCTATGCTCAGGTGATGGGTGTTCGTCACAAAGACTGTCTGTCCTGTTGAAGAGTGTAGATGATAAGGGACTAGATGGGTGGTCTAGAAGGGGACATGGGACATAGGAATTTGGGAAGAGATGGGGTCACCTCTAAAGTGACTCCTGGAAGGGGACAAGTAGGTAAGGAGACTCTGGGCCCTTGACACACAGATGAGGTGCCTGTGCAGAGGTGAGTTTGGCAGAGCTGGGGAGGACAGGCAACTGGGGAAGGAACAGCAGTGAGGTCTGCAGGGGCAGACAGCCCAAAGGACCTGCCTGCACATGGCATCCCCTGTCCCTGCAGCCCCAGGCCAGGAGGTGCTCCAGGCCATCCGGAACTACGTTCACTTCTTCTTTGGCTGCCGGGACTGTGCTGACCACTTTGAGCAGATGGCTGCTGCCTCCATGCACAAGGTCCAGAATCTGAATGAAGCCGTGCTCTGGCTCTGGTCTGGCCACAACAGGGTCAACGCTCGCCTAGCAGGTGAGATAGGCTACCACCAAGGCTAGAGTCACCTATGCTTTGGACAGGGGTGCTTCAGGGTTTGGGGCCATAGATGGGGGACTCTCACCGCCACCTTAGTAACACCTTATGCTGCTCAGCTCACGGAGCACTTTCACATCCTTTACCAGCCCTGCTAACCAATGCTGGTATCGTTAGAGACATTTTCTAGGTGAAAGAACTAAGGCTGTGACCCCGTAAGACCCTGGTCTTCTGAGGCTGTTGCTTTCTTTCCTCTGCACCAAGGCCCCTCTCTCTGGTCTTCTGCTTTCTGGCTGCTGGCCCCTCACTGAAACTAATAGGGAGAAGAGAGCTGGGCCTTTCCATTCCTGGGCAGGGCTCATGCTAGAGTGGGCTAGAGGGGAGACAAAGGCCAAGGACTGGTTCCTGTACGAGGTGGCCTTGGCGTCTGCTCCCAGTGTACAGTGTTTCCCTCCCCTATGTGCTGGAGTCTGGTGGGTCCTGCAGGCAAAAGCTTTAAATTTCAAGGATGGCATGTGGGAAGGGAGCCCTCTGTGGACAGGAGGCTGTTGTGCATGGGGGGAGAAGAGTGCCTGGCTGTGACAACCCTCCTGGGGTTGGGAACCTGGAGAGAGAGCAGGTTAAAGGAGCTGAAGGAGCAGGTGCAGATGCCTGCACTTGGTGTGCTCTCCTGGGGCCTGCCACCAAGTGCTCCTTTTGACCTTCCAGTCCCATGACCTCAGCAAGCTCCAGCTTGGTAGACTAGGATCCAAGGCCCCTTCCCAGGGACCAGCAGCAAGGTGCTTTCTTATCCTTTCAGATCCCACTGATAATTTGCAGGTACCAACTGCTTGCCTTGCATTCCTGATCACCTTGATTAGTTGCTGGATCCTAGGGCTTTGCTTACTGTTTCAGCTCCAGAGTAACCATTGTGGCATTTCCATCTTGCCTTAATGCTATTGTATAGTGGTCCGCAACCTCTTTCCTTGCTAAAACTATAGGAGAGATGCTTTCTACAAGAGGAATGGGTGACAGGCTGGCCTGGATCCAGACTGGCTGGGCTGACTCAGCTCCAGACTCCGCCCAGCAAGAGCCCCAGGCTTCCTGCACCTGCCGCAACCCTCCTGCCTGCCTACCCTGAGGCTGTAGTGGTGTGGAGGGAGCACCTGTGGAACTTTTCCCTAAGCCCTGGGCTCTTGTCTTTAAACATCTTCCCTTTAATCATTGAAAGTCAGAGCTTCACTGTGGAAAATTTGGAAAATTTCAGAAAAATGAGGGAGGGGTGATAAATACTAGGAGCCCAACCAGAGACTACAAAATGGATTATTCCAAGACTTCTTGCCTTTCCCAATTTATGTCCAGGACATAAATTTGCAGCAAAATCACAAAGGGGTACAGTGGGCCAGGTCACCACTGGGAAGTGACTGGAACCACACACTGCTGCGGTGGGGCGGGTAGGAATCTTCATGGGAGGAGGTGCTGGTGGCTCCCAGAAGCTCTGAACCAGGCTCTGTGCTAGATTTTGATCTGCAGCTGTCGTCTCTCATCCTTTGGAAGGCACAGTGAGTCCTTCTTGCAGATGAGAAAGCTCTGAATGGCGGAGGGCTGGGCTCCTAGGCAGGCCCCAAGAGCCACAGCAGCCTGTGTGTGCTTCCCTCCCCAGGTGCCCCCAGCGAAGACCCCCAGTTCCCCAAGGTGCAGTGGCCGCCACGTGAACTCTGTTCTGCCTGCCATAACGAACTCAGTGGGGATCCTGTGTGGGACCTGGGTGCCACCCTCAACTTCCTCAAGGCCCACTTCTCCCCAAGAAACCTCGTCCTGGATACCCCTAGAGCTGGGCCAGCCCCCCGGAGGGGTGCACAGAGTTTATCAGCCACTCCAAAGCTGGGGATGGGAGTGCTGGAACTGGTGACCCAAAATTCAACCCTGGGCCCTGAGCAGGCTAGTCCTAAAGAGTTCCCTGGCACCGCAGTCCCAGACATCCCACCTAAAAGACCTGAGGCGAGCGGTCCCCCGGAGGTGCATGCTGGCCTCGCAGTGAGCAGAGCCGCTCCAAGGCAGGGGCCTCCTGAACACATGGCAGAGCCGCAGAATGACATACTGGAGCAGCCCCAGGAGCAGCGACACTTGAGCAAGAGAGATACAAGGGCCAGGTTGCTGCCTGGGGCCTGGGCTGAGAACCACAGAGGCCCTGCAGCGCTGAGGCAAGGAGGCCAAGGCTCCAAGCAGCTGGCCAGCATGCCTGAGGGGGAGCCAGAGGCCCTAGCTGTGTCAGGCCAAGGCCAGTGGCTGCAGGTACTAGGAGGGGGCTTCTCCCACCTGGACATCAGCCTCTGTGTGGGACTCTACTCCCTGTCCTTCATGGGCTTGCTGGCAGTGTACACCTACTTTCGGGCCAGGATGAGGGCCCTGAAGGTCCATACTGGTCACCCTGCAGCCTGATCCGTCCAGCTTGTGAGGGGGCAGAAAAGGAACTGCCATATCCTGTGTTCTTCAGGACCTCACCCCCTTGCCGTCCATTCCTAGCCCCTTGTCCAGCCCAGGTGGGTGGGAAGTCCAGTGAACCTCTTGGATCTGCTGGGAAGGAGAGTTCCATAGACACAAAAGACAGAAACAAGGGTCCAGGTGCATCTGCTCAGCAGCTGGAGGGCAGCTGTGGCATGGGTCTCAGGGAGCTCAAGCCCTGGCCCCTCAGCACCACATTCCTGTTTTCCAGCTTATTTGAAGTCCTGCCCCATTCTTGCTGAAGCCTCAAGTTCTCCTGCTTGGTCTTAGCCCTAAATTGGGGCAAGTGTGCCTATAATTTCCAAGGTGTCTCATCTAGAGGGTCCTACAGGCAAGGTGAGCTGAGGGGAACTCCTCGTTATATCTCGAGGTTCCAGCCACGCCTCTCCCTCTGGACACAAAGAGGCTTTTACACCTGAAAAGGAAGGTCCACTTCTGACCCTCCCTGGCTTGCTGGGCCTCCAGCTCTGATCTGTGTGGGCCTTGCCTCTGGATGGGGTGGGGGTGGGGGTCAGAAGCTTCTGGAATGGTTTCCATGTGAGCTTTGGACCAGATATCTGCTGCAAGAAGAGTGTAGGTTGGGGTTGGTGTGGACTTGCCCCGCTGGGCGGGTGGCAGTTGCTGGGCTGTAAGGTATGTGGCTTGTTTGGTGGGCCATGATGGGGGTGGCAGGGTATGGGGAAGGGTGCTGGGACCCATAGTGCCTTGGCTCTGAGCTTTGCTCTGAGGGGCAGAGTGAAGCTTCCACTTCTCCCCATTGGGCTCAACACCTCTCATCTGGGTCTTCTCTCTCTCTCTCTTTTTTTTTTTTTTTTTTTTTTTTTTGGTTTGTTTGTTTCTAAAATTCACGCTTACCTTCAGTTGTGGGGGGTGCTGGGTTGAGGACAGTGAGGGGAATGTCCTCTCTTGAGGTCCACCTCCCAGCGGGTAGAGGATGGGGCTGTACACATGCATTTCCTACTCCCTACTGCTTGGGAGGGTGTGGAATAAATTATTCTTGCCAAGGTGAGTACCTGTGTGTTCTTTAAGTGGCTCCTGGAGACCTAGCAGCCAGGTCTGGGCAGGATGCACAGGGGCCAGCCTCGCCTGCACACAGCCAGCACACACTGAGAATCCACCCTCCCCACTGCCAACAGTGCTTAGGGCCCTGCAGTCACCTTGGGCCTTGGGAAGGGCCTGAGTAGTGAAGTACACCCAGGGAGGGCTTGTTTATCAGGGCTGGCCTGGCTGGCTGCTCAGCAGGGAGGGGTCTCCTGATTAGAGAGCTTGCCCCTAATCCAGCCTGCCTGGTTTTACAAGGATCAGAGCAGCTGATAATGAACCTCATTAAGGGGGAGCAGGAGCCTCAATCCGATTTGGGGTTTTCTCTGACATCTTCACACAGCTCAGATGGTCTCTGCATTGAGTAGAGCAGGTGGAAAGCCAAGGACACCCTCTGTGTTGGGGCAGCTGGGATCCCCCTCACTGTTCCTTGTTTGTGTCGTTTGACCTCTTCAGCTGCCCAGCTCCTGGATGGTTTCTCTGTGCCTGTGCTGGGGTCATCCACTTGCTCCCTCTATCCTCCTGGGCAGGCACTTCTGGGCCCTCCGTTGGGAATCTGAGACTGACAGGCCTGCATGATCAAACAGGGTGCAAGAGGCCCCCAGGGCCAGTGCCTGCCCCTTGCTTCTTATACAATAGCAGGGGCAGGTTCTCTCAGAAAGCCCCAGAGCTCCAGGGACATATTTCTAAAACCAAACCCGGTGTTTAGGGCTGCCACTCTGCTGGAAATGCTGTTGCAGACTGCTCCAGCCTACAGTCTATCCACAGGGCCCAAGACAGGAGGCAGAGCCTTTTTAAAGACCTACTTGGTGCAGGTTTCCCTGTTACAGCAAGCTTCCTTTTGCCCTGTCCTAGCCCTCTGATTGATAGACAGGGTGGGACTCAGCAGAACCACTGCCTTTCACTTTGATTTCCCCAGGGCTCTTGTCCACAGCTTTGATAAGCCATCCTGCCCACCAGCTGGTCCCCTCCCCTGTCCAGACTGCCAGACTGGGAGCTGGGGCTCACTGTGTCTTTCTAGGTTGTTTCTCTGTCCTTTGGGAGGCTTCTGTGGCAGAAGAGGGTCCCCAGAGGAGGAGCCCTGCAAAGAAAAGGCTCCTTTTGGGGACCAGGCAAAGAAACCTGCCTCTGTCCTTTACCTCCTGAGGGTTCAGGAACCATGTCCTCAAGATGGCAGCTGAGCTGGATGGGAAGGGTGAGTTAGCAAGGGAAGGAAGGAAAGGTTAGGGCTAGGAAAGTGTGAATAGAAAAAATTCTCAGCTAAGTAAGCTAAGGACTTTCTCCATGTTGTATTGGGCTAAGAAGCTGGGGATAAGACGAGTTAGGGAGTTTACAAGGAAGGGTTCCAGATTGTGAGAAGTGCCCTCCAGAGGTGGAAGGAGCAGGGAGAGAGACAGGTACATAGGGACCCCAGCCTTTTGGGCTGCTTCACTTCATTCTCCATTCTTGGGGGACTGGACAGGGTAGCTTGCAGTCCTAGGAGGACTTCTAGTCTAGGAGGACTTCTGGTCCTCCTACAAGTCTTGGCATGGGCCAGGAAGCCCGGATGCAGTCTATCCCAGAGGGCACAGAGTGAACCCTTAAATGTGGCCTTGGAGGTGGGGAAGTCAACGCCAGCCTTGGAGAGAATGGACTCTGGAATCTGACATCTAGGTGTGAGTCCAGCTTCTGACACTAGCTGTATGTATGACTTTAGGCAAGTCGATTTGCTTCCTGAAGTCCCCTTGTCATTGGTTATAAACTACCTAAACCATGACTAACTGTTGTGCCATGCCCAGCAAACAGAAGTGCTCACAATAGCAGCCTACTGGTGTGTCTGTCTCTCATCTTAGTAACACAAACTCAGGGCCCCCAGGTTTTGGGGAGGCATTTGCACAGAGTATTCTGTGACGGTGTCCCTAGAGTCATGCTTCCAAGTGCCAACTTAGGAGCCACTGCATCAGGTACTACTTAATGTCCAGGGCTCATTAGAAAATGCCTCCCCGCCCCCATTGGCCGTAGATGGAGAGCTCTTCAGGAGCAGACTCCTACTAAAGAGTCTTGGTATCTCTTTCTGTCTATGAAATATTTATACTACTACAGAATCAATAATTACCATATTTAATCTTTTCACTCATTTAAATCTCAATCCCCCAACAGCCCTAGATGAAGAAATTGAGGTTTAAGGAGATTAACAAACCCTTGTGCCCTTATCACCACCAAAATAAATAAATTTGCCTTTGTTCTCACAAATGGCAAGAGATGGGGCTGGAGTGGTGGCTCAGTGGTTACAGTAGTTGCCTGGCATGCGTGAGGATGCAGGTTCAAACCCCAGCACCACATACACAACTAAGTATTGGAGCATTGAAAGCCATGTGAGAAACGAAATGAAATTGATTCATCCTCTCTCTCCTGCCCCCCTTTAAAAACAAAACAAACTTTTATTTGTTGGCTTATTTTTTGGTGGTGCTGGGGATTGAACTCAGAGCCTCATGCGTGCTAGGCAAACAAAGGAAACTTTGAACAACAAAAAAAATGGCAAGAGGTGGGTCCAGATTTCGAACCCAGATCCATCCCTCTCAGCCCTTGAGCCGTGATTCCTCTGCCTTCTTAGTACCCTGTTCATGTTCTGTTACATTTAGAGTGGTTACAGAATTGTCCCCAAGACTGTGGTGGCATTGGGACTAAATGCGAGCACCAGCCCTGCTTCCCTTGAATAACTATTAACTGCCCTTTTGATTTTCTAGACTGTGAGTCCGGTGATTGACACCCGACTAAGAGGATTGTGTGGCATGATTTCTAGGGTGTGGTGTGTTGGTGGCCAGGAGTGGGACATCCTCAAGGAAAGTCACCTGTTCTAGACCTCTTGCCCTGTTGCCTGCATGGAAGCAGAAGTGCCATGTCTCAGGTCCTTGGAGGGCTGGGGTAGAAGAGGGTCCTTGTTTTAGTATTTGAAGGAAGGGTCACTGACAAGATGTATGTGACCCTGAGTGAACCATTCACTTCCTCAGCCTCCATTTCCTCGTCCATAAAAGAAGGCCACAAACTTAGCATGCCATCCCCCTGAGGTCCCTACACCTCTTTCACTGCCAGCTCAGTGGTGAGGTTTTTGTCCCCTCAAGGCCCTGCAGGGGAGAGGACCCCCTGCTAAAGGTAGCCTCAGCCTCTGTGATTTGTATCCTGTTGGAGGTCCAGGACAGCTATGGAAGGGGCAAACTAAACCTGACAGCTTGGGCATAGTGCCCAGGCCTCCTCAGCCCTGACCCCTGAGTTTTCCCTCATAGTGACCTCCCAGAGCTGTCACCAAGCACCCCTGCCCTGCCCCTTCACCTCCTGTGGCACCACCAGCCTCGGAGGGAAAGACTACTGTGGAAGCAGCCAGCAGGACTCCCACCCCTGGCTTTGAGGATTAGGCCAGATTCCAAGGCAGCGATCTGTACACATCACCCCTCTGCGCCTGCTTTCGTGCCCCACCCCAGGTCAGGTTTCCCCTGGGCATCCAACCTGGCCTAGCCAATCCCCGACATGCACTTCCCCCTCGGCAGCACTGGGAGGCATCCACACCCAAGAGGGAAGACACAGCCCCCTCAGCCCTGCCAGGTCCTGAGGGCCTCAGTCCTCCCTGACTCAGCAGGAGGTTTCCTCAATAGAGGGGCCAGCTGTGAAGCCTCAGTGGCAACTCTGGGAGGAGGAGACCTGTCCAGAGATGGGCATGCGGATGGCTACGGGGGTCCTGGGACCGCACTTGCTGATGGCCTAGTCTCTGGTCCCCCTCATGGGCCCCTTCACTCTGGCTTCTACTGGTACCTGCAGGGTGGAGTGAAAGATGGCAAGTGTGGGTCACAGAAAGGAGTCGGAGTCACAGGGCACAGGAGGGGATGTCTGAGGATGCAAGGACAGTGCTAAGGGGCATCCCTGGGGGACTTAGGAAGACTGCTGACATACATGTGGACTCTAGGAGGGGTCCCAGCAGGGCTGGTACTTCAGCAAGACCCGCTCACCTCCACACGGAGCAAAGGCCTTCCCCTGGGGCCACCAAGCTCCTCCAGAGGAGAGGGGCCTCGGGCACTGCCACTTCTAGGTTGGCATGACCTGCCTCTCACCAGTGTGTCTGGAAACCTCTGCTCACCACGAAGGAGCAACTCATGGTTGGAAGGGACTGAAAGTTGCCCAGGTTGAATTTGCTTACAATGTCCCTACCGTGTTCTCAGACATCCCAAGGTTCTGATGGTCACAGTGTTCTGCCTTGGGGTGGCAGGGCAGTTGTTCAGCCACCGAGGCTGCAAATGTGGATCATTCGGGGGTAAATTCAGCTAAAATGTCACTTTCACGCTAGATACCAAACTCGTGCCAAAACAACAAAAAGACAGGATAGCATAGTTGTATACGTCACTGTTTTTCTTTTAGCTTTTTTAAACTTCCTTTTTTTTAAGAGAGGGAAAGTGACACAGAGAATCAACTATATTTAGATTTTCATCTGGGTTTTGTTTTTCCGACACATAGGTGTGTATGTGGTGCTGGGGTTCAAACCTGGGTCCTTCAGCATGTCAGGTAACTTCTACTGCTGAGCCACTGCTCCAGTCTCTTTCTTTAAACTTTTTTTTTTTTTCTTAAAGAGAGAGGGACAGTGAGAGAGACAGAGAAAGAGAGAAACAACTTTATTTAGTTTTTCACATGGCCTTAGTTGCTCCAACACTTAGTTGTGTACGTGGTGCTGGGGTTTGAACCCGGGTTCTTGTGCTTGCCAGGCAAGCGCCGAAACCGCTGAGCCACCGCTCCAGCCCCTCTTTCTTTAAACTTTTAACTGATACAGAAAAACATTAAAACTGTACATATTAATGGGATAATATATATTGATGGATGTATACATTGTATAATGTTTACATCAGTTTAAACATTTCTCCTCATACATTTATTTATGGTGAATTTTTTTTTTTTTTTTAGAACTGGAGATTGAAACCAGGGTGCTTAACCACTGTGTCACATCCCCAGCCCTTTTTATTTTTTTTAATTTTTTAAAAATTTTTTTATTGAGCCTTCCACATGGCTTTCATTGCTCCGTACGTGGGTTCTGGGGTTTGAACCCGTGTACTTGTGCATGCCAGGCAAACGCTGTAACTGCTGAGCCACTGCTCCAGCCCCCAAGAGAATTAATTTTTATTGAGTTTTTCACATGGCCTTTGCTGCTCCAACACTTAGTTGTGTACGTGGGTGCTGGGGTTTGAACCCGTGTACTCAAGCATGCCGGGCAAGTGCCATAACCATCGAGCCACCGCTCCAGCCCCCCTTTTTATTTTTTATTTTGAAAGAGGGTTGCGCTAAGTTGCTTAGGGCCTCACTGAGTTGCTGAGGCTGCCTTTGAACTTGTGACCCTCCTGCCTCAGCCTCCCAAGCTGCTGGGATTACAGGTGTGCACCACCACACCTGGCTATGGTGAAAACTTTTGAAACAGCACATTGTCGTCATGAGTAGTCACCACTTCCGTGATTTTGGAAGCATGGAAATAAGGGAAAAGTCAGGGGAGTCTTCGTTTGACTTGACATCACTTCTTTAATGAGTCAAAATAGCGAACAAAGTCAAACAGCATATTCAGTAACTGGGAAAGATACCTGCCATAAATAGGCCACGGAATCTGACTCTTGTGCAGTATGCAACCTTAGAATGCCTTATGCCTGCATGCCTAGGAGCCAGAAATGTCCAAGAAGGACTCCTTTCTTCCTTTCTTTCAAGAGGGAGGGGGATAGGGCTGGAGCGGTGGCTCAGCGGTTAGGTCCCTGGCTGGCATGCATGAAGACATGAGTTTGAAATTTAAACTCCAGCACCACATACACAACTAAGTGTCAGAGCAATGAAAACCACATATAAAACTGATTCTCTCTCCCTCTCCCTGTCTCTTAAAAAAAAAAAGGAGGGGAGAGAATAAATTCTATTTATTTTTTTCATCTGGCCTTTGTTTCCCTGACACTTAGTTGTGCATGTGGTGCTGGGGTTTGAATCCAGGTCCTCGCACATGACAGGCAAGCGCTCCAACCACCGATCCACCACTCCAGCCCTGACCCATTTCTCCAAAGATACAAATGACTATTTTTACATACCTATATGTTAATGTCTGTCTAGAAAAAGTCTGGAAGAATATGCATTGAACTATGAGCTGTAGTTTTATCTGGAAAGTGATAGTATGAGCTTAGAGCAGGGCTGCAATTAGGGTGTGGTAGAGGATGGGCCAGGGTGCAAGCTAAGGGACACCTCAGGGTCCCACGAGTGAAGGGGCCCACCCAAGAGCTGGCCCAGGTCCTGGCTCTGACTGAAATGTTTTTTCATTTCCTTGCAACAAAATATGCCTTCTGAAATGAAAAAGGTGACAATATAAATAGGATTAAAGGACTTTAAAGTTCTATTGTAAATAAGAAAAATCACAAAAAAACCCTATTGAAAATAATGGGCCAAAATATTAAGTTGACCAAATGAGAATTGCCACTTTTTGCCTATCCTGTTGGCAAAGATAACGGTAAATAACAACAACAACAATAATATTAATAATGCCTGGAGTCAGCTACAGCGAGGGGAAGTGATATGTATCCGTCATTGCTACATAATAGCCACTCCAGGACACAGGTGTGAAACCTCAGAGGTCATTTGTTTCCCTCGTGTCTGCGGTGTATGCAGAGCTCTCTGTGCATGCAGTGTTCCCGGGTGCGGACCACGGCAAGTTCCCTCCCCATGGGCTGCCCACAGATGGTGGCTGGGCTACAAGGCCAGATCCAGAGACGAAAGTGGAAGTGGGTGGCATTTTTACGTTCTAGCCTCGGAAGTCACAGAGCATTACTTTCGTATTCCTTGGCTGAGGCAGATGTAGGGCTTGGCCAGACTGCAGCACAGAGGTCTGCTCCGTTTCAAGGGCACGTCTGGCTCCACCGCTTGAAAGGGGTGTGACAGAGTTTTGGAAAACCCTGTGAGATGGGCAATAACCTCGAGGCCATTTTAAGAAAATACGACCAGCCCCTGAATCTCTCATATGTACTGTTAGTGGATACAATTTTGGGGAAATATATATAGTAATTCATAATGAAATATAACTGGTAAAATGTTTTAAAAGCCTTGGGGTTGGGGATTTAGCTCAGTGGCAGAGCGCTTGCCTAGCACGTGCAAGGCCCCCAGTTCAGCCCTCAGCCGAAAAAAAATGTCTTAAAAGCCTTAAGAAAATATATATAATCTCTGATCCAAAAATTCTATTTCTGGGATTTATCCTAGGGAAGTAATTGAGGATATTTACTAAGATTTGTTGTATGAGAAATATGTGTAATATCAAAGAAAATTAACCTAACGTCCAAAATGAGAGATTGATTAAATTCTGGTACATCATTACAATGGAATACAATGCAGATGCTAAAAATAATTTGAATCCATATGTTTAACCTGAAATTATTTTTATACCACATTGTGAAGTAAAATAATCAAGTTTAAAACAATTTTAAATAGTGTTTTCTTATTTTTAACATGATATATACAAACACATTTATAGATATTGAACACATGGGTAAGAATCTGGGATATATACATCAAAATGGTAATTGTGGTTCGTGGTCAGTGGTGGGATTATGAGCATTTTTCTTTTATCTGTATTCACATTTTTTTCTTTGTGGCACTGGGATCAAACCCAACACCTTGCACATGCTAAGCAGGTATTCTACCACTGGGCCACATCCCCAGCTCCCATCATTTGTTTATTTTTATTTTTTAGAGAGCAAAAATCAATTTTATTTATTTTTTTATCTGGCCTTTGTATCTCTGACACTTGGTTATGTAAAAGGTGCTGAGGTTTGAACCCGGGTCCTGGTGCCTGCCAAGCAAGTGCCCTAACTACTGAGCCACTGCTCCAGCCCCCCATCATTTGTTTATTACATAAATATTACTTGTACAATCAAGAACACTTAAGGGACCAAGAACATGAACTGTCCATTCCCAAAAGAAGGAATGCCAAGAACAAGAAATATATAAAGGGCTGGAGCAGTGGCACAGTGGGAAAGCACTTGCCTGACATGCATGAGGACCTGGGTTCAAACTACAGCACCACATACACAGCTAAGTGGAGGAAAAGCAAAAACCAGATGAAAAAACTAAAAACTCTTACTCTCTTTAAAAAATAAATATATCAGGGCTGGAGCGGTGGCTCAGCAGTTATGGCGCTTGCCCGGCAAGCACAAGTACACAGGTTCAAACCCCAGGACCCACGTACACAACTAAGTGTCGGAGCAATGAAAGCCATGTGAAAAACTCAATAAAAATTGATTCTTTCTCTCTCTCCTCTCTCTCTCTCTCACTCTCCTTAAAAATAAATAAATAAATATATGAAGTATATTCTACTTTAATAATCAATGAAGTGGGGATTGGAGCAGTGAGTTGGTGGTATCGCACCTGCCTGGCATGCGTGAGGACTTGGGTTTGAACCCCAGCACCATGTATACAACTAAGTGTCAGAGCAACAAAAACCAGATGAAATACTGAATAAAAATTGATTTTCTCTCTTCCCCTCTCTCCCTCTTAAAAAAAAAAATAAAGAAGTGGATAATGTGTCTGCACTGAGTCACTTTTTCTTTTTTTCCTTTTTGAGACGGGGGCTAAGTTGCCCAGGCTGCCCTCCAGCTTGCAGTTCAGCCTCAGCCTCCCAAGTCACTGGGATTATAGGCGTGGTCACTGTGCTCAGCTTGTTTTTCTTTTTTCCTCACTGTCATTTTCAATATATCATATGGAATGATATATTGCTGGGAAGGAGATAATGTGAGTTGCATAACATTTCTGAAAATAAGGTGGCAATATATGTCAGCCTTTAAAATGTTTATTTCCTTTGGTTCAGTAGTACTACTGCTCAAAAATGTGTCCTGGGGAGATAAGAGATTTTGACAAAGATCTGGAAGACTTGGCCACTTGGGTCCAGTTCCCACGTGGCAGCGTCAAGGGTCCCCTCCCTATCCAGGGCCCTACTCTTCACCTCTCCTTTTTGCCTTCCACTATTGAGGCCAAGGGGCAGTTACTCTTTACCATGCATTGCTGATTCAGAATAGAGGAAGTTCCTCTGCACTCACACCTCTAGCTGCATGGGTCATTGCAGGTAAGCTGGCCCAGGGCATTTCTATAGGGAGGCAGGGATGTGCCCGCACAATGGACACTCAGGCAGAGCACGTCTAAGAAGGGACCTAGCTCATGTCATCCATTTATCTCTGCTGCCTGCCCACAGATTTCAGCATGCCCTATTTTCAACTCAACTGAGACGTAGATCCCTCAGGAAAGCCCTCTTAGTCTCCTAAGACTGACCTGGGCACCCCTCCCTGAGCACCCAGGCACCCTTGGATGCTCCCACGAAACTCACTGCAGCAGGGGTACCTGGCAACTCTCCTCCACCAGCCCCTGCAAGCTCTGTAAGCCCAGAATGGTCATCTTTGCTCTCACTGCAGTCCCCGGCCTAACATGGTGCCTGGCACATAACACGTGTTCGGTGACTGGCTCATGAATGAACAGTGACACGTTATAAGATCCGCACTTTTCAAAACATGTCATTTGTTTTCATACCCCGTCGGTGCCAAGCACCGTGCCTTCAACATAAAAGTGCTTATGAAGGTCAAGTGAACAACATTATTATGAAGCTGCTACACTGGAAAAGGGTGATTTTAGGGTCAAAAAGAATTGAGTTCAGGGTTGGAGTGATGGCTCAGCAGTAGAGTGCTTGCCTGACATGTGCAAGGACCCAGGTTCAAACTCCAGCACCACATACACAACTAAGTGTCAGAAAAACAAAAGCCAGATGAAAAGTAAGTAAAATTGACTAAAAAAATCAAAAAGACAACAATTTGAGTTCAAATCCTGATGCTACCACTTCCTGACCATGTAACCTTGGGCAGCTGCTTCTCTTGAGTCTTCATCAGCATATCTACATAAAAACCATGTAGGATTAAAGGTGTGGCCAACCATGCCCAGAACACAAAAATTCAATCCATGTTCTCATGATTAGCACCACTGGCCTTGACCTTGCCCAGGACACAGAAGTTCAATCCATGTTCTCATGATTAGCACCACTGGCCTTGACTGTGCCCAGAACATAGGAGAAGTTCGATCCATGTTCTCATGATTGGCACCGCTGCCCTTGACCATGCCCAGGATACAGAAGTTCAATCCATGTTCTCATGATTGGCACCGCTGGCCTTGACCATGCCCAGGACACAAGTTCAATCCATGTTCTCATGATTGGCACCACTGGCCTTGACCATGCCCAGGACACAGAAGTTCAATCCATGTTCTCATGATTAGCACCACTGGCCTTGACCATGCCCAGGACACAGAAGTTCAATCCATGTTCTCATGATTAGCACCACTGGCCTTGACCTTGCCCAGGACACAGAAGTTCAATCCATGTTCTCATGATTGGCACCGCTGGCCTTTACTATCACAGCTGGCCAGGGATTCTGCTGGGGGTTGGGCATTAGAGGACAGCCAGGCAGCATCACTGGGAACAGCATGAGTGGCTGCAGGAGGCACTGGCACTGGCAATGTAAGTGGCATAGTTTCCTGGCCACTCTGTTATAGGCAGGAACACTAGAAATAAGGGGCACTGCCTGCCCTGTTAAATTTCTTGCAGGTCTTTTCTCTGGTGGTCCAGTACCATTCTTCAAAGACAGAAGCACTTAATGGTTTTATACTTCCCAAAGTCCTTTCTCATCTTTATTGTTTAAAAAAAATTTAATTTCATTAATTGCTTTGAACAGGTAACACATGCTTAAGTATGCAAAAAATTCAAAAGGACACCAAATGAAAGGCCTCCCACCCAGCCCCGTCTCCCTGCCACCCAGTTTCCCTCCTCGGGAGTAAGCTGGGTGCTACTCGGTTCCTCACACCTGCTCTCTGCAACTACAGGAAAGGCTCTACTAGTGCTACTGGCACCCAGTATTTGTCACATGACGCTCAGGAAGACCCTTGCTCATCAGCACATGCAGAGCTGCCACCACTCAAGCCCTCATCCCTCCCCTCCCCCTCTTCTGAACTCCAGCAGCCTCTGAACTCCCAGCTTTCCTGGGAGGTGTCTGGCTCCTCTGTCTGAAGTCCTGCTCCTGGTCTTGCTTCCCAGCCTGTGGGTCAGTTCTGGGTGCTCCGATGACTCTCCTGCTCTTTCTTTTTTTGCTGTGGTCTCCGCCCTGTCCTTTGGCCCTGACTCTCTTCCTCTGCCCCATGCTGGGGAAGCCCCTAAACATGGGTCCCTGTTCCCAGTCTTTCGGCACCTCCCTTGCACCAACAGGAGTAGAAGTCTAATCTTGTTCAGCTCCGTGCCTCCCACCATCTGACCCCAGATGCTTTTGCTCATCTCTTTTCACTACAGATTGTGGCCCCTGTGGCTGGCTGCCTGTGTCAACTTGAGGAATTCAACTTTTCTGAACCTCAGCTTTTTTCATTAGTAAGGTAGGGTCAGTAATATCAAGGCACTGGGGACGGAGGAGACTAGGAGAAAGGTCTATTACATTCTGTGGCAAAATGGTAGGAAGAGGCAGACTATAATCAGGTAAAGAAATAAACAAGGAGATAACTGATAAATGTGAAGAAAATAAAACTGACGTTCTTATAAAAGATGTAGATATGTCACTAAACAGATTTTCTGTGGTTATGGAAAGGATGCCTTAAGATTGTAAAGATAGGGGCTGGGACTGGAGCTTAAAGTCCACATGGATTATTATTTATTTATTATTTTGGTCCCAGGGATTGAACCCAGGGACACAGAGCCACATCTCCAGACTATATATATGTAATTTTTTTAAAGAGAGAACAGTGAGAAAAATCAGTTTCTGGTTTCTCATGCGGCTTTCATCGCTCCGACGCTTCGTTGTGTACGTGGTGCTAGGGTTTGCACCAGGTCCTCACACATGCCAGACAAACCCCATACTGCTGAGCCACTGCTCCAGCCCTGTATTTTATTTTGAGACAGTTTCTCACTAAGTTGCTTAGTGCCTCGCTGAGTTGCTGAGGCTGGCTTTGAACTTGTGAGCCTCCTGCCTCACTGGGATCACAGGCGGGCACCACTACACCCAGCTAGATCCTTGGATCTGAGAAGACCCATGGAAACATGATGTATAATAAAGGTGGCATCATGAATCAATGACACAGTCACTCTGATGGAGAAACAACGTGAAGATAAAGAAAATGGGCCCCTGCTCTATACCAAAGAGGATGGCTTAGGGTTAGAAACCTAAACGTGAAAGATAAAAATTGCAGAGCTAGGTGGGGAAGCCTTTCACAAGCAAGCCCTGAAAAGCGCTGCCCAGGAGGTCCTGCTCCCAGGCTGGGGAGTGAGAACTAGCCCGGGAGCGAATACGCCCACGTCTGAACTGCTGCCACCATCGTTCAGGTCCCCAGGGCCAGCTGGTCAGGATGCCTGGCAGGAGGTGCTCCAGCCCGAGCTGGGAGGGTCGGGGCACTGAGATGAATAACTCAGTGACGCAGCAGGTGACGGGCGCCAGGGCCAGCCGCCAGGTTTGCTGCCCTGCTGGCCATGCCTTCCTCCAACCAAGGGACACGAGGAGGCCCAGCACTCATCTCCCACGGACGGTTTCCATCACAGCCCGCCCCAGCTCAGACCTGGAGTGCCAGCCCTGAAATGTGTGTGGTAAAATGGACAAATGAGCCTGATGGCTTCCAATTTTCACTCTTGGGCCAATTCCCTGAGGGCCTATTCCAGGGCACAGGCGTGAAACTCGGCTTTCATGGTGGATTACCAGCCTGAAGGAAGCTGTCACCTCCTGGCTGGAGGGAGAGTGTGTGGCCAATTCCATTTCTTTCCGGAAGAATTCCTGTCTATGTCTAGCCTGTGGCCTGAGCAACGCTTCTTGTCACCACTGACCTGTTTCCGTGACTGAGAAGACTGAATCGATGTTGTGGGTGTGTTTGGGAGGAGGTGAAGAATTTGTGGATGTGTTTTAAAACTTGCTCCAGGACCCCATAGTCACAGATGCTTTTGTTGGGGACAGTCTCCTGTGGAAGCATTGGTCCCAAAACTGTCCCTTTCAGAGCAGAGCTGTGGGCGGGCTTCTCCTGAGAGGAAGGGCATAGGAGCAAATATTTATGAGGCACCCCGTCCTCCAGGAGATGGACCCCTAGAGAGTTCCTTGTGATGCATCTGGGAAATGAGTGCTGTGGGAGCCCCAGGAGTCACCTCCTCCTCACAAGGAGGGCGTGATCCTGTAGGAAGACCTGGGGGTTCACCAGGAAATTCTCCTGAGTGGTGGGGTGGGACAGGGGCCCTAGAGCGACTAGGCAGGACAGGAAACTAAGGTGACAGCCTAGAGGCATGGACGGACCCTTAGACAGGAGCACCTCAGGTATTAGGGTGACCTTGTCTGAGTCTAGATCTGGAGTCCAAGTTCTCCACAGCCTGTCGTATGGTGAGACTTTGGGGTGGCTGCCCAGTGTGCTCTGCTGCTTCCGCGGTCACCACTTGGACACCCACACAGGCACCTCCGTCCCAGGTGGAGTGGTGGAACTTGAGTTCCCAAGCCTCAGGCTTCCTCGCTCCCTGGTCTGCACACTCTTCTTCGTATCTGAGATTCTGTGCCACCAAACTCTTGGCTGAGTTGAATGCCATTGGTTTGCTACTAGACTACACCTGTGTTGGGACTATTTGCAAAGCCTGTGTATTACTTCCATAATAAAAATAACACGGGGGCCAGGCATGGTGGCACATGCCTGTAATCCCAGCCACTCGGGAGGCCGAAACAAGAGGATCACAATTTTGAGGACAGGCTCAGCAATTTAGCAAGTTAGTGAGACCCTGTCTCCAAATAAAAAAATTAAAAAGGCTGGGGATGTGGCTTAGTGGTAAAGAGCCCCTGGGTTCAATCCCCAGTACTAAAAAAATAAAATAATACAGGGACAATTTGTGCTTCACCAAATGACTTCTCAAAGCACATTCATGTCACTCACACGTTTGAAATTTTGAGTAAGTCCAAGAACAATGGCAGAGGCCCATTTGCCCCCTCTTCCTGTCCCCTTGCAGGGAGCCCGGCTTGTGTGACTAGTTCCAGGCAAGGCAGCCTGAGGGGAAGTGACATAGTCCTGCTCTGATTTCTCTTCTGTCTTTGGCCACCAGGAGACCACGTGTTCCAGGCGGTGTTGCTGTCAAATGTCAGATCATCCTGCCGACTGTGGTCCTTCTGAGTTCTGGCATTGAGTAGACGCTGCATTGCGTTGTGGCCCGTTCTAGTGGTCAGTTGCTCCCTCCCATGCCACGGTGGCAGAGCTTAGAACGGCACCCGTTTTATCGCACTCGGCTCTGCAGTCTGCTAGTTTCGACCAGGCAGCTCTTTTGCAGGTCTTGCCAGGGTCATTAATGTGGCTATGTTCAGCTGGCAGGCAGACTGAGGGCGGGGCTTGGCTGACACGGTGTGACAGCATGTGTGTGTCCAGCCTCAGCCCCCTTCATATGGTCTATTAGGTCTCTCCAGAAAGCTAGCTGGACTTCTTACATGAATAGGGGCTCAGAGCCCCTATTCATCATGAACAGGTACTCTCCAGAGTACCACGTCTGCTGAAAACTTAGTCCCAGAACTGCCACAATGTCACTTCTGCATCTGCTGAAGCAAGTCACAGGTCCAGCCAAGTCATGGGCAGATAGAACCACCTGAGTGACACTGCCCTGTAGCCTTTTTTTGACTGGTGTGAGCCCCAAGGGGCAGGTGTCACGTTGTGCTGGACTCATAACGTTACGTAATCTTTAAGGATGTGATCATGTGGATAACAACTGAATCCTTTAGAACCATTTGTTTTTTATTTTTAAGAAAATAGTTAAAAATCAGATTTCACTTTGAAAAGCTGGAGATGTGATCTTGAATTTTGGATGCAAGACAGCAAGTAACCCCAAATGCTAAAGTCATTTTGGAAGTATTTACAGTAATTGAAATGCTGACTATAAAGAAGATGCAGGGGCTGGAGTGGTGGCTCAGTGGTTGGAGCACTTGCCTGGCATGCGCAAAGACCAAGGTTTAAACCCCAGCACCACATACACAACTAAGTGTTGGAGGAATGGAAATGAGATGAAAAACTATATAAAATTAATTCTCTCTCCCTCTCTCTCAAAAAATAAAAGGAAAAAAGAATATGTAACACACTCACCAGGGGAAATGAAACTTCAACTGCCAACAGAATTTATTCAATGGCAGAACCTCATGAGAAGGAATAGTCCTGTTGTAGAATCAGCTGGAAATGGTCTTGGCTGCTCTGAACGCAGAGAGCTTCTGACACCTGCTGTGTTCACACCCTCTGGTTACTGTCACCCAGGGGCGCTGCAGAGATGCTTCCGCAGGGGCTGGGCGGTTGGACTTGAACACCTCTAAGATGCCTTCCAATCTGAGGTATGATCCTGTGACTTCAAGAGGCACGTGGGGATCACCTCCTGAGACGCATCAGGGATGGCCAGGACAGGGAAGCCAGGCAGGAGGTCCCAGGCTAACTCTGGCCACCAGTGGCTGAGGGAAGGCTGGTGCCTCGGATTGGGGGTCATTTTCCCTGGCTTCTTTAGCTCTGTCACAGGAGCCGTGTGGTGAATGTAATGAAGTCCACCAAGTGCATCAACAGTCCGGGACCATTACAGACAGGAGGTAAGCGGGGCCTGACAGCCGCGGAACTGTGACTCTCCAGCCTGCTGACCGCACTAATAACAGCTCTAACAACCTAACCAGGCCTGACACAGCCACCACAGCTGCTCAGCTGCTCCCAGCCTCGCTGATCCACGGAGCAGGGGCTTGCATGTCTGCCCGATCTTGGGTTGTGGAAGTAGGTTATTTACAAACTGGTTCACTCTGTCCATTCATGTAATGAATATTTACTAAGAAGCCATGAGACTCTGGGCCCTGTGATAGCAGTGGCAAGCAAGGCCATCAGTTTTTCTTTATTTTTTCTTTTTCATTGCAGTCTGGGGGTTGAACCCAGGGCACTCTACCACTGAGCTACATCTCCAGCCCTTTTTATTTTTTTATTTTGAGACAGGGTCTCACTATGTTGTCCAGGCTGGCCTTGAACTTGCGATCCTCTTGTCTCAGCCTTCTAAGTACCTAGGTTTACAGGTGTGCACCACCACACCCAGCTTACAAGGCTAAGACTTCATGATACCCTTCTGGAGCACCTCCAAAGGGCTGGATGCTGCATGAACATGGGATACCATGTTCATTCCTGAGAGGAGGGATTGAGGAAGCCTCTGTGTGGCAGAGTCCCCTGCCTGAGGTCTCCCAGCAGGTAGGTGGAGTGTGGCCCAGCGCTGAGGTGCTGAATGCCCTTGTGGAAGAAGCTAATGGGAATCAGCAGCCCTAAGGTGCCCTCTGAGTCACCTGGGGAGTCCCCGTGAGTGGGTGACTGGGACAAGGTGGGGATACCCAAGTCCCATCAACAGCAGGAGCATCAAGTGGGGCACAGTGGCACACGCCTGTAACCCCAGCAACTCAGGAGGCTGAAGCAGGAGGATCCCAAGGTCAAAGCCGGCCTCAGCAACTTAGTGAGGCCCTAAGCAACTTAGCAAAACCCTGTCTCTAAAAGGGCTAGGGATGTGGTCAGTGGTGAAGCACCCCTGGGTTTAATCCCCAATACAAATAACTAAATGAATAAATAAGAGCAAGGGATGCTTATTGGTTTGTTTGTTTTTTTTTTTTAGTTTTTTATTGGTACATTAAAGTTGTTCATGATGATGGGATGTTAAATAGTCACACATCCACATAATATAACAATACAATTTGGTCACTATCCATGCCCCCCCAATACTCCCCCACTCCCTTCTTGCGTCCCCTGGTCCCTGAGCAAGGGATGTTTCTGTCACAAAGAAGACTGGAACCCCAAGAAGGGATAGAGTCCCTGTACTTATGGGAACAGGGGGCACATGGAAGGAGTGTTCTCTGGGGACACTATCTGGTGTGTCCAGGACCAGACAGCCTGGACCCTGGGAAGCTGGAGTAGCCTCCAGTGAGAGAGTCAGGCTAGCCATACAGCAGCCAGCTCCCAGGACTCCACGGACCTTCAGACGCTAAATGGTACCCCAAAATTGGGCACCCATTGCTGGGCAGGAACAGTCCCACTGAGAGAGACCCTGAGCTGGAGGGTGTGGGTAGGACAAGCCTGGGCTGCTCCTGTCAGGCTGCAACCCACTGCCAGTCCAGGAACACCCTTGTCCCCATATCCCTCCTTCAAGGTCTTCCCTTTCTAAATACCCTCCCCTCCCCCAGAGAGCACAAACCCCTTGCTTTTTGGTGAATTTCAATGCACGGTTTAAACCTTAGTTTAAAGGTTAAACACTCAGGACTGAAATTCTGCGTCCCCAGGGTGCAGGGGCAGCTGCACAGACTCCACACTTCCTGTCAGCGGGCGCTTTATACACCGGCCCGTTCTCAGACTCTTTTTCGGCTGTGTCTGCTTAGGTTTCTCCTTGTTCTAGAAACTGAGCGTTGGTTCTCCTCAGAACACACTGCAGGTTTTAATGAAGTTTTTTGAGCAAATGAAATAATTTTGGAGCTAGAAACTGAGGGAAGTCAAGAGCCTTTCACTGGTCAATATGGGGGTAGAAGAGGGACATCCCTTCCTGGGCGGATGGCCAGCGTGGTCCTCAGGAGCGTCCAGCCCGCGGAGTCTGGCCTGCGGGTCGGGGTTGCGAGGGCCCCTGGTGCCCAGGAATAGGGGTTGGTAGTGGCCTGCAAGGCTTTGGATCTAGACCCTTTGCTGAAGTGTGGGAACGTACAGTGGGGGTCAGGACAGCCCCAGTGCTGGCAGGACGCTGAGTACGTGCCCTGCAGCGCCCGACAGCCCACCCGGTGCATGGAGCGTCATCAAGCCCATCTCATAGCCGAGTGTGTTTTGCATTCACGATCAAGCTCCGCTCACTCACGTCCCACTCGACATCTCCAAGTGGCCACCGCTTGCATCTCTCTGTACCAGACTCCCTGACTCCAACCCTGACGATTGGGCCTCTGCCTCTTGCCCACTTTCATTCCTGCCCGCTGCCAGGTCACCTGCTCCACCTTTCCAGATCCCTCCTGACTCCCAGGTAGCGTCCAGCCTTCCTGACTACCCTGGTGCCCAACAGTCTCTCCCCCACCAGTTCCAACCTCCTGCATGCCTGCAACTGACCTGGCCAGGGGGACTCCCATCTCTGCCCTCTAGTGCTGCCAGTCCTGGCTTCTGCATGTAGCATGACACCAGCCCCATCGTGTTGTGGAAGGACCCTGGGGTGCAGGGTCGGGAGTGGTGAAGGACGGGTGCTCCCAGGTGGGCTAGGGTGCGGGGGAAGTGAGACCGCTGGGCCCCCAGAGACCACCGATCTGACTCCCACCACAGAGTGCCAGAGCTGGCCAGGCCCTGGGTGGAGGTGCTGGGCTGAGCTAATCACCTAAATGGACGCGGCTGTTGAGAGACAGGCTCTATTCCCTAATAGAATTTGCCCTCAAGTGCAATTTAATTTTCTTTGAGGCGGTCTCCAGCCCCTCGCTTTCCTCCTGCCAGGCAGACCCTCCTTCCCCCAGCTTCCAAGGGGAGCAGAGCACCTTCTCTCAGAGAAAGGAGGAGAAGGCCTCCCTCGGCTGGGTTGGCCGTTTGCAGCCCTCCCAGCTCCCCAGGCCTCCTCCAGGCACGGCAGCTGCCCGAGGCCTCACCATGAAGGCAGATTCTTCCCCTGACCTCTGGTAAGTTCTCAAGCTTCCAGAATTCTCTTTGCAGAGGCCTGGGGAGAGGGAATGGCCCCCGAGAGCTGTGTGGGGGACGGTGGTGGGAGGGAGTGGGCCCTCATGAACACACTCTCAGGGCCTCCATGCAGGGGTGGAAATTGGCTCACAGCCCCATGGTTTGGGGCACAACCCAGCCCTCTAGCACCCTCCTGGATCAGAGGGCTCCCCTGAGGCTGGCTTTCCCTGCAGCCAGCTCCCACCTCTGAGCTCAGACTGAGGCAACTGGTCACTGGCATCTTGGAAGGGGCGGGAGCCTGGGCTGAGTCTCCCAGGCATCCTCAGGAGCGCTTTCTGTTTCCTCCTCTAAGACCCCCTTGGGCCACCTGCAGCCTCTTCCCCTGGGTGGCAGGGGTGCAGGGAGGTCCAGGCAGAGCCCCGTGGTGAAGGCAGGGATGCAGCCAGGGACAAAGAGAAGCCAAGAGCGTGACGTGCAGCTGCGGGGAGGGGGCAGAGGGGAGACCAGTGGGGGTGCGCTTTCAAGCATGCAGGAGGCTTTTGGGGTGTAGAGTGTGCCCTGGACTTCAGGCAGTCCAGCCCTGTGCTCTTCATCTGGCAAGCCCCGGAGGGAGCACCGGAATTCCTCTTTCTTTGCCATCAGAGCCAGAGCAGAGGGTGGGGCTGAAGATGACAGAAAATGGATGGCCTGCAGGTCAGGGTCCACTGCAAAGGGGAGCAGGTCACTCTTCGGGCTCAGCCACCTGCTCTCTCGCAGCTGAGGCCTGCCCTGGGGTGCCAGGGCCCATTGCTCCTGGGGCTACTTTTTGGGCATCTGCCCTGTTCACCCATCCAGCAACTGCTTATTAGTTGCTCACTCAGTGCCAGAAACTGCAATGTGCTAGGAGAGGGGTGTGTGCGTGCACGCACGCGCGTGTGTGTTGCATGCGTGAACGTGGACAGTGTCAGGCGAGTCAGCACCCTAGAACAGTGCTGCCCAGTAGCAACAGAACGCCAGCCACTTAGGTAACTACACCTCCCAGTAGCCATGCTAAAAGAAAAAACAGTGAAACAATGTTAATAGATACTTGAACACCAATCTATCCAAAATGTTATCACTTGAACACATAAAATATGTAAAAAATCTTAATGAGATATTGTACTCTTTTCTAAGTATTGAACCTTCAAAATCCAGCTCGTGATTTACAGTTGCAGCCCATCTATCTGTACAGCCTCCTTTCAGTGCTCCAAAACCACATGTGGCTGGAGTCCCCAGGCAGTGCCTTCCCCAGGCCTCAGAAGCTCTTTAGGCCGCAGACCTACTGAACCAGAATCTATAGCATTTGAACAAAACCCTCAGGTGATGGCTGAGGAGCAGGGGGATGCATGGTGAAGTCTGAGGAGCAGGGGGATGTCTTCACACAGGTTTGCAGAATCATCTAAGTATGAATGCCTCCATTCAAAGTCCTTTGTCCCCTGTCAGTCTTTCTGCCATGACCAAAAGTGGCCACAGTGCCAGTGTCCTGGTCCCTTTTCTGCAGGTCAGTGTTTTTCAGCAGAGATGTTAGTGTGAGCCCTTCACAGTGAGCCAGGGCCGCGAAAGGCAAGGCCCAGCAGTGAGACCTGGGGCCCCGAGTCCCTGTCCTTGCACACTGAAGGTTCATATCTGGGGGTGAGCTCCTGGGCGCCAGGCCCTGTGATACAGCCTTGCCCCTCTTTTGCCGACTCTGCAGGAACTATCCCATTGTGCAAATAGGGAAGTGGAGGCTCAGAGTCAGACACGGCTTGGCCTGGCAGTCAGCAGAGCAGGCTGACGCTGAAGTCCATCCAGCAACAGCATCAGGAGGAGCCTGGTCCCTGCCTCCCCGCTTCTCCTCCCACAAACCTCCTGGGCCTTTCACCTGTCACCTCTGCCCACATCTAACACATCTACATTTTTGGTTGTAAGTCAGTTCCTGAGAGAAAACTGCTGAGTTAAGCTCCTCCATAAAAATCTTTCGCCAAGACGATGACGGGGTTGTTTTATAGATCAGCTGTGACACCTGCAGCTATTTCAAATGGAGCCAGGCTGGACTTTCCGCCCCTCCCCCTCCCCACTACAGTGCCCTAAGCCCAGGAAGTGCATCTCGGTCAGATGAGCCCAGGCACAGCAGTGCAGAGAGTCTCCTGTACCAAGAGGTGGAAACAGGCTGTGCCACCTGCCAGGAAGCCGCAAAGCTCTGTGAGAAGGTGGGCTCCCGGGATCTTTCTTGCATTCAGGGGCCTGTGGTTCCTGGAGGTGGAATTGGGGAAGGGGAAGAGGCTCAGTCATGAAGCCTCTGAATAAACTTGCAGATGAACTAAAATCTGAAAGCCATCAATGGGCAGTGTGGGTAGAAGAGCTGCACCTTCCTGTCCCCATTGTTTGTAGCAGAGGAAAAGGCACCTCTTTCCATGATGGAGTGGGAGTGTTCCCCGAGAGAGCAAAAATGTCACCCAAGAAGCACTTTTGGCCCATTGACCCCAGCTGAAAGAGCAGGTCTCCACCTCCAAAGCAGAGGCACAAAGAATGGCTGGGGACCTGGGTCTCTGTCCCAACTGCATTCTTAGGAAAGATGAGCTTCCAAATTCTAGTCTCTGCTTCAAAGTATCCAGAGAGCTTCTTATCCCCCACTTCTCCCATACTATAAAACAAGAAAGAGAAAATAAAATGGCAAAACGTTGGAGAAGGCTACGGTCATGATGCCGGCTCACGTTTCTAGGGAAAGAAAGAGCTTACTAGGTGCTCTGGAGAGCGCTCTTGTGTCCCCATTTAGCTAATTAAACAGGAAAGCAGAAAAACAGCTGCCTCTTCAGGATAAACCCAAGTTGGGATTTGAATGCAGATAATCTGAGCCCTTTAGTTACCCTAGTTCTCTGACTCCCTCCCAGCCCAGGCAGGCAGATGCACCTGGAGAAATTTGCAGACATTTTACAGAAATGCTGCCCCAAGAACTGGGTACAGGGGTGCATGCCTGTAATCCCAGCAGCTCAGGAGGCTGAGGCAGGAGGATCACAAGTTCAAAGCCAGCCTCAGCAATTTAGCAAGACCCTACCTCAAAATAAAAAATAAAATAGGTCAGGGGTTTGGCTCAGTGGTTAAGTGCCCCTAGGTTAATCACTGGTACAAAAAAAAAATGCTGTCCCTATGTCCCATCTTGGTTATAGGCGCTATACAGACTACCTATGCTTGGAACTTCAAGTCATTCCCTTCCAGCACCAGACTCAGCTGACAGCTAACAGGTTGAATGCACAAGTTAAGGAACAATCTAGGTATTCTCAATTTTTGGAAATGATGGAACTTAAAGAGAACGAACTCTAAAATTAGAACAAGACCAGATCCTCAGATTTATTCCCTATCTACTGCATGCGTGTGGGCCGCAGGGTAAAATGGCACACAGATGGGCCCAGAGGACTCAGCTTTGCTGGTTCATGTACTCTGCATGGATCTATTGTCTGGCTGTGCCCAGGGATCTCCAAATAAGAGTTATCCGATAGTCAGATGTGGTGGCACACACCTGTAATCCCAGCGCTCAGCAGGCTGAGGCAGGAAGATTGCAAGTTGGAAGCCAGCCTCAGAACTTAGCAAGACCTCTCCCAAAACAAACAGATAAACAAAAGACTGTGATGCAGCTCAATGGCAGAGCAGTTCTAGTTTCAATCCCCAGTACTCCTTCCCCCCTCCATTAAAAAAAAAGAGTTATTTGGTGAGGCTGGTAGTGCAAGGACAGAGCCAGGCTACCTGTACGCCTGCCCTGGACAGCACCTGTGCCTCCTCCGTGCCTCAGTTCCCTCATCTGTAAAAACGGAGGGAAGAATGGAAGAATTCATGAGATTAAGCAAACAGTACAGACGCTGCTGTGCTTGGAGCAATTAGTTATTGTAACTTTGCTGGTCCCCCAAGGACCGTGTCCTTTTCTTGTCCTGTTTCTCAGCCACTTACTGAGTCTGATCTTCTCTTTGGAATTAAAGGCCTGGTGCTGAGCCACCTCCTTTCTAAATGCCTTAAATTCCTGTGTCAAGGACACAGGGCAGGTTTAAGAAGAGCACCCCCAGCCTTCTGATGAGCATCCTGATGGGAGGGATCCCTACAAGGTTCTGGGAAGAGGAGACAAATGACAAAGTGGTGGGTCCACGAAAGGGGCCTGTGACAAATTACTGGAAGGACTGGGTGGACAGATGGGGAAGAGCAAAGGCCCCTGTCCTTTTATTGGAGAACTCCTTGTGGCTCCCTGAACAAGACAGAAGCTCCCCAGGGGCGGGGCTGAGGGCTGGGCTCCCTGGATCTCCCTGCTGGGATGAGTAATATGGACCAGGGCAGAGGGTCTATATCAATCTACCCCCACAGAAAAATGAATGAAAATTGAATTCCCCAAGGAGAATCGGGGAGCTGTTATCCAGACAGAGATAAATCAAAGGATGCCAAGAAGCTGGGGAGAGCAGGTTTCCAACAGCAGGAGAATAATTAAGGAAACAGTTTCAAAATGCAAATGATGAAAGAGGGTTTGAGAGGAATGAGGACAAGGAGGTGATGATTAGAGATGGGGTGACAAGGGAGCAGGGACAGTGGGATTCTTTCCTCAGTGGAGAAAGCAGCCAGGGTTTGGGATTCCTGGCAGCTAAAGGTAAGCCTGCCTGGTCTGAGAAGCTCTTCAAATGTAAGGGTTAAAAGATACAAAAGTCTTCCATGCAGAGTTAAAAGTGCATCTGAAATCAAAAGGCTGGACTTAATTTCCAGTCAGCTTTGCAACTTATTAGCAGTGTGACCTTGGGCAAACCACTTAACCTCTCTGTTTCCTGAGAATCCTACCCAAGCCCAGGTATAATTACGAATATCAACTGAGATAAACTATGTAGAAGAACTTGGTGAAATGTGCTGGACACATATAAGTTATAATCATCTTCCTAGATTGCGTTTCTCCCCTCAGAATTGGATCCATTGACATGTTGGGTTTGGGTCCCAGAATTGTAATGTATAAATATCCACCAGATTCTTTGTCCTGACTATTGATCGACTTCTCAGAAGGAAAGCCAGAAAACCAGAAAGCCACCTCACACATGCCCAACCACTGGTGCTCACTCTCCAGTGGGTCCTAGACTGAAGACAAGGTCCTGAAGACCATTTGTCATAGGAGACCACCTGTGGCCCTGGGTGGGCTTGGTGAGGAAGCCTTGATGAATCAGTGCAGAGATTTAAACCCAGGTGCTCTCAGGGCTATCCCACAGCACAGATGCTCTGGTCTCCAGGGGACTCAGCCTCTCCAGGGTGGAGGCTAGTTTAGCCACCTCTGAGCCTATCGTTTGCCCATGCAGCAGCAGGTTGATAATACCACTCATTGGATGGCTGGGAGGATTAGACGGGGTTCTGGCCCTGGCAGCACTTCCCTTGGTGCTTGGTGCTTCTGTTTCCGCAGTACTGAGGACAGACCCCAGGCCCCGTGCATGCTAGGCAGGTGCTCTACCTCCAAGCTACTGCCCCAGTCCGCGCTTGGTATAGCTATACACTTTTAATAAACATTGGTTGTTGCTATTATCACCATATGCTGTTATGTTATAATTGTTACTTTCATGCATTACTGCACTGAAAAATGGAGCTTAAGGAAAGCTCCTTGATAGGGTTTCCTATTAACAAATGGGAAAACTGGGGCCTCATGGGGGAGGCGAGGTGCCTTGGCAGGTGTGGATGTTATTGGGAGACCTTGGGAATGGGACCAGGAGGCACATGCCTCTGGGAGGGGCGTTTATTGGCTGAGCGGCATTGCACAGATGAGCAGGGGGTGCTAGGGGTGTTGAGGAGCTACAGCCCACAGGTTCAAGAACGGAGAGCCCAGCAGACTTCTCAGGGCTCATCTGCCAAGGGGTAGAGGTGACACTGGCATCCCCTTGGTTAGCCCTGCCAGGAGACTCCCAGTGACAGACTAGTGACATGCAAATGAGAAGAGGGCAGGAACCCCGCACGTTCAAACTAGTGGATCAGCTGCTGCAGAACATATGTTTATATTTATAATTTTAAATTATAAAAGTAAGTACCATATATGCTCTACATTTCACTGCATATGTTATCTTTTACTAATTGAAAAAATTTAGCCACTCCACAGAAAATCTGGAAAGGAGAAAAACAGAACAAAATGCTTCCTAATATACTTTTTTAAAGTATACCTTTGAATAGTATTTTGCCATATTTCCCTGTCTTTTCTGATGTTTAAAAACAATTTTATTAGTTTTTAAAAATAATATCTTCATTGAAAAAGCTGAAAACATAAAAATAAAATATCCATTGCACATATAATAATCAGTTTTACATATTAGGACATTCTTTTTGTACTTATTCTTTAGGGACATTCTTTTTGTACTTATGCTTCTTTTTAAAAAAATGCTCCTAAAGTTCATACTGTTTTCCTACTTTTCTCTTGAACTCGTTTCTGCATTAAGTATCCTTGTTATCTTGTTTCTGATAACTTAACATTCCATTTACTCTAATTTTAATAAACCCCTTTTGTTGGATATTTAGATTATTCATTCATTTTTTTTGGTGTTGGAGATTGAACCCAGTTTCTCCCATTAAGTTATACCCCCAATCTCTAGCATATTCTTTTAAAATGTTATAAACATCCTTGCAACTACATGTTTATAAATGTTCTTGATTATTTCTTTGGAAACATTTCTATATGGATTAGGTCAAATCTATCATACTTTTCAGCAATAAAAATATTGTCAAAATGCCCTTAGAAGGTATTTCTCCTGTTTGTATCTCCACCAAGCATTTTTTTTGTAATTTCCCCACATGCAATCAACAATGGGTATTTATATTTAACCTTTTTTTACACATCATACACTTATAAGTATGCATTATTTCATCCTGATTTTTAAAAAGGTAATATTTCACAAGCATTCCTGTGTTGCTAGATTTAATGATTAGTTTCAATGTTGTGTAAAAATAGTATCAAGCAAATTTAATATACTGATTTAAGTCACTTTTCCTTTGTTGCATATTTAGGTTATTTTTTTAAAATGTCATAAACATCTTCATGCACGGGACTTTTTAAAAAATTCTAAATTATTGTCGTGGAATAGTCACTCAAAAGTGAAATTACATGAGCTAAAAGGTATGAAAATTTATAGGTTTGATGCATATTGCCAAATTGCTTTCCAAACGGATATTAGGAGTTTATAAGCACATCAGCAATATTTGTGAGAGTACCAGTTTCCAAGCCCTTTCACCAACCCTGAACTCCACGATTTCCTCCCAGCTGGTCACTTAAGAAGAAGAGGGGAGAACTTTGTTGTTTTGCTTTGCTGTCTTCCGTTGCTAACGAAGCAGACATTTACCGGAGTTGCTTTACTAGTTCTATTTCTGTAGAAAACGTTTTGGTAAACACTGACAATATCACCAGGTTCTCTACTTTTTTTCTTGCACATATTCTGTCTCACGCACTAGAGTCAGCTTGCAGGTAAACAGAGGACGATCTGATAGGAGCCCAGCATTTGGACACACAGAAGCCACTGTGACCTCTGGAGACAAATTCCAAGCAGCGCAGACCGCCAGGCCATCCTCCCCCAGCCCCATGCTCCTCCCTCACCAACCCCGAAAGGTGGGCAGGTGTCCCCTGTTTGAGGACAGCATAAGGGAATGTTCTGCTCTGGAAGGCTGAGAGGCAAGCAGGGTCCCTTTCCGCCCAAGCGGGATCCCAGTAGGCTGGGAGGAAACATCTATCTTCATCCCTATAACGAAATTCGTGGTGGCGAAGTCGCGCGGGGGTCTGGAATCCGCGGAGTGAGTGAGCCCGGGGGCTGGCGCGGTGGGCTTCCTGCGCCTGCTGTCAGGAGGCGGCCAGTATGGACCGAGGGTTAGGGGACTTCCGCGGAGAATTTGTTCCAGCCTAGGGACTTGGTTTATTTCTGCCAGGAATTCGCGTTCAGGATAGTGTGCGGTGTGTATGTGTGTGTGACATTCAACAGCAACACAAGCCCTTCGTGGTTAGCCCTGGTGTCCGTGCACACGCTGCCGCCCTGCACACACGTGGTTGGGAATTGTTCAAAACGCCCGCGGTGGCAGCCGACGAAGCAGAGCGGTCTCTGAAGACCGCGAGGAGGGCAGAGCCGGGCGGACCCTTGCGGGAGGGCCGGGGCGGCACTGCGGCCTGGAGACGCGGCCGGGGCTCCACCCCGAGCCTGGGGAGCGAGTGCGAACACCCGGTGCAGGCCGCAGCGTGCGGGGACGCGCTTGGGGGACCTCGGCACACTGTCCCTGGCCGCCTTCCTCCGCGCGTCGGCCGCCGGCTGCGTGCCTTGTGCGTTCCGGGCCGAGTACGCGCTGTCCCTGGCCCAGCCTCAGCCAGACGCGGGGGAGAGACAGCAGGGGCTGGGAAGTGCCGGCGGGAAAGGAGCTGGCCAGGGAAGAGGAGGAGGAGGAGGATGGAGGGATGGAGCCATCGGGTCACGGAGCGCGCTCCACCAGCAGCTGGGGACCGAGAACGCGCGAGGGGGAGACGGCCTGCGGCTCCGGACTGCGAAGGAACTCCGCTCCGCCCCGCCCCTGAGTCAGGACTGCGGGGCCGGGAGGACGCGACCCGCTGGTCTGGAATCCGGGAGGGACCAGTGGCTACCAGCAGGCCGCGGGCGCCGCGCTCCCGGACCACCTGCGGCCGCGGCCCAGCCCGCAGCGGGATTTATACGCGGGGAGCGAGCCCGCACGGAGGGGCGGGGGCGAGGGCTGCGAGGCCCCGCCCCGCGCCCGCGGCCCCGCCCTTCTGCACCGCCGGCCTCGCGGGGGGCACCGGGACCCCCACTCCCGCCGGGGTCGTCTGCCCGCTGTCGGGAGGGAGCACCGGCTGAAGGGCGGGCCTCCCTGCGGAAAGCGACGTCACGGCCGCTCCTGCAGTGTGAATGAATCAAAATGCCTGGGTGACCGCGGCCTCCCGGGCGGCCGGCGCGCGAAGGGTGGAGGGGGAAGGGGAGAGGCGCGGGCGGGGGAAGGAGGAGGGGAGAAAAGCAGAGCTGCAGCTACAGCGTCTCCTCTCCCCGGGATGTGCACCAGCCCCGGAGAGCGAGATCAAAGGGATTCGAAACAGACTGAGGACTGGCGGGGGGAGGGGATCGGCCAGCCTGTGGAGTCCTCCGGGAGAGACCGAGGGCCCGGCTTCCGCGGTGACTTCGGCGGCCTGGCTGGGGGCTTTATTATTATTTTCACATTCCTGAACCCAGCTAGAGGGAGAGAGCGAGAGATCTCCGTAGACTGCGACTCGCTGGCTCTTGCTCCAAGATGATGCAGAGCACGGCTGTCCCCGCGGAGGGGGCTGTCAAGGGGCTCCCGGAGATGCTCGGTGTGCCGATGCAACGTAAGACAACCTCCTTTCTCGCTCATTTAATTTGATAACAAGACAACTAACAGCCTCAGCCGGTGCAGGGCGGGCCGGACGCTGCTCCTGGCCCTGGCCGCGAAGGGCCGGTGGCCGGGGCGCAGAGGCGGTCACAGGGCAGGGGCACGGCCAGAGTGCATCTGAACGGCCAGGCTCTTCGCTGTTTGGGGCGGAGTGTGAAAGCTTCCTGGAGCATACTCTAGGAGGGCCAAGGGTACCAAAACCCGCATCTACAGTCCGTGGCTTTTCTGGGAATGGTGGGGAGAGTGCTGTTTGGCGATAACAGTGGGGTACGAACTGCAGGCCAGGCCTGAGGGCAAAGGTGGACCCCTACATCACTCTTCATCCCGGGGTGGCTGTCAAAGCTCTCAGGACCTCTAGTGCAACTTCACCCCGGCTGGCGGGAAGTTGGAGAGCGCATCCCCCGCCCCCACCCCCGCCACGGGGCTGGCAGCCACGGCCACAAGTCTCCGCCACCTCAGCCGAGTCTGGTGCGTCCTCAGCCGCTGCTGCCCGCGCCAGTAGCCAGGGACCTCCTGCTTCTTGTGAGGGAATCTGTTCACCACATTCCATTTACCCGAGGAATGCAGAGGAGGAAGAAGCGCCGGGACGAAGTTGTGAACTCGGGGTTCAGCCTTTGCGCATGCGAGGGCAGGCGTTCAGGGTGGCTGGGATTTGGAGGGGAAGAGGCTGAGGTGTGTGCGCGCCCCGCAAGCCCTCTCGCTTTCTTCCCGCGCCTGGAATTGGCAAGGCGGTGCGAGCTTGGAGCGTGTTTGTCCCTACGTCTCTATACGTTGAATGTGGGCACGCAGAGATTTTCCTGGAGGGAATCTCTGCCTCTCACTCCCGATCGGAGAGCCCACGAGATTGAATCTGTGCGGAGACCAAAACAGGTCCCCAAGCGTCTCGCGCATCAGTGGCGGGTGCGGCTTAAGTCCTGCCCCGCTGGCGGTGTGTTCAGCAGGGCGCCCCTGGGCACCATGGAGAGATGAAGGGTTCCCTCGCTCTGCTTGCCAAGGGGCTGTACTTCCGCCTGAGACTTCTTTAGCGGTGCTGTAGCTACATCCTCGGATTTTATTTTTTTATTTTTTTAAGAGCAGGCTCACCGAGGAATTATGACCGCCTACGAACTAGGGCGCACGAGCGCGCCCTCCTGCGCTCCCGCTCTCCATCGCAGGGTTTCTGTCCCGGTCATATCTCAAAGGACAGGCTGGAAAGCGAATGCCACGTGCATGCTTCCCTGGGAAGTTTTTGAGAAGGGATTAAAGGAGGATAGCTTTATTCAAGCCTATTTAGATTTCTTGACTATATCCTGCAGTTGTTCTTGTAGTCACTTTGTGTCAACTGTTGACAGTTTCAAGTCTATGTTGTGCCTTGGGGAATTTACTGCTAAAGTGTTCTGTAGATAGCGTTCAAAGTTCACTTGCCTTCCCTCCCACTCCCCACCCCTGCCCAAACCCCGGGTCCCAGTTTGGAAAGATGCAGTGGTTTTCAGCCTCGACACAAACATAAACACAAACTTGGAGAAGGGGCTTAAGCCCTGCCTGTGCCTGAGGGGAGTGCAGGAGTGATGCAAGGTCTGATTCTGTCCTTGGTAGCAAGTGCGTCTGTACTGAAGTTCTGTGGTCAGTAGTGATTTGTTGGGACAGCAACCAAGTACCCTAGGTCCTGTGCTAATGAGCTTTGGGGGGATATTGGCAGTCTGAGAGTCTTTTGATTTTTGCCTCTGTTGTTCAGAGACAACTTCGGTGCTGGTCCTCAGGCACTTGCTTATCTAAAACGTCCAGGACTCCAGAGGGACAGTGTGTCTAGGTCTAGTTTCAAACTGTGGAACACTTCAGAAGGTAAAGAAAGGAACCCTCTCTGCAGGATGGCACAGGGAGAGTATCATACCAAGAGGGGGTGGTCAGCGCTGTCTTTTGTCTTGCTCAGTTCAGTGGCCTCCAACTGGAGGAGGCACCTGCCAAACCTGAGAGTCCCAATCCCTGAAAACCACGAATTTTTTCTTTTCCTTTTTTCTTTACTTTTTCCTTTCCTTTCTTTTTCTTCTCTTCCTTTTCTGTCCATCTCTCTCTTTTATGAAACATGTGTAGATTGTTCCTTCCATTACAACAGAGCTGACCACTGCCTATTAAGCTCTTGGTGCTGGGCTTGGGGACAGCTGGGGTGTGTTCCCTCACTCCTGTGTGCAGAACCATTCTTTCCTGGGTTGGGCCCAGTGGCCTAAGAATTCAGTGTGTGTGTGTGTGTGTGTGTGTGTGTGTGTGTGTGTGTGTAGGGGTATGGGGGGGACCTTTTGGTCTCTGGGAGAAAGAAAGGTAATCCCAGGGTCCTGGATTCTGCATCTGGATGGGGAAGAACAAGGGAACAACCCTCCCTTGGGGGTCCCTCCAACCTGCCAACCAGGTTTGCATTGTGCCCCTCCCCCTAGACAGATTCTGCTTCTCCATCACCCTGAGCCACTACAAATCCAGCACAGGTCGAGGGATTCCCCTAGTCTTGGTGCCCCTGCTGCCCTGCCTCTTGGGGAGTTTTGAAAGAATTTTAAAACGTTTGTTTCAGTAGCAGTAAGAACATTCTTTGGTTTATTTGATGATGAGTGAAACGCATTCCCTTCAGGAAAATGTTACCAAGTAATGTCTTGATTTCTCTCCATTTGCCAGTTTCTGCCCACGATTCTGCTCTCACCCTTACCACTCTGCCCCCAGCTGCCGCCACTGCTGGCTTCTGGACGGGCTTAGTTCCATCGCCCTCCTGTTGCTGCCCACAGAGGTGCCCGAGGCCGGTCCTGGGACAGGGAGATCACGCCCGCCCGCGCAGCGCCCAAACCAGCTTTGGCTCCGCCAGCAGGACATCCGTCTTGGGGCGCAGAGCTCCGAAAGACTCCGGCAGAGGAGGCTGGGAGCATCCCAAGAGCAATTTAGGGTAAAGAAGTGGGGTTAGTTCACCCACTTTCTTAGGTCTCGGTTAGATTAGCTCCCCACCGGCCTCCTAAGGCGCTCACAACACCTGCTCCTTGCTCTGGGTGGCGAAAGCGCTCTGTCTCGAAGGAGCCCGACGGTCACCTCCAGGATGATGCATAGAGAACCCTTTTAAAAGCGTTCACTGCTCTTCTGGGGTTAGTGTGGGTGGGTTTGCAAAGACACCTCGTCTTAAACTGGGGGACGGCTATTTGTCCCACGATTTGTGGTCACAGTTCCTGGTTGCGGCGCCTTTGCGCTCTCGCACGCGGTTTTTCTATCTCCACCTCTCTTTCTGGGCACAGCCTATCTCTGTCCCGCCGCCTCTTCCGGTCTGTAGGAACGTCGAGGTCCAAGCCACCACCCTGCCCGCCGTCGGGCAGCGTCGGTGCCGCGAGCGCCTCCTGAGTCGCTTACGAAGCTCCCCTCTCGGAACTGAGCGGTGCCCTCGATGCATCTGGGCATCTGGGTCCACTCTTCCCCTAAGGTGACCAAAAAAAAAGCGGTTGTACGGGAAGGTGGGGCATTTATGCGCCCTTTGCCCTCGGTTTTGACCCATCTCATCATCTTCCCGGACACTGAAGGAAAGGACAACTGGCACCGCAGTCCCCGGGGTGCTGGCGGGGAAGTGTGGCAACCTCTCAGGGTTGGTAAATGGAAAGCCGACCCCGGGCCACTGCCTCCCGTTGCATGTCTGCAAAAATGCGCGCCGCGCCAGCTCTCGAGGATCCCGCAGCTGTGGGAAAAGGCTACTTTTATTTGTATTCGGTAGGCTCTGGGTGAAGGACTTCTCTGCGGCGCCGCACTCCCTTCTTCCCTTCCTGCTCGCTCGCGGTGCGCACCGGTCGCCTCGCTGTCCCTGTCTCTCACGGTGTTTACCGTCCTGCTTGGGAACTTCTTGCGGACTAATTTCCCAGGTCAGGACTTCTCTTAAACTCTGGGGTGAGAGCTCTTCTTTGTGTTGCCTTATCTTGTGGTTCAGGAAAAACTCAGGACCACACTACATATATGTATATGTATGTGTGGATTAAAAAAAATCAATCAGATTCCAATACAGAATTTCAGACAGCAGCCGGGAACCACAGACCTCCCTCCCCACCACACCAAAATATTCTCAGGCACAAAGCTAATTTTTAAAGGTCGGACTGAATCTGTCTGATTTGAGCCTGGTAGGTTGGGGCTCTGATTCCCTAGGATCTCGCCCCGGCCCGCACCCAAAGCTGTGAACTACTCAAAAGGAAATTTGCAAAAACCAGTCCTAGCTTGGGACGGCAGGTGGTTGAGAGCGCCTGAGGGGCGAGAGGGCTCCAGGCTAGGGGCTGAGAGGGTGAAGGAGTTTGGGAAGCCGCGATCCCAGCGCGCTCAGGGTGCAGGTGGAGCTGGTGTGGGGCAAAGGTCAGCACTGAGAGGCCCCTAAAGTGGGAAAGTCTGGACTGAGAAGAGGAACCAAGACCAAATTCGACTTTGTTTCCTCCCAGTCCCGGCGCGGTCCGGAAAATAGCCAGGAGGGGCTGCGTGGGGCTGAGCGACAGTGGCGTCCTTGGGTCTGAGAGCACGACCTGTTTGACCTCCCAGCGCCCGGGGCAGGGAGCCACCACCGCGCCGGCCAGCGCCGGCCTGGGTGGCCTCGGGAACAGACAGATGGTAAATTCCCTCAATGAGCGTTTGCTGTGCACCTGTCCTGGGCGCTCGCTGGAGGTTTACCCTGGTGTTGGGAGATTGGAGTGGGGCGGCAGAGACGGACAGGTTGGTTTACTGGGATAACCGGCTTTGAGAGGCGCGCGGCCGGGAGTGGAGGTCGCCGCGGTGAAGGGGACAGGGGGCAGGGGACTGCCGGTGTCCACTGCGCCCAGCATTCGTCCTTTCTGCGCCTCCACCCTTTTCCTCTCTCCATTTTGCGCCCTAGGCGGGTTCCTTTTCCGAACTCATTCTCCCAAGCAGCCCAGAGGCCCGACTGCACTGGGATTGGCAAAGCTGAGTTTTGTTTTCTGCCCTTCCGATCGGTGGCAGGCACCTTTTTTTCCCCCTGGAGGATTCGCGCCACAGGCGCGAGCGCGTCCCGTGCGCCCAGGGAGAGAAGGCCGGGTTGAAACCTCCCTTGCTCCCCTTGCGCTTTTCGCGCCAAGCGTTTGCAAAGACGCAGCTAAACCAGGTCGCCCGCAGCTCGAGCCTTTCCGGGACTTCTTAACCCTTGAAAAAGGATGCTCCCATTTGGGGAGCGGCGGCGGCTCCTCGGAGCAGGGAGGCAGCCAGCAAACTGCTCAGCCCAAGCGATCGGTCCGGTTCTGTGCCCCTTCGAGTCTCAGCAGTCCGCTTATCCGACCGAGACGAGCACGCGTAACGTGGTCGGCTCGAGAGAGGCTGGGTCTCTACCCGGGCGGCTGAAGATGTAAATTAAATTCCACCGGGGGAGGGAGTCGGTGACGCCGCGCGCCCGGGAAGGAGAGCCAGCGCGGGCCGCGGGTTGCACACTGTACGCTGGCGGCCGTGGCTGACCTAAAACCCGGCGTGGGCTTTACCCCGTGTCACTTAGGGGTTGGCTTTTTCCCAGGATGGGGCTTTCCCCCCCCCCCCTCTCTCTTTTGGACAACAGGACGAATATGTCTAAGGATTCGGAATTGTGGAATGAAGAAGAAAGGTTAAAATCATGAAGAAGAAAAGGAACTGCTGGGAGAGGAGGGGTAGGGTAAATTAGAAGAGGCAGAAAGTTACCGGAAGGGCGAGCTCAGCAAGGTCCCGCCAAAGCCAGAAGGGGTTAAGGCAAGAATGTAGTTTGAATGCTGCGGGGATTAGGGCGCTGGGAGCCCTGGGGATGCCTAGGAGACCGCCTACCTGCTGCAAATACCGGGGTCAATTGTAAAAATCGAGTCCACTGGGGAGTCCCGTATTTTGAACAGCGACCTGATGACCCCGCTGACCAGGTGTCAACAGCCTCAAGTCCTAAATATTTGCATTGTCCTAACTTCCCATTTGCCTGGGATTTCAGCGCCCTTTCACTCGGCGTTACAGTCAATTAGTGATTACTTAGCACCCGCATTAGCTGACGACCCAGAGAAAGCCCAGAGCAGCAGAGAAGGCCGAGGAGCAAGGGGAGGAAGGTCGTCCTTGCAATCTTGCAGGAATGGAAAATTAGTTAACAGGGATTAACCAGTTTTTTTCCCCCATTACGTTGTTAAAAAATCTCGCTGAGCCTCTTGTTTTGGGCAGGAATGGTGGATATTTGGTGCATTTCTCTGGCTGGGAAACCTTGTGCCCTCTTCCTGTTGAGTTGTGGATGGGGGAGGGTGGGTAGATTTGGATGAAGGGACCTGGTGTTATTTATTTCAATTAGGGAAATTTATCAGGAATAGAACTGTGAAGCTTTAGAAGCATAGACTTGGAACCAGTTTAGCTGATGAGAGGAGGAAAAGAATAACACTACCCACTTTGGGAAATCCAGGGTTGGACAGGGTTGGAAGCAGCTGTTTGCTTCCTTCCCGCATATACTGCTGGTTTGGGGATGGCTGGATTGCAGGGGGGATTTTACTTCTGTAATGATTTTTTTGCTTTTTTTTTCTTCCGAGGTAACAATGACCCTAATACAGATGTGAGCAAATAATGTCTACTGTTTTTAGTAAAATTCCAACCTGGCTTGGTGACTTGAAAGTCTTCTCCCCCTCCCTCCCTGCTCTTCCTCTCCCTCTCCTGTTCTTTCTTCGTGAAGTCATCACGGGAAGGAATGTGGGCTTCAGCAGGAATTCACAGCACCTTTTCGTGGAGTCCAGCAGGCTGCAGAGGGGTGAGACCCATCACACTCCCTCACTCCCTCGGTGGCGTGGGGGAGCCGTGGCAAGGAAGTCCGAGCTAGGTGTAGGTCAGAAGCCCTGGGGAGCTGGGCTCCTATTGTTTCCAGTAGGAGAAATCAACTACAAATAGATGGTACTATGTATGAGGTTTGCCCTTGATTTAGTCCTCAGTTTTATAGGAGCCTTAATCGAAATGGAGCACAAACCAACCATTTTGAGGCACTGCTGTTGGGCTAGGTGGACAGGTTGGGCTTAATTGGTGAAATTGAAATTGATTCTCCCTTGGAAAATGTACTTAGGGTTAACTATATTAGTGGCCAAGTGGATATATCTTGGGAGGTGAGTCCTGACTCCTGCTGTTATTCTGGAAGGTTTCTGTCCTTCAGATCTCCCTACTCCCCGCACTGTCAATCCAGGTCTAGCTACAGATGTTTTACTGCGGTACCTCACCCCCAAATGCCTTTAAAAAATAATTTGCTTTAATTATAATGTTAGGGGTTTGAGGGATTGGTTCTGGGAATAGCTTAATAGAGACAAAACTTGCAGCCAAATTAATTGAAAGTTTCTTCTTATGAGGGAGACGTTGCCAAACACATGCGCTATTGCTACAGAATGAGACATCGGAAAACTAGCTCGTGGAGATTTAGCTATGATTAAGTGTGAAAATGGAGTGGAGACAGGGATGTGTCTACAGTATTTCCATATACTCTGATGTATTCGCTTAGTATAATTTTCTGTTTTATTTGCAATTACTGAGAATATTTGATATCGTACTGAAGGATACTAATTCCATGGCATTAGATCATCTGGAAAATAATCCTGTCCCTGCAAATACATACTGGCATTGTGTTTTTCAGTTGTCACCAGGTTCCTCCTATTAAAATATTCTCCAAATTACAGCCTTAAAATGGTAGCATCAAAATTATCTCCAACATGCTTTTGAATCAGCTCTTTTATTGAAGGGGTTACTCTTTTTTTTTAATTAAATAGATAAAGAACAAAGAAGATTTTCAAAAGAGCCCCAGAACACAAACAGGACATGTTGTGGGAAAGCTTTTCCAAGGGCAGTGGAGGGAAAGGATGACCCAGGTGTGGTCAGTTCCAGGTGTGAGGCAGATTGTCTGAGTTTCTGCTAGTTGCTGGTCATTTGTGAAGACAAATTAGAAAAAAAGTAGAAATTAGATAACAAGATGGTATATATTAATGATGGTATATAATAATGACATAATAATAATAGAGAATATGACATATTAAATGTATGCTGATCTTTAAAGATAGGATTTTCTAATTTTTTTGTGGCTGACCCAGCTTTCCTTGTTTAATGCTGTGGCCACCACCACAAAATGCCATGAAGTTCAATTGTACCTTTTCTCCTTAAGTTTTTAGGTATTAATATGTTTTTTTTAATTTGAGCAGTGTTGTTTGTGATATTTTTCTTGCTAGATTATGAAAATCATTTAAGAGAGATTTTATAAAATGTTTTTGAAAATTATGTTATGATCTTTTCAAAACACACTGGTTTATAAACGAATAAGTGAAAACAAAAAAAATAGGACATCATAAATTGTTCACTAAAAATGAA
Source organism: Aplodontia rufa (assembly GCA_004027875.1). Taxonomy (NCBI): domain Eukaryota; kingdom Metazoa; phylum Chordata; class Mammalia; order Rodentia; family Aplodontiidae; genus Aplodontia; species Aplodontia rufa. The sequence goes on from PVKS010000253.1 coordinate 220,589, forward strand.
TTGTCTTTAACGACAGATAAAGAGCAAGTCACCTAGTCCCGTTTTGTCAGTTGTAAAACCAAGTCCAGGGTCTCAGGCTTCCCCGCTGTGTGGGCTGCCTAGGTGAGCCAGTCACACAGTTACCAGGTGATTTGAAAGGGAAGTTGTGACCAGAAAATAGGAGTTAATTGTTGTCAGGGTGATGGCAACTTTGTGTTGGAAAGCTTTATTTTTGAAATATTTATCCAGTGATGGAACTTTAATTCTGGTTTAGCTGGGTCCTGATTCTTAGATATTCAGAACTCAGGGGTGAGTTTAGGCAGGTGTGCTCCACCTGCCTGTGGTCTTGGGTCATTGATATACTTCAGAGCTAGTCATTCTCCCACTGAATCAATGAGCCCCCGCTGGGAGTGTTTTCCCAAACCTGCCTTTTAAAAACCAGATTCCTGCATTCTCACTCTGGGACCCTGAGGCCACCTAGCAGCAATGTCTGCCATTCGACTGCTGTTTTCTCCTCTTTGCTTGGGGGAAAGGAGTGGGCATTTCCAAGAAGAGCATTTGCGTGGTATTTCAATTGTATATTATGCCTCCTTAAAGCCTGGCGTGGCTTCTCCTTACAGTTCGTGGTCAGTAAAACACCTAAATAAATTGTTTTGGGAAACATACATCACCCACATATTAAGTAAGACAGAGCTCAAAAACCATTGACTCCTGGAGTGCAGTCACCTGCAAAAGAATTGGGGACAAAACTCCCAGAGAGAGACAGCTTCCGTGAGCACTCTTAGAAGCCATGATCCTCAGTCAGCCCCAGGAGAAGAAGGTTCTGGTTCTCATTCTTCCTCCAACTGAGTACCCTGGGGGAGGTCCTCTATCCACATAACCTTGAACTATGAACAATGCCCACGTCATAGGGCACTGGAAAGAGTAAGTGCATGCATGCACTAATGTGGAAGCACTTGACAGAGTCAGGGCGCTGGTGTTCAGACCAGGGGTATGGGGGCCATCTTGAAGATAGGGTGGGCTGGAGCACCCTGTGGTGTCCTCAGCCCAGCAAGCAGAACTGTGGGATCTGCAGACAGAGAACCCTGGAAGCCTCTTCCATGGTCCCCAACAAGGAAAATCTTGTCCCCTAAGCATTAGACTGTCAAATTTAATTACAAAACAAAACAAAAAACCACAAAACACCCTCAATTTGTTGATAATTCAGTTAAGAAGCCATCCCTCACAGGACTCCAAATTCTGGTGGCACATCAAAGTTCAAAGTTTGGTCTCAAAATATAGTCAAATTAGCATTATTCCTATCCATACCAAGCAACCTGGCTCTTAAAATAGTGAAGTGATTAATACACCAGCATTGTGATTCCAGTGCAGATATTTGAAAGCCAGATTCATTTTCCCGGGAAGGTACACATTCTTAAATACATTTTGGAAACCATTGTCAGGTGTGTTGCTTCTAGTTGGAGACTCATTTAGTGTGTGTGTGTGTGTTTTTTCCCTCTTCACCCTGTTGATCTTCTGTGAACAAGGAGATAGAAAATGGCATTTTTCATAGAATTAAAATAGATCAAATAAATACAGACCCTCTGTGAAATGTTTCATGGTGGCCCTGGGTTCCTCAAGAGCAGTTTCTTGGAAATGAAGAAACGTGAGTGGAGAATAAAAATTCACAGTACTTATTAAATGGCACCAGAGGGGTGGAGCCATGTGATCTGCTGCAGATCACATCAGACCTCCTGACCTCATCCACTCCCCAGCCTTCTGAAACTTCTAACACAGGAACTTGGGGATTTAAGAACCCCATTTTCCAGCGGGCCACTCTGAGAAATAAGCTCAGTGCGCCCTACTGCAGTACTTCAGGTGCTTTGAGGGCAGGTGTGTGGGTTTTATGAGCTTCCTCGATGAAGAAGTAGATTATGGCTACCACCAAACATTTAGATGTCTGTAGAAAAAATGCTGGAAGCCTCAAGTGTTCATTTGAACCCAATTCCCTTTTACCCAGATGCATGACAGCAAGAGCAAGTGCCTCAGGCAGTTGGTGGCCTCAACCTTCTTGTTTTCAGCACTCAGGTGTGGGGAGGAGAAAAAAGTCTGGCAAATTTGCTCTCATTCTATAGAGAAATCTTCCAAATTTCTTAATTCCAAAGAGACCAAACCTTTGTAATGTTACATTACCTGCTGTTCATCTGTTGGTGGATGTTTTGGATTAAGGGGTGCAGCAGTTTCCAGTGTTTTGGTGAGGAAAGGGAGGAAAAAGGGTGAATTTGGGGAAAAGGTGAAGTATAAAATATTATTTTTACTTGTATTGGGGGTTGAACCCAGGGGCATCTTACCACTGAGCTATATCCCTAGTTCTTTTTGCTTTTTATTTTGAGAGAGGGTCGTGCTAAGCTGCTGAAGGTCTTACTAGATTGCTGAGGTTGGCCTTCAACAACAACTTCCCCTTCTTCTTCCTCCTCCCCTTCCTTCTCTCCTCCTCCTCCTCCTCCTCCTTCTTCTTCTTCTTTTTCTTCTTCTTCTTCTTCTTCTTCTTCTTCTTCTTCTTCTTCTTCTTCTTCTTCTTCTTCTATTAGAGAGAGGGATAGTGAAAGAGAGAGAGAGAATCACTTTTATTTAGTTTTTCATGTGGCCTTCGTTGCTCCACACTTCGTTGTGT